>OW964841.1:6036020-6585487 GCA_943142095.1 Ophonus ardosiacus
ATCTAATTGTCACCCAATCTGATAAAGGAAACGTAACAGTAATAATGGACAAACAAACATACAATAATAAATCCGAAGAAATACTAAATGACACAAACTCATACAAAACGACTAAACCGAGACCCTACCAGTACTATACAACAAAAAGCAAACAAACTAGTATCCCAACTTAAAAACACAAATGCAATAACCCCAGATACAGCTAAAACACTTACAATATACAACTCCACAGCACCTAAATATTACGGACAACCTAAAATACACAAACCTACACTATCACTAAGACCTATCATATCTTCCATAGATGCACCTAACAGTAAACTAGCCCAATATATCACAGACAGACTGACAGACGCCTATGACAAAGACAATCCCTATTACATTAAAGACTCGTTTCAATTTGCCGACTTCATAAATGAATTTAAATTACCCGAAAACTATATACTAATCAGTTTGGATGTTGTATCGTTGTTCAGTAACATTTCAGTACAGTTAACCATCGATAGTATAAATGAAAAGTGGGAAACTATAACTGATTACACAACTCTTACAAAAAATGACTTCATTCAGATAACAAAATTCATCTTTGACACCAGTTACTGTGTCTACAATGGTCAATACTATAAGCAAACACTTGGAAGTCCAATGGGTGCAATTTGCAGTCCAATAGTAGCGCAATATGTCATGGACACACTATTAGAACATTGTATTCCACAACTAGACTTTGAACTGCCATTCTTGAAGAAATTTGTCGACGACATTGTGACAGCTGTACCTCGTGATAAAGTGGAACATATACTATCCATCTTCAATAACTACAATTCGCATCTCCAGTTCACAGTGGAAATAGAACAAAATAATACTTTACCATTCCTAGACACATTAATAACAAGAGATCAACAAGGCCTATTAAAATTAAACTGGTATACAAAACCCATATCATCCCAACGTTATGTCCACTTTCACTCTGAACAACCTCTACAAATGAAAATCAACGTCGTTCGAGCACTAAAAAACAGAATACTGAAGATCTCACATCAGTCGTACCACCAAGAAAATCTACGTAAACTTAGAGAAGTGTTAATCAAAAATGCTTACCCAAAAAACTTGCTGAACGTGTTACTGTTCAATGAACAACAATTCAATACAATACAAACCGACACACAATCAAATACTGAAACCAACAATAACGACATACAGACTGACAATAACAACATAAAATACTGCTCACTTCCATACATAAACAAGATTACCAAAAACATAACCAACATAGTCCAGGACGACACAGTACTCATAGCTAACAAAAGTTGTCTCACAGTTAAAACAATATTCAGTAAACTAAAAGAAAAAACACCTAAAATGCAAAATTCTAACATCGTATACAAAATCCCATGTCAAAATTGCAATTTATGTTACATCGGGCACACATCCAGACAACTTTCTGGCAGAATTACTTCACATAAAAGCGATATAAAAAGAAAACCTCATGCAACATCCTTATCCCAACATTGCGTAACAAACAAACATACCATGGACTTTGACAATACAGACATATTAGATACAGAAAAAAATTACAATAAACGATCGTTTTTGGAAATGTATCATAACAAAATACCAACAATACTATGAACAAAAAAACTGACATTGATAACCTGAGCCCTATATATTGTAATTTGTTTAAACTTATTAATAACAACAGAATACTTCAAAACCAGGATACTGAAACTTGAGCGTTGACATGGCTACACCTAGTTCAAATTAAACCGCTTTAAAATTTACCGCCCATTTCACATCCTGTACCAACATTACACCAAAACAAAATATAACTTGTTGCGCAACTACAACGTACTTAAACATGTGATTTAGTCAAAATTATTATAAGTTTTATTTTTGTAAATTTTAACTAAAATAATGTCAAAATTCTTCTGTTTTATAAAATCAATGACTTATAAACAACTTCACCAAAACGTAAGTTTTTTTAAAATCAAATTATTTTATACACTTGTAAAATTATTTGTATTTTTACTTCAGTGTCCTGATGATGTGTAAAAAAACTAAATACACGAAAGCTTGACAGATTTTAAAAGAATCAACTTTAATTAAAGCCCACAATCCACTGACACACCCACGATATTTTCCTCCTTATATATATATATATAGTGATAAATAGATTAATTAAGCTTTTCCCAAACTATGAGGCGTGCAAAAAAATTAATTTATTATTTTGGGTCCAAGAATGGCGGGGGGGGGGGAGGGTGTTGAAGTTAGAGGAACGCGAAAACAAAGCTAAAGATGAATTGGTGATCAATTCATACTTAATTGTATTTATTTCCATGATCCTCGCAGAAATAAGATATAAATCATAATTTGTTTATAGCATTCGTATAGCAAATTACGGACTCACATCTCGTATTATGCAATTATGTAACATATATGACAATATCGTACACATTTTAGAGGCTATGATATTTTTACCTGCTGAATCTTTTGCATGCATAAAAATATTACATCAATATACGAATTATGTATATACAGAGAGAAAACTGAAAACCGTAACACAGGCTTTTAAGTTGGGAAATCAATTTGTATAAATAGCTGAAAATTGTGTTGCTGTAAACCTGAAACGTTCTTATACTAATAAAAATTCACCATACCTGGACCATTGACGTCTTTTTCTCTTCACCTTTCTAATATAATATAACATTTACTCTTACTACACATATCGATAAAAAATTTATACACATACATATGTACCTTTATTCTACATTATAGAATTTTGTGTAATTATGTTTTCTAAATTTTAGATGATATTTGGATGGGGGTGTGTTTTGGCTTTCATGTACATGGCTCAACAAATGCTGCTGACAACAGAATCTATTACTTTTAATTTTAACACCTACAGCATGCATACAGCAATATTTTCTTCTCAAGATGAGAAACTAACTAAATATTATAAAGAGGTTGCTCCAAACTACAAACAAACTGACGACATTAATAAAGGTAATAAAGTAGTCCTATTATAAAATATTTTTTAGTTGTTAATTTGTGGACGGCTGTGCAACTGTTTTACTATCATGCATCCAAAAGGTGAAATTATTAATGATATGAAAAGCTTAAGCCTTACATGGGACTTATTAAACACTATAGTCTATTTGAGAATGACTGGCAGTAATAAATCATTTTGTCAAAGACATTCCAGTGGCGCGCCAATAATTGTTTGCACAGGGATAGTCGAAATGACTAAATTCGGTACTGTCCTTCGTTTACCGCCCTATCACTGCGAGCTCAATCCAATTGAATTAGTTTGGGCTCAAGTTAAAGGTGAAGTAGTGCGAAACAACACCACTTTTAAATTGGACAATGTGAAAAAACTTTTTATGGATGCATTAAAACATGTGACTGCCGATAATTGGAAAAACTGTATTCAACATGTCATAAAGGAAGAAGACCAAATGTGCAAACTTGACCATCTGATAGACGAAACGATCGAGCCATTTATAATTTCAGTAGGACAAGATTCAGAATCAGATTCTGATTTTTAATAATTTATGTATAAATATATAAGTATATGTAATGTAATATGTATATTTAATAGAAATATGACAGGTACCAATATCTTGACAACACACAAGAAATAAGTATAAATTTTAGTATGTAACAAATAAACATGTAAATATTGAATGTATGTATGTATGTAAATATTAAATGTATGCAATATAATAATAATGACTGAGAAAGTTATATTTAAATATTACAAACTTTTATTTTTAGTAAATGTATAAACAGATCACTCTACAAATCCTATCTACGTCTATGACACAGTCCGACGGGGATTATTGGACGGCATTTCTATTGTTCGACAAGTAAGTTTCGTTCCAGGTACAAAGCGTGCGGCTTATTTTGACCCTCCTCAGTGCCGGATTAACCATGAGGCGCATGAGGCACGCGCCTCAGGGCCCGCGCCTGCTAGGGGCCCGGCTACGGCACCATTTTGTCGAGTTTTTATTTTTTTTAAAGTTGTATTTTATTTACTTTATGAGTTTATTTTTGTTGTAATTGTTTTTCTGTTTAATTTATAAAATAAATTATATTTTTGAGGTCTTATGTGTTATTCTAGGGGTCCGAAAATTGTTAGCGCCTCAGGCCCGAAAATACCTTAATCCGGAATTAACCCTCCTAGTGTAGTTACAACTGATTTTTCTGGTAGTTTTATTTGCCGCATTGCTGGCAAAAATCCAATACTACTCTTGCAAATAATGATTTATTACTACCAGTCATTCTCAAATAGACTATAGTGCGTTTCTTGTTACGTACACTCGTTACTCAGGTGTGCGACCGTCAACATTTAACAGTGGGGGAGAAGAGAGGAGTTGATAGTTTGTAAGTTGTGGGATGTCAGGTAACAGTTTTACAAGCACCTCTCATCTATACTACATATCAGCACAGAGTAGCCTCTAGCCGATTTACCAGATTTTATCATCGAACGTATACGATTTAAATGTCAATGTGCCCGTGCGCGTTGAGTGCATACATTTTACACTTCTTTGATACTTGATTGATAGCGTGTTATTTGTGAAAAATTATTATTTTATTTATGCAATTTATTGAAATTATAAAAGTGTGATGAGAAGTAAGTGCAACGAATGTGACAGTGATTTCAGCACATTCTCAAATATAAGAACATATTTTTGGATTTAGCGGTTTTGTTGTAATATTTTCTATATATATATATACAGTGTGTCCCATTTAGAAGTGCCACCATTGGGATCTTGAGAACTATAAGAGATACGATGACGGTTAAATGGAACTTTTTGTGCGCGTTTAGGAGGCCATCTCAGATGAGCTTTTGTTTTTCCAAAAATTCTCATAGGGCACTAGATAATGACGAAAAACTGAATATTGTTGGTTTTTTCTTTTTCAAATAACTTCTATACTATTAGTAATTGAGAAAAACGTTTCAAATATAAAAGATAGATATTTTTATTAACGAACCAGTGGCGTACAAAATAAATTTTTATATCCGTAAATTTTCGAGATATAACACATACTTATATTTTTTTAAATGGAACCAATATCTTATTTTAGTCTCAAATATCTGAGATGGCCTCCTAAACGCGCACAAAAAGTTCCATTTAACCGACATCGTATCTCTTATAGTTCTCGAGATCCCAATGGTGGCACTTCTAAATGGGACATACTGTATATATATATATATATATATATATATATATATATATATATATACAGAGAATTTATTTTAAAATGCAACATTATAGTTAATCACTTCCATGGTTACTCACTATTATCAAAAAATGACAGCAATGTAATATTTGTCCATTTTAAAATGCAACATTATAATAGTTATTTACATTTGAGTGCGTGTAAGTTGTATTTTACAGCGCGACAGCTTTGTTTAAGGCACGAGCCCTTAAGGCGAGTGCCTTATTAGCTATTAGTTTAAAATACTGGGGTTAAGTCAATTTCATTAGAGTACTTCTAGCGAAAATTTATCTGTAATAATAGACGTTGTTTATGACTGATAATATATTTATTTGCTGATGTTTTCTTCGTAATAAATAATAGGTGTCGATATTTGACATTTCAGAAATGTTCGCCTCGCGTATTTGACAGGTATATCGATCGGTGACTATGGCGGTAACTGCGGATTTTACAATAATGACAGATGTCGCTGCCGTGATTTTGGTTTATATAAATTAATTTTAAATATAGGTTATGTTAAAGTAAAAAAATAAGTTAAGTAGATAGCACTTTTTTACATGAACTTTATTATAGTAAAGATGATTTCTTTTCTAAATGCTCATAAACATCCAGTGTATTTTGATTGTTTTACCGCATAGTTAGACAACTTACAACACAGTAAGCGTAAAATGTAGGTTACACTTGCTGTGTATACAATTGTAAAGTTCCCATTTCACTTCAGGAGGGCAAAATTAGTATTGCAGTACAGGAGATACCTCCAGAACACATCACAAATGGTATCAATTCTTATTACGGCGGACTAGAATATTGCCTCAGTGTGATTGGGGGTATTTTTTAACATTTATTACATGAAATTTATGAATTTTTGTAAGCTATAAAGTTTGTTAAGATGTACAACATTCATGTTTTGATTATTTGTTAATCGTATGTAGGCTAATTTATTGGAAATTAGTTTTGATAATAGAAAACTACAAATTTTGTATGTTGCATTTTAAAATGGACAAATATTACATTGCTGTCAATTTTTGACAATAGTGAGTAACCATGGAAGTGATTCACCATATGTTGCATGTTAAAATAAATTCCCTGTATTGAAAATATTACAACAAAAGAGCAAAATCCAAAAATATCTTCTTATATTTGAGAATGTGCTAAAATCACTGTCACATTCGTTAGTACTAAGAAATAGACCTCTCTCAATATATATATATATCTCCAATTTATAGTAAATATTTCGAAGAAAAGGGTGAGACGAATCTTTTTGCAGCATGATATGTGAATTGTATGCGGGTATCTTTTCAATGATTTTTACCTCCCGCTACCCTTGGTAAGGGAGGTATAGGGATCGTGCTAAAAATCTCATATCGAGATTTTAGTAAATGACCGCGTTTTAAGTTCCCTAGAATCCATTTTTAACATTTTCACGATGATGTCTGTATGTGTGTATGTGTGTATGTGTATATGTGTGTATGTGTGTGTGTATGTGTGTGTGTATGTGTGTGTGTATGTGTGTGTATGTGTAGGGATTTTGTCTTCACTCTAACTCAAATACTATCATTCAGAAAATTCTGAAACTTTGTATTTCCATCCCATTCTAATATGAATAAAAGCCATTAGATTTTGGTATAAATCGGATAACCGGAAATGGCACTTTACCTGAAGCTCATAATGGTTTTTCTTCAAAAAATACCATTAAATGCCATTTTTTCGCATTTTATGTCTTATGAAAATTAAAGATTATTGAATTTTCTACTGGAATACATTAATACTTTTTCTATATATTTTACACATAAATTTAAAAATAATTTTTTTTATTAGTCGCGAAGCCTAAGATAAACACAATAATTCCTTTGTTATACAGTTCATATTTCAAATGAATGTAACTGACAAAATGTCACTGTCAGAAAACTAATCACCTCAAATTAATAATAATGACATTTTAAAAAGAAAATAGTAAATAAAGCAATAGTTTTCTGCAATGGAATAGTTTGCAGCGTTAGTAAATACGTAAGTATGTATTTAAATTAATAAAAATTCAATAGCGGGAGGTTTTGTGTTGGCCACATCAGATTTTTTAACTCTAATATCGTTTTGTTGAAGCTGAAAAAATTGTATTATTAGTGAAGGAGTGTGGTATTTATTATCATATTTTAATTAAAAAAATTGTTCAATGAATAATAATCATTTCTTTGTTGATGTCTTATAAATATGACACTGGGCGGATGGCACATCTTTACGCTCAGTTGCAAATTACCATTAGTTGCTAATTTTGCACTTTGCAGTGTATATTGCACTCGTATATATTTATTCATGAATATTTTATAGAGAAAAAGATAAAACAAGGGTACCAAATGGGAAACTGTAGCAGCGAACTCTTCAGATTTTGCAAAAAATGCAGTTTCTCTTTAAGGACAATTTTATGTCCTTGTAATAATAATATTTATTTATTTATTTATTCAAGAAAACCAATAGTACATAAGTACTAAGTACAGGTTTCCACAGTTAATGATTTACAATAAATAGTTCGGCCTTTCACAATTATTAAAATGATGATGTTTTGTAACAATACCATTTATACAAATCCAAAACAAATACCACGGCATATTACCTATAGCTGGGTGTGCCAAACTGCTTTGATATAGATATCGATAATGGTAATAACATATTAACATATTAACGTGAAAAACGATCCTAAGAACTTTTGGTCTTTCATTAATCAGAAACGAAATGTATCTTCTGTACCACCCGTATGAAAATACAATGGTGAAACTATTTGTGATAGCCAAAAAATTATTGAAAGTTTTGCTCATTATTTTTATCATCTTTTAATGACAGCCTAGTGAACAACAAAATTGATTCTGATAATAGTAATAACTTATTCCTCAATTTTAACACAATATCCGAAGAAGATATTATGTCTGCAATACAAAAACTGAATTCTAAAATGACTGTAGGCCCAGATCAATTTCCCTCTTTCATCATTAAAGACTGTGCATCAGTGTTTGTAAAACCATTTATGATTATTTTCAATTTAATTTTTAAAACATCCACATTCCTTAGTCAATGGAAAATCTCGCGAATAATCCCTATTTTTAAAAAATCTGATGTGGCCAGCACATGACCTCCACAAATTCCATGTTTAAAATAGCAATGAGCTTTAAGTAAAGTTTCACTTCCGATTGATCGTTTGTAAACAAAATCTACTTTGTTGTTCCAATAAATAGAACGGTTTGTAATACGAAATTTGGATTATATTTTAATATGTTTTTCCTGAAAAATCTGTTAGAGCTTCAAATTAAGTACTACATCCGGTTTATCATATACAGTCAAAATCTAATATGTTGTTTCAAATTATATGAGTATTAAATACCAACTTTGCGAAGTTTTGGATCATTAATATATTTTAAGGAAAAATCGTCACACACACATTATTGTCAAAATCATCACCAACTTCTTTATGTTCTAAAAGGCAATCTGTGTAAATTCTTCGCCGTACATTATCCATTTCGTAAATATGTAGTTGCAAACTATTATTTGACACTTTGAAATCACGTTTTTATTGAGAGCTGTTTGATATATAATGCTGCAAACATTAAACTTAAATCGAATTATCATGTATATCTAATATTTATGTATGATGGAAAATATATTAATTTTACAAACCTTAATTTCATTAGAATCATATTTAAGCTACTAAATTCTTCTTAACACGGTTTCAATATTAATTTTAATGAAAATTGCTTCATGACAGTGACATTTGTTTAAATATGTCAAATTTGTTATTAAAGTATTGTTTTTGTTTGACGCAGAGGAAAAGTGATGTACAAAAATAAATTATTTTATAAGTTATTTCAAATTATTTACTAAATGTTATTATCGTAGAATTGAAGATTATGCCATTATATTCAATTTGTATTGATAAAAGTTACTAAAATATTATATTCAATGAATTTTTTACAAGAAAAACTGTTAAAAGTTTGTATAAATGATACTTCCGGTTATCCGATATACACTAAAAACTAATGAGCTCTTCCCGCATTAGTATAGAATGGATATACAACATTTCAAATTTTTCTGATTGATAGTATTTGAGTAATCGTGTCTACAAGATCCACACACACACACAGACACACACACATACATACCTACAGACATCATTGAAAAAATGTTAAAATCGAATTCTGGGGACATCAAAACGTGCTTATTCACTAAAATCTCTATATCCGATCTTTAACACGATCCCTATACCTCCCTTAGCTAGGATAGCGGGAGGTAAAAAGGAGATAGAAATGATTTAACTAACTACAGACCAGTAGCTATTATTTCTAACTTTAGTAAAATATTTGAAATCATATTGCATGCTAAAATTTATAGCAATAAAGGTCAAGTTGATGTCGTATATACGGACTTCTCCAAAGCTTTCGACAAAATAGACCATTCCATACTTCTAAAAAAGCTTCGTTCCTTTGGTTTCTCCGATTCATTAATTGTTTTATTTTCTTCCTACCTGTCTGATAGGCAACAGTTTGTTGGTTATGGTGGTTTTCAATCAGAAACTTTTCATAAAAAATCGGGCGTACCACAGGGATCTGTATAATTCATTTTTGTTGTTCTAAAGTGTTGCCATACAAACCAATGGAAATCACTAGTGTGCCATTCGGAGTTGTATTTATGTGAAAAAGGCCCAAATCCTAAATACTAAATGCCAAAACGCGACATCGGACACAGCCTATATTATAGTCAACGGTTTTTTGTTTTTTATTACAAGCTCAGCCCCTATTCTGTAACTTATCACTAGTGACAAGTCATATTTTTATGACGTCACCACGTTGGTTTGGTTAGAAATGATATTTTAGTAACTTTAAGTTATCTATGTTTTTAATGAATTATAAAAGTGGTGGTATTCTATTTAAAAGTTATAAAACTTTGAATCTTTTATATTTACTCTTAAATGAGCAGGTATTCTGGTGCTTCTCCGGCTGTTAGGCATGTGTGGTCTCAATGTATTTAATAAATACAAACATGCCTCCTTCCTTAGCCTAAAATTTGCCAAAAATTCTGCATCTCTTATTGCAAATGGATCTTGCATATCCTGTACATGTCTTCTAGTTAACCGATTTGCTTCCCTATTTTCATTTTTCTCTAATTCTTCTACTACAATCAGTTGATTATATAGGAACGCCATAACCTATATAATAAATTAATTATAATTTGTAATAAATAGTACAAACAAACACTTTTAATTTCTAAATTATTTTTATTATGTTCTCATATTATAAACTTACCTTATGAACAGGTAATTTGATTTCAAAATGAAAAAAAATTAGTCAGTAAAATATTCAAACTATTAAATTGACGCCACAACGAAGCCGAAAACAAGAAAAGACTAGTGATACGATCGTAATACTACCTCTTCTACTGCTAGTGAATTTTCCCTACTCTTATCTAAATCTATGACGTCATATACGACGTTTCAGGAGAAAATACGCTAGATGGCTGCCTTAAATATAATACTAGTAAATGCCTATTACTAGTGATAAAAATTACAGAATAGGGGTCCAGTAGTGTCGCCACTTGCGTAGTTTTTGAATGGACAATGAAACCAGGGTTATTGCACTTAAAATTTAGTACCGCTGCTAGTTTTTGTATGATAAACATCAAATATGAAGTCTCTTTTCATTTATAATTGCTGAATCATCATTACAGAACTGTAATGATTTGCATACAGGATGTCTCTTAAAAAGGGGACATGGCTTAACCACAGATTCCTGAGGCTAAAATAAGACGATTCAACTAAACTTGCTTCTACCGGAAAGTGTACCATTTACCCAGAATTCTGCTTCAAAGTTCTTCGAAAAAAAATTAATTTTGCTTATAATAACAGAACGCTTTATACGATTTGGATGAAATTTGGTATGACACTTCATATAGTTATAAGTCATCTTTTAAGGTGATACTTATTATTAGTGAACCACTAGTGTATAAAACTTAGGTGTCCCAACATTGATTAAACCGTAACTTTTTAATGGCCACGCCGATTACGTGAAATTATTTTTTTTTTTTTTCGGAAAGATACATTCAATAGTAAACTTTTCTTTCTCTGTTTATTTTGTGATATCTGTTACGGTTCAGACAGAAAAAAATAAAACCTAAGTGACTGCACCGTGAATTTTTTTAAAATAAATTTAATCTAGCAATCTATCCAAATGTCAAACAACGAATTTTTAATGACAGTAACAATTGTGTATGGGTTGTCAAAAAATTCCTTCCCAATATTCAGAAACTAGTAACATCCGTTTGTTTGGCCTAATAGTATTTTACTACCATTATTATAAATAACACGAAAAAATATGTTAGTTTACTCCTAAACAAGTTGAGAAGATTGACAACTCGTTATCATCATCAAATATTAATTGTTTGACATTTGGATAGACTGCTATATTAAATTTATTTTAAAAAAATTCACGATGCAGTCACTCAGGTTTTATTTTTTTCTGTCTGAACCGTAACAGATATCACAAATTACACAGAGAGAGAAAAGTTTACTATTGAATGTATCTTTCTGAAAAAAAATAATTTCACGTTATCAGCGTGGCCATTAAAAAGTTATGGTCTAATCAATGTTGGGACACCTACGTTTCATACACTAGTGGTTCACTAATTATAACAAGTATCATATTAAAAGATGACTTATAACCATATAAACTGTCATACCAAATTTCATCCAAATCGAATAAAGCGTCCGGTTATTATAAGCATAATTAATTTTTTTTCGAAGAACTTTGAAACAGAATTCTGGCTAAATGGTACACTTTCCGGTAGAAGCAAGTTTGGTTAAATCGTCTTATTTTATCCTCAGGAATTTGTGATTAAGCCATGTCCCTCTATTTAAGAGACACCCTGTATATCATGTATTTTCTTTGGTAAGTTTTATTATTTACTTAGCTTTCGTAAAAATTCATCTAACAAACCTGGATGTATAAATATTGAATGTGAAACTTTCATCATCATTAACAAAATATAAAAATAAAATACGGAAACGTCGATGAAAAAGAAAAATTAAATTTATTTAATTCCTTAACCGACATCCCTAAGAAATTGGTTTCCTTTGAATTAAATAATTAAGTTACATTAGCACAAACGGTCACTGTTGATTCATATGCACAATTTTTAAGACCTACGATTTAATTTTTAAAGTTACGAATGTACGATTTTGATTTTACATGTTAAAGTCCTATGTATTTTTATGAATAATAGTAACACAGATTACCTATACTTAGGCTGACCATATGTACTTATTTTAATAGGACAGTACTTTCTTTTTGAATGATGTCCTACTGTACTTAAAAGGTTCATTTAGTACACGTAAATGTACTTTTTTTTTAGAACAATAGTTTGATCGAGTCAAACAACGTAATTAGCTATGTATTTGTAAATATATATGTTGCGTCTTACACTGGTCAGATTCGGCGTCGATCGAGTAAAGTATTTTTCGTTCTTCCCCCTTATCACCAAATATTAGTTCTAATATAAATATTTTATTCATTTCTGACTTGTTTAAAATTTTAAAGCAACAAAAAAAAATTGTTTTAACATGTCAGTGTCACGACAAAAGTTTTATTTCAATCTAGAGTTCATTTTTTGTTTACCTGGGACAAGCGCATCAAATGCTGAAATACTGAAATGTTCTATTTACTCCAGAGCAGTCCTCAATTTTTAAATTCCCAAAAGTACTAGTATCAAAAGACTGGTACAAACATGATGCGTAACGTAATAGGATATTTTTTGTAACAATCAATTTTTGTATTATTTTGTTATATTTTATGAAACATTATGTTTTACTTGACTTATATGTGCATATTATTAATTACTTTTTACATCAAAATTGAACTAAAACGAACTAAATTTCTCATTTTTATTTTCAATTCTGCCTCTAGTATTTTTTGTACTTTTTTTTCTAAAAAAATGGTCACCCTACCTATACTATCGTAACCAGATGCGACACTCTCTGTCGGCACCTTTGAAGTTAGTGTCTCCAAAAAAATTTATTGTCGGCCATGTTTTTAATGAAATAATTTACTACCTCAAAATCCTACAAATAGGAGAATAGTACAGCTTCGCTTGTAGCGGAGTTGGTTAGACTAAACACTGAATCTATGTGAGGTCGCGAGTTCAAATCCGTATAAAGAAGTTTCTATTTTTCAATGTTATTTTTTTACTAAATAGTCATTAGATATCATATTATTTAAATATATAACTAATATAAAAACAAAGAATTAAATAATTCAATACCTATTATTTATAATAATATGTAAAAATCAACTGCTGCACTATGCATTAAATGACAACATACCAAAAAAACTAATAATCAATTAAGCCATTTCTTATTATTTGTTATAATAATAATAGTTTTTTTTCCTTTTATTGTATTAAAGTTCTTGTTTATAAACTTTCCTGTCAAGGATGGGTAAATTAAATTTCAAAATTTTGAAAAAAAGTGTTCCATTTTATTTTCACGGCACTGACTTATATTTTATATTTATTTTGCAAACTATAACGGCAAACTAAGAACATGTCAACGCCATTTTATTAACGAAATATGGCATGCGCAAACAATCTGCGCAGTTGAAAATTTGCCCCAACGAAATCGCCGAGTGTCGCATCTGTATACGGTAGTATAGATAATCTGTGATAGTAATAATAATAACAATAATAATTTTATGCTTTTAAGAAATCATACGTCTCAGGAAGGAAAATGTGAATTATATACGCAGCACACTTGTGGGAGCAGATTTAGGAGATGGAAAGAAGGTGACTATATTCTACGAAGGCAGTGCCCGAGATAGCCCTTCAGTTTCACTAAATTTGGTTACAAATGCAATCTTAAAGAAAACTATGGATAATAACGACTATTCTATTTCTATAACAAACCATCCTTATTTTAACATAATTTTTAAACCAATTACAAATATGTTGTTATTAGTAGGTAAGTATTTTTTATATAAGCAAGAACTTTCATTAGTCCACTCAATATAGGTATTATAAAAGATGAAGTACTCGTAGTATTGATTTTAAATTAATGTTGTTTATGTCTGGACGGGAAACACACATTCAAGTTCTCCACCTTAGGATGAATATCGCGAATCGCCATCTTAGATCAAAAGTGCAAAAAATAGTACTTTTGAGTTTTGAGCCATTAATTCGAAAAGAGTGGCTAGTATTCAAATTTTACTATTTTACGTTTTTACCTAAGATGAACTCTTATGCCCGGTTTTTCAGTCACGGTTTAAACCAAAAATTTAGTTCACGTTCAGGTTCAGGGTTTGAAGTGTTTTTCAGTCTGGCTTAAACCTTGAACCTTGAATATTTTGACAGTAATTTGATAATTCATTTAATAATTTTGACATATTTTGTTGACATATTGATATCTTGTCATATGTATTGGCGTTACAATAAGGTAGGTACCTATTATAAATAGAATAATAATATGAAGAATGAAAATATTGTTAATTTTATCGAATACCTGGACCGAGATAGGATACCAAAAATGATACGACCTACAATAATACGGTTTGTTTAACGGGATGCTTTTGATCATTTTGTAAGATATCGATTAAAGAAATGAAGTTATGCGAGTACCACAAGGAATTCAGCGGTGCCACCTGAACACATGCTACTTTTAACATTTGATTTTTTGCTGTAATTCTTGAATTTTATCAATTAAACCGGTACTTAAAACTTGAATAAGAAGACTACCACTAGTAGATTAAAAAAAACTTTTCGTTTACAAATTTTTATTTTGAGCCTTTCTTTTAATTTTCATACTTCTTTTTAAATACAATAGAATTTCGACACCTATATTAATTAATTTCATTAGTAATTTCTTCCCAACACTTTTCTTTGTCCTTATAAAATATCTTTCCCGTCTTTCTACATTCCTGAATACCATATCCATCAAAATATTTAGTTCTTCAGGGTAAAAATTTGTACCTTTTTTATAATTTCCATTAATATTTTCCATTTTTACTTCAAGAATAATACTTAAATATGTCAGCGTGAAGTGACGGAGTGTCAAAATGACATATTAATGATTAAAAAATTGAATAAAAGCGTAAATTACACAGCACATCTTCAATATTATGACATTTGTTTCAAGTTCAACTGAACTAGTTCAAATATACACATTATAAACAAAAAATAGTTCAGGTTCAAGTTCAGGGTTCAACTGAGCTGAAGTTCAAACGGCCACTGAAAAACCGGGCATTAAATAGTTAGGTTCAACCAGAATAACAACTTATGAAAGAAATTTAAATTATTCATAAATTAAAAAAAATATTTAATACTTATGGCCGGTTTCAATAACACCAAATAAATCTCCGGATAGCTTAATCGTCGAATAAGTAAAAAATATCTCGTCAAAATATAACAGCTAGAATAAATATCGTCATTTGTGTAACGGTTTCCATGCAATATTATTGTCATCGACCTTTAAACTAATGGACCAAGTGTTTCCTATTCTTTTATTGTTAGAATAATGCTCCAACATAAAAGGATAGAAATATATATTCTGTCCTTTAACAACACGGAAGTTCTCAGTTAAAGTATACTGCGCATGCGTTCGTACTCATTGTACATCTTTTTCAGCCATATGTAAACCTCTATACATCGCTCTCTATCATAGTTGTCAAAATCTATTTGACGTTTCGTGACTGTTTGTGTATTATTTTACTTTTTTGGAGAACATTTACAATTATTTCTGTCAACATATACGAATATGTGTTGTGAGGTGCATATGCGACAAAATAATGGGAAAACGGTGTATTTTGCAGTCAGCAGTACGTACGCCGTTTAGCTGTCATTTCATATGTAAGTTCTTATTAATTATTACTTGTTCCCTATAATATAATATGTGTATACAATATATTGTATTAAAAATATATAATGAAAGTAATTATGCACAAAAAAAAATAAATATATACTCTTAGCGATTATGCACCAAGTATAACAAGTTAGGGACAAATCAAATTTTTATTTTGCCGCGTTTTCGTAACTTCCGTATTTATGAAGGATAGAGATACTGTGTCTGCACCGTTATGACGGGACAAGCGTTTTGCTCGTATGCTGCGTCTATTAGTTTAAAGGTCGATGATTATTGTCTTATGCCCCGTTTTATAAAGTGCTGAGTAAATTTACTTCCATAGTAAATTTATTAAAATTAACAAATTCGATCCTATTTTATTCATTTTATGACTTGTATAACATTACTGTCAAAAGTACGACTGTCATTTGAATGAATTAATTTTATTTACTTTGGAAATAAATTTATCTGTCGTTTATAAAACTGGGCATTATTCGACGAATATGCTAATCAAAGATTTATTTGATGTTAGTGGAACTGGGCATTTATTTAATAATCATATTGATTTTCCTATGATATCCAACGCAACGAACATAGAATAAATACAGGTGTCTCAGGACGAGCTTACGCTATCTATATTTTAAATACTATTTAATATAATTTAACGAAATTTGGTATTTACGGGTTATCCAACATGCCCGTTCCAACTAAAATATTTTCAAAGCAGTAGCACTTCCGGTTTGACAGGAAATTTACCTCAACTTTCTAATTTTAAATGGAATATGCTATATTTTATTTTATCATTGAATGCAGCGGAAAATTTTACATATGAAGCAATAAAAACATTTTACTCATGATCAACTACTTCCGGCGTTATTCAACTTTTTTTGATTTTTTGTCTGATATCCGGCACATTTTCAAAACTCTGTATATCGGGAACGAGATCGAATTTTTTTAATCTGAAAAAAGCCTTTTATAAAAGAGACTTTAAGCTACATTATCCATAGAAGAATCCTTGATTATTTATAAAAATGTGACGGGTACGTTACACCAAAATTACAGTTGACAAACTTCAAAAAAGACAATTTTTTTAAAAGGAACCCCCCCTTTTTTATTACATAAATGTATACTAATACAAAAAATAAGGGTACTTTATGTAACATGTCCTATGTTGAAAGTTGATAGAATTTCAGTAAATTAGAAAAACATGTAATCTGGGTATAATTAACGTGAAACATTGAGTTTGTTATATCCATGGTTACGACAGAAGTATTATATTTAAATATTGTAAGAAATTTAGCGGAGTCAGAGAACCACTCGAGATACTAAACATATTTCGGGCACAAGGTGCATACAGTATTTTTTCTACATCTATAAGTTATGATTTGACATTTGATTGACAGCAATGTATTTCTGTCTCATTTAAAATGACACATGGGGAATGAATTTGACAGAAGTATTATATTTAAATATTCTAAGAAATTTAGCCGAGTCAGAAAACCACTCGGGCACAAGGTGCACTCTACATTTTTTCTGCAACTTTAATTTGAAATGCAGGTATAATTATTTAATGAAAATTAATCTCTATTGACGTCTTGTTAAATGTCAAATTCGTTCCCTATGTTTCATTTGAAATGGAACGGGCAAATACATTGCTGTCAATGAAATGTCAAGTCGCAACCATGGAAATGACAAACCCAATGTTTCACGTTAAAAAATACTCACGGTATACGGCTTAAAGTTAATAGCTACATTTGTCGTATGTACAAATGACCTTAAATTTATATAATATTTATAATTATTAAAATATCTTTCAGAACTCATATTATAAATTGGAAAAATACTACCTTTTTTTAGTTTATGTTCTGTATTTATTAATTTTAACCCAACGTTTCGGCACCATAAACTGGTGCCTTCTTCAGGGGATACATTGACATAAATATGTTAAAAAACAATAATAACAAGTAATAATAATAATAATATTTATAACATAGAAATTTCTTGTAGGTCTCATAATGCTCATATTTATTCCGGGACAATTTTATTCCGACGAAAAAAAAACAGGAATTAAACACCTGCAAATAATGTATGGAGTACCACGGTTGTTGTATTGGTTGTACCATTTAATCTTTGATGTACTCATTTTTCTTGTGTTTGTTGGTATTCTACTCATTTTCATGGTATTTGCTTTCAATTCTTTGTATACTACGCATCTTGGTATGTAGTTAAAATTAATTTACATTAGCTATACCCCTTCGATATGATAGCGATATAATGTTAATACAAATGTACAATGACCTGTAGAAAATATATTCTGAACTAGATTTCGTTTTATTTGCCTTGGTAAATACATGCATATTAGAAACTAAACCTTGTATATAAATATCTGATGTGGACAACACATGACTTCCTTGTACGCTTGTTACACTACATATTTTGTTAATAATTAAAATATGTAGGTATTATAAGAGACCCAATCTTAAAATTGTACGTATTTGACATAATTTGATATTGACATTAATTTCTTTATTTTTTTGTTATTTCTTGCCCTAATTCATAGCAAACTTAATTACAGAAACCAAAAAGTACATAATGTTTAAATTTACATATCTCGCTTATACAAAGAACTAATTTAATCATACTTGAAGTTTTCGACGCAAAATTCAATTCTCTAAAACTTTTATTTGAAGCATTTATTGTTAAATTCAAAATAACACCATTTTTTTCAAGAAAAACTGATAATAGCTTCAAGTAAAGTATCACTTCCGGTTAGTCTATTTTAACCAAAGTCTATTATGTTATATCTATTGATATAAAAGTATAATATACCAAATTTGAAAAGTTTTGGATTATATTTTAATATAGTTTTCCATTAAAATCTATTATAGGTTTCAAGTAAAGTACCACTTCCGGGTATACCATTTTAACTAAAATCTATTATGTTATTTTTATTGATATAAAAGTATTATATACCAAATTTGAAAAGTTTTGGATTATATTTTAATATAGTTTTTTATTAAAATTTACTATAGGCTTCAAGTAAAGTACCACTTCCGGGTAGACCATTTTTACTAAAATCTATTATGTTATTCCCATTGATATAAAAGTCTTATATACTAAATTTGAAAAGTTTTGGATTCTATTTTAATATAGTTTTACATTAAAATCAAATATGGGCTTCAAGTAAAGTACCACTTCTGAAAGTTATGCAATGACCAAAAAGGGAGGTGCACAACTAGATGTTATAACAGTCCTAAATACAAAATTTTAACTTTCTACGGCTTCCCGTTTTTCAGTTATGCGAGATACGTACGTACAGACGTCACGACGAAATTAGTCAAAATGGATTCAGGGATGCTCAAAATGGATATTTCCGTTGAAATCTGGAAACCGATTTTTTTCGCGATTACAATACTTCCTTTACTTCGTACAAGGAAGTAAAAAATGCAGTGGCGTACCCAGAGGGGGGGCGATGGGGGCGATCGCCCCCCTAGACCTACATATTTTTTTATGTACATACACACACAATTAAAGAAATGCCAAAAAAGCTTTGTATTTAAAAATTATGTATTCTCCGTCTTTTATATATACGTGTTGGAATTTCTTGATTTACAATAAATAAAAAATGACAAGATGACACCCAAATATAGCCACCTAATAAAGATTGATTGCCATTTATGGAGGTCTTAAATATTACTCGGTCTTTAGTTTTATTAAATATGGGTGTTTAATTCGTATTCACTATAGATCAAGGGTTAACAATCATTTCTGCTTTTGTCGTCATTTCAATTTTAAGTATTTAAAGTAAAAATTAACATTGCCTGTTAGTACAGCAGAGAGAAGTTTTTTAACACTTCGTCGATTAAAGACGAAATAAAATGGACGAAGACATAGGTTTAGCAATTCTACACATTCACCGAAATAGAATAGATGTTGGAAAAGTAATACAAAGTTTCGCAAAAAGATCCAACCGTAAATTAGACTTTATAATACAATATCTTGTCATCTCTATGTAATATAATAATATACAATAATATTTTTTGGTTCATGTTCTTATCTAAAATATCTCATTTTTTATATAACGTTTCTTAAATTTTAATGTTAACCTTCCTACCGCAATATCTTAAAATATCTTTGTATTATAAAATATAAATATGAGAAAATAAGAACATGAAATTATTTAGTCGCCCGCCCTAGACCAAAATCCTGGGAACGCCACTGAAAAAATGGTCATTAAATTGTTTCCAAAACTATCAACAATTAACTCAAGCAAAACTGCATGATAGATATTTCAAAATTTGATTCTAATATATGAAAACAACTAAGTATAATTAATATAAAAAAATTAAACAGAAACTAAGAAAATTTACATTGAGAAAATTACTATTGAACTGTGAAAACTACTAATCTTACAGAAACGATTTATGAAGAACTACCATAGTATGTTGTAATGTGTTGTAGTGGATGTCCGAAAGCAATGATTTTATAAATAAAATAAATACACTGGCGAGCAAAAAATTAAAAAACTTAGTACTAATATTGCCTATTTCCTCCTCTTGCGTTAATTACTGCTTGAACTCGACGAGGCATACTTTGAATTAAGTTAAGGATCATATTCTGGTCAATATTATCCCACTACTGCAATAGCAACGCTCTAAGCTCATGGGCAGTTCTTGGAGCTGGTGTATGCTTTCGGATACGCCGTCTCAACTCATTCCAGACATGTTCGATGGGATTCATGTCCGGACTAAGGGCTGGCCAATTCCCACTTCATCCAGATATTCTCTGACAACTCTGGCTGCGCGAGGTCTAGCATTATCTTTCATGAAAATGCTACGCTCGCCCATAGTGATCAAGAAAGGCATAGCATGGTCTTCTAGAACCTCCGTAATGTACCCGTGAGCTGTCAGGGAGCCATTCTGTATGAAAACCAACTCTGTGCGTGCTTGTGAAGAGATTCCTGCCCAAACCATAACCGACCCACCGCCAAATGGAAGTCGCTCGTCAATACAAACTTGAGCGTATCTTTCTCCGGGTCTTCTCCATACTCGTCGATGTCCGTCTGATCCATTGAGGCAAAAACGCGACTCATCAGAAAAAGTACCCTGCCCCAGTCCTCACCATTCCATGCCGCGTGATTTCGGGCAAAAACCAATCTTGCAATTCGATGCCGGCGTTGCAATGATGGACTTGTAGCCATCCTTCTACAAGACAATCCAGCATCATGAAGCCTTCTTCTAACGGTCCATTCACTAACATTTACATCTTTAACTTGTTGAAGTTGATTTCGTAGCAAAACCGCAGAAGCTGTCCTATTCCGCAAACTTGCGGACACCAAAAATCGGTCATCTCTTCGGCTGGTGATTCTTGTACGCCCGGATCCTGGTGTTCTAGTTATCAAGCTCTCCTCGTAGCGCTGAAACACCTTTTGTACAGCACAAAGGCTCCTACCAACAATTCTTGCAGTTTCACGTTGTCCTCGGCCATCTTGTATCAACGTTACAATTCTTGCCGCAGTGATAGGATTTACAGGCATTGTGAACTGCTAAATACACATTACGAGTACTACACCGTGTACCTAATAGATTTTACAAAGAGAAATTAACGCTATACCGAAAAGAGACACCGAAATGCGAATTTTCAATTACCGCGAATGCACGCTATTTCATAAAATTTGTAAAAAGAGTGATATTACATGACAGATAACAAAAGAAAACAGATGATATTTCTCAAAAAATAAATTATTAAGATCCTTCTATGATTTACAATTTACGAATATGAGCTTAAAACAAAACATTCCAAAAATATATCATAATTAATAATTGACCTGAATTTTTTGCTCGCCAGTGTATGTCTTTGCTGATATCGCCAATTTCGTAATTCTAAATGGCACAATTGTGCTCATTTAACCAAACTCGTTTACCCAAATAAATTACCAATACTGAGCAATGTAACTGAAACACCCTGTACAGGCCCTATTATATCGAAGCAAACCCGCCTCGAGCCCTTATCATAATCATTGTTGTATAGTATTTGAAATATAAGTAATTGAAATAAGTATTTGAATTAGATAAAATATTTTAAGTAATTATTTGAAATACTTGAAAATAACAGTATTTTGTTTTTTTAGTTTAAATACTTTTCATAAATATTTTATATTGTAGTGCATTAAAATTAGTGATGGGTAGTTCATGAACGAGTCGTTCATTTTGAACGACTCACTTGAGCCAGTGAGCCATGAAGGAATTTATTTATGAAAAATGGCCGTACAACAGGACAAGGTCCCAATAACAGTACAGCACGATTACAATACAATCAATTACAAATATTACTTATATGTTAAGACACAACAAATATGGTGAAAAATAACAATCTTAAGTGATTCAAACCTAGAAAGAGGTGGGCACATGAGTACAAATATTTTTTATGAATTTCTTAAATACATACAAAGTACAACTAAAAATATCAGGTACATCAATAACACATAATAAATTATTAAAACAACACAACAGGCGATTTAACGGAGAAAACATTGCAAAATTAGTTCTAAACATTTTTACAGAAAAAATATCAGATGAGCGAGTAGAATAAGACGGTACACGTAAAGATATTTTACTCAGAGAGTTGGACAGTCAATATGACCATTTATAATTTTATAAAGAAAGATTAAGTCTAACATCTCTCTACGCTTTTGTAAGGATATGAAAGAACTTGTATAATTAGGAAATTTAAATTTAAGCACAGAAATAAATTTACGCTGAATACCCTCAACTCTATTCACATATATCTGATAATGTGGGGACCAACATACAGCAGCAAATTCCAGTTGAGACCTGACAAGTGTATTATATAAATGTACAAGGGTTGTGGGATTTTTAAAATTTGATCCCACACGCAGTATAAAAATTAACATTTTATAAGCCTTTTTAACAACGCTGTCAATATGAATATCATAAATTAGCTTATTATCTAAGATTATTCCAAGATCTTTGACATGAGATACACGACTGATGTCATTTCCATTAATATTGTAATTATATTCAAATATACTTCTGCAACGTGAAAATGAAATAATGGAACATTTTCTGTAGTTTATAGATAAATCATTCTGCTTTAGATAAATGCTCAATCTATCTAGATCTTCTTGAAGACTAAGACAATCATTCATGGAAACAATTTTTTTATAAAACTTGAGGTCATCTGCATACATTATGAATTTGGAATTTTTAAAGCAAGAATTTATGTCATTAATAAACAATAGAAAAAGGAGAGGTCCTAGATGGGAGCCCTGAGGTACTCCAGAGGTTACAGGATAGATGTCAGAGTTAAAACCATTAACTGTAACGTATTGTTGTCTGTGGCTAAGATATGATGTGAACCACTTTAATAAACTGCCATGTACGCCATACATCTTGAGTTTATCTATTAAAATTGAATGATTTATTTTGTCAAATGCCTTGCTGAAATCAGTGTACACCGCATCTACTTGAGTATTATGGTCCATAGTAAGAAGTACATAGTCTGTCAATTCAACCAGATTGGAGTTGACAAATCGTCCACTGTAAAAACCATGCTGTTCCGTATTTATAATTCGTTTGAATGCAAAAAATAAGCATTTGTAAATAGTTTTTTCAAAAATTTTCTCGAAAATGCATAGTTTCGAAATGACTCTTTAGTTCTCACAGTACGGCTCAGCGTTCACGTGCTACACTGTAGCACAAGCACACCGCTCTAGTACAGTAGCTCAGCTGAACGAAATGCTCTTTAGGTCTCATAGTACGGCACATGACTCTGGCTCATCAGTTGAACCAGCACTCGTTCTCATGCAGTGTGCTAATGAGCAAATGAGCTTGAGCTCAGCAGTCACAGCACACAGCACTTGCAGCAGTACAACACAGTTACAATTCACAGCATGCATGAAGAGCGCTTGCGCATTTGAGTCGTTCAAATGAACGACTCACATTGAACGACTCACTTTAATGAACGGAGCAAAATGAACTGACTAAAATTGAACGAACGACACATCACTAATACTATTTTTCAATATTTGAAATACATTTTTTTATTTGAAATACGTTTTTGTATTTAAAATACACAAGTATTTGAAATAGATTTATGTATTTGAAATAGAAACCCTCCGTCATGTGTTGTCTCGTATAACATCGAATAATGGGGAAGTTTAGCATGGTAAAAATTCTACATAACATATTATTTTCTCAAAAATATAACACAAATGACAGCTGAAATTGAAATTAAAAATTAAAATTATTGCTCCAATTATTTATAATTAATATTTTTTGGGTAAACTCTAAGTACGTCACAAGTCAGTTATGCGCAAACTCAGACAGAACGGTGAAAGCGAACCACTTGAACGTCGAAGGTCGAACAACACCTCAGTCTCAAGTGAATGGCATATACCTATTAACTAATATATTGCGGATCCTTTGCTTTTCTTGAAGGAAACACTGTGAAATGGAAATATCATTTCTGCATAAGTCTATCGCACACAAACCCCCAACCGCGAATTATGCGCAAGCTTGGAAACTTGACTACTATTGGCTAACGAGAAAATCATGATCACTTTTTGCGAATCACAGAGTTCTGTATATTAACGGCTAGCGCGAGAAATTTTAAATTTAAATTTGAGAAATTAAACAATGTACCTACTATTTATTTTGTATGTAAATTCTTGAATATAAATATTAGTAATAATAAAAACCATTGTCGTATTCTAGTGCTAAATTTGAATTAAATAATTTACTTTGTTGTACTGTAAAAATAATAGGAATACAATCTGGTCAGGATTAATTTATTTAGGTGACAATAAATTACTGTATGAAACACAAAGCAAATGCTTTCGAAGTGCAACTACAAACAGAAATGAAATCAAACGTCAAAGTCAAACCATGTGCTCGCTGCATCACCAGGGCTGCGTTCCAAAACCAAGAATACCGAGTTTTGGCGTAGAGTATGATGTGTTGTGTTTTGGAACGAATGAGAGTTTTGTTGAAGTAAAAAATTTAAGCTAAATTAAAAATAATTTTATAAAACTAACAAAACTACTTATAATTACAACATTAATGTCAAGCCCGTAATAAATGCGCTTTTATGGAGCACTCTCATCAATATAATGTGAAAGTACGCTCCATAAAATCGCTTTCATTATAAAAGGATTCTCGTAATACACGCCAACGTATTTACTTATGTTTATTTTCAACCAAAAGCATGTTTTCTTCCTCAAGAAGGCAAATTACTTCCATATGTAGAGAATCGTGAGCATCTACGTTTGAAAATATTGTGGAGTAATTTCTATACCCTCCTCGTTAGTAGAGTAAGTAGAACATCATTTTGGAGTAAATTCTGGCTGTTTTGGAACAGGTTGAGTAAACTCTGAGAGTAAGGTTATTAGTTTTGAAACGACTTTGGATAATTTCGTACTCTTACGAGTAGGATTTTGGAACGCAGCCCAACCAGCGACGCTGTCAGCGATAGCCAATAGTAGACGCGGTTTCCAAGCTTGCGCATAATTCGAAGTTGGGCGTTTGTGTGAGATAGACTTTTGCAGAAATGATATTTCCATTTCACAGTGTTTCCTTCAGCTACTCTTATGGGAAAGATACGAGCATTAGCAATATATTAGTTAATAGGTATATGGTGAATGGTAACCGCCGTAACCGCGTGCGTCAGTGTATAAGCGACATACGTTCTACCAAGCCTCTACCGACGTCATCACAGCTTAAAATCGGCTTTTCCGGAAAATCTGGGCATTTTTGAAAAAAATAAAACATGTTACATCATTTTTCAAGTC
Source organism: Ophonus ardosiacus (assembly GCA_943142095.1). NCBI lineage: Eukaryota > Metazoa > Arthropoda > Insecta > Coleoptera > Carabidae > Ophonus > Ophonus ardosiacus. Next base: position 6,061,907 of record OW964841.1, read on the forward strand.
ATTTCCCATGGAATAAAAGGATAAAAAAAATCGCGAAACTTCCCCATTCTCTAATTTTTTTCTTAAATGAACACCTGCCAATGTTAATGTAGGAGTTTCTTTTTAATATTAATAAAAATATGCAAATAAGTTGAATACGAAAAACATTTTTACAATACCCTAACGTATCTTCTTTATTTTAAAATAATTAAAAGAAAAGTATTTGAATTATTTGAAATATTGGTGTATTTGAAAGACTAAAAAAATAATTGAATTTTACCAAACATATGAAATACTTTTGTTTAGTATTTTGTATTTTCTATTTGAAATACATTTTTGCAAGTATTTTATACAACACTGATCATAATCCAGTGGCGTGCGGTGCGTTTCTATGTTGGGTGTGCAGATTTTTTTTTTTTAAGTACTATGTTGGTAGAATCTTAGATTAACAATTCAGAATTATCTTATTTTTTTATACTATGTCCCTTCTAGAAAATGATTTCTTCAGTAAATCCGCAATTAGTAATTCATTTGCAATTTTCATTCCATAAATTTTCATAAATACAGATATAAGTTAAATAAGTAATATATAAATTGTATGCCAAATACCTAAAATTAATAATTAATTGTTTTCTTGAACTTGTTTATGCTTGTGAATACTACCAAAATAATTTTACGGCGATACGTGCATAAAATATGCTGCACGCTGGAGAGTGCGATGGGGCGATACGTATTTCTAATATTTTATCCTTGTCTGCGCAAATACACTGTTCCTATACCCTCCCTGTGTAAAACTTGCACACCGAGTGCAGTGCGGAGACCTGCACTTGCCCGGAAAATTCGCTGATAGGCAACCAAACACGCTACTGTTCGTTATTGTCCCATAATTGTATTAATATTTTTATATTTTGTATATCATATATTAAGATCAAATCAATTAAATAATTCACATTTTAATGCAATAAATTTTTAAATTATTCGCAGGGTATGCAGTGCACACCTTGCACATATGGACTGCACGCCACTGTCATAATCGTATAGCTAATGTAAATAAAGCATTAAAAAATGTATGTGGAATATACTAATTTTCTTTTTGTTGAAGGATTATTCATTGGTGTTTTGCTACTGGCATATATTGCCCTTTTATCGGTGGTATATTTGTGTCACTACATTAATCTTATAATGGCAGTATTAGTGATAATGGTTTTTGGTAAGATAGTTATTTTATTATTTCTCCACCATTTATTTACCTCCTGCCTAATTTAAGACTTAAATAATGGAATTAAAAGAATGATGCAATTCATTAAAGTGACATAAGTATTTGTCATATATTAATGAAGTGTCCCCCTCTATCCATTACATAATATCCTAATCACTTTTTTCTGTATCTTTTCACATGCACGAATAAACGGCACTGTTCCATTATTTTGATACAGCCTGTATTCGGACACATTTTAGCATAAACTTTATTATCATAAATCCAGTGGTACTCAAACTATAGGGCAATATTATATTTTTTTAAATGGCATTATATATATTTTATTACCTCATTAAATAGAAAATTTTCTTCTGAATTCAACGATATAATAATATTGCGAAAAATTTGACAAAAATTAATTAAAAGTTAGTATTTCATTTCTACTGTATCTAAGTAATCTGAGCAAACATTCAATCAATAAAACAAAAAATTTATTTTAAAAGTTGAATTTATTACCAAAATCGTAGCTTACTTGAATGTAATAAAACTGAAATAAATTTTATTTTGTTTTATTGATTGAATTTTTGCTCAGATTACTTAGATACAGTAGAAATGAAATACTATGAATTAATTTTTATCAAATTTTTCGCAATGTAAGGGTATGATATTATTATATTGTTGAATTCAGAACAAAATTCTCTATTTAATGAGAAAATAAAATTATATAATGCCATTTAAAAAAATATAATATTGCCATATAGTTTGAATACCACTGGATTTAAGATAATAAGGTTTATGTTAAAATGTGTCCCCCTCTATGCCTTACAAAATATCTTAATCATTTTTTCTGTATCTTTTAACATACACGAATAAAATGCACTGTTCCATTATCTTGATACACCCTATATATATACAGTGTGTCCCATTTAGAGGTGCCACCATTGGGATCTCGAGAACTATAAGAGATACGATGTCGGTTAAATGGAACTTTCTGCGCGCCATTGAGAGGCCATCTCAGATGTGCTTTTGTTTTTCCAAAAATTCTCATAGGGCACTAGATAATGACGAAAAACTGAATATTGTTGATTTTTTCTTTTTCAAATAACGTCTTAACTGTTGGTAATTAAGAAAAACGTTTCAAATATAAAAGATAGATACTTTTATTAGCTAACCAGTGGCGTATGAAACAAATTTTTATATCCGTAAATTTTCGAGATATAACACAAACTTATATTTTTTTAAATGGAACCCATATTTGATTTCAGTCTCAAAAAATCATTATTTTTTTCTCTTTTCAATGATGTAAGGGTTATTATATTTTATATTTGTTTTGCTCCTAAAATTTAATTTTTCTCTTTATTTTCCTGAACTTTTTTATTATTTCCCAAAAAAGCATTATTATTTTTATTAATTACATTGTATTTGATCGAAATAATTTGTTTTATGCATTTATTACTTAATATTTTCATTCTAGTCTCATAATTACAAATTACACTAATGTGCCAAGGGCGACCAGATACAAAATAAAAATTAGTTTGATACGAGTTTCGAGCAAAATCTTCTAACGAAATAAATTATTTGAATACAAGGAGTATTTCTAAATAGAAATCTACCAATATTTTCAAAATAATTATAAATTTAATGCAAAATAAGGGAAAAAATAATAAATTTGAAGGCAAAACAAATATAAAACATAATAACACTTACATCGTTGAAAAGAGAAAAAAATAATGATTTTTTTGAGACTAAAATCAGATATGGGTTCTATTATATTCTATATAAAAAATATAATTTTGTGGTATATCTCGAAAATTTACTGATACAAAAATTTATTTCGTACGCCACTGGTTAGTTAATAAAAATATCTATCTTTTGTATTTGAAACGTTTTTCTCAATTACTAATAGTTTAGAAGTTATTTGAAAAAGAAAAAATGAACAATATTCAGTTTTTCGTCATTATCTAGTGCCCTATGAGGATTTTTGAAAAAAAAAGCACATCTGAGATGGCCTCCCAAAGGCGCACAAAAAGTTCCATTTAATCGACATCGTATCTCTTATAGTTCTCGAGATCCCAATGGTGGCACCTCTAAATGGGACACACTGTATATATATACATATAAATGATTCAGATATAGGAAATTTTTATTCTAAATTTTCCGCATATGTAGAGCTCTGGGAAATTAACGACATTGCTTATATGACGCGAAACAACACATTTCAATGAATCAGTACAATAATTTATTTCTCGGTGTGTTCATATTTATGATAGTTATAATAATCAGAAAAATGTATTGATATGGCAGGAGGTAATGTGCTGGTCGCATTCATTTTTTTTTCCAAATAATATTCTTTTGTAGGATTTATTTTGCCCATATTTGTGATGGGTATATCTGAAACCTTGCATAACATTCTTCTGTATATTCCACCTTATGCTGCATTTTTTGTGTGGACTGATTTTGAAATTTATCTGGCTTCATTGAAATATTATAAGGAAATTGAAGGCGAAAATCAGTGTCTTGCATCTTTACCCATACAACATCCCTGTTGCTCTGAAGGCGTGGCATGTGAAGAGATGTACTCCTTTGTAAGACCAGATTTACCTGAGAGCTATAAGCATTTTACGATGTTGTTAATAGACATTGGGATATACTTAGCAATATTTATTGCGATTGATTATGGGGTTTTGTCTGGATTGCTGAATTTAATTGCGGGATTATGTTGTGTTAGTAAAAGTAAAGAAGAATTGGACTCAGATGTTCTAGAAGAAAAGAGAAGAGTGGAAAATAATGAAACAAGTAATAATACTCATATTTCTGTCCAATGCGTCTTCTTCACACAGTTCTTTCTCTCTCAAGTCCTCCGCAACACAAACATAAGGACGGCTTACATTCAAATTGCTTCTAATTGGTCACATAAATGACGTCATCCGCAACTCCAACAAATTAAATTTGTTGTCGTGTTTTGTTTGTAGTAACAAATAAAAATTAAGGTCCAAATACAAATCTACACTATTAATAAAAATTCATTTGAAAATAATAAATATGACGAGTTTTGTAAGTAAGGGCGGTGTTTAATGTAAAAATTTACTATTGAGTATCAATAAATGAGCACGTTTAAATTTCTTTAGTTTTTTCACAAAGATATGAATTTGTTATGATTTTTCTGTACTTCAGCCCCCATAATGTTATCATATTTAGTTATTAATTGTTTTATCGGCATAAATTTTATGTGACTGATATATTCAATGTTGTTATACAGGGTGTTTACGGTCTTTTTGTTATATTTCTAATGGGTGATACTACATGTCAAAAGAAGGCGAAAAACACTAAAACATCTTAGTAAAATATTTATAATAAAAGAGATATGATTTTTTTTTAGTTTTTATAAAGGGGAGGTAAATTAATGTTGAAAAAAGTTGTAGTAACCTGTGTAATGACAAATTTCACTCTTTTGTTTTTTAATTTGTTTATCTGTCAGTTGCAGTTTGTTACTATTTAATAGGGCTGTTGCAAGAATTTTTATATGACTTCTAAGTATTAAATTTTAAAAGATATTGGCTGGTAGCACAAGCCCTGTTTTAACTAAAACACTGTTTTAAGAAATGTCAAATTCAAATTTCAATATTTAATTTCACCTTGATGTTTAAAGAACGATTTTTTTAAAAATATTTGTTTGAATACAAACTATATTCCGCTTTAAAATCATATTTTGATAAATTTGATACTATTTATTTTTGTTATTAAATAATGAAATCTGACATTTCTTAAAACAGCGTTTTAGTTAAAACAGGGCTTGTGCTACCAGCCATTGTTCTTTAAAGAGCCTCAAATTTAAAAATATCATGAAATATCCTTTAGATATTTTACAATTAATTTTTGAAATTTGGATAAAATGTTGAAGAAGTCACGTGATCTGAAACAGAATGTGACGTCAGAACACATACATCTTCAGCGGTACTAATTGGTCCGTTTATAATGTAAAAATTTTTGTGTTTGGTGTCAAGTGTATTGTCAAAGTTGTCAAACAAATGTCAAATTTTTAAGATTGGTGGTAAGTTGTATAATATGTAGGTAATAAAAAGTTCAGAATAAAATGAGTAATTTACGATATTATATTGTGCCTTCTTACAAAAATACTGTTAGGAACAAACCTACTATAGAGTTTATAAATTTGTCAAAAGATGCGAAGGAAAGAAAATTGTGACTAGAAGCAATAGATTGATGAGCTGATAATGACAGAAAAATCGTGTTTTCATGTTTGTGAAGATCATTTCAACTTTCATCCACCTTCAAGATAACAGTATATCTTTGTTGCTTCACTTTATGTTCAGGGCAAACTTTACATCTACTATACAGATATTTTTTCTCGACATAGATCTGCATATCCTATAGCAGATTCAATGTAAGAATTATAACCAGAACCTTAAAGTAAAATATATTATCAATTTATATAGTAAATTCAGTTCTTATATTTTATTTTATCTCAGATATTTAACACCCCTTATTTCGGTAACAATAAAACAATCATTCTCTGACATAAATTCAGCCACCATCCAGCTACTGACCTTCGGTAAATTGTCCGACTTAGCTTGAGTGTAATTATTATTCATTTACAATGAGCAATGTCAGCTGAATGTCAGCGTCAAATGTCAAATTAAAAGATTTTTTATTAACATGTGACAAACTGTAAGCCTACGTTTATTTATATAAATAATATGAATAAACGTAGGTGATGGAAAAACTATTTTCCTATTGGCTATTAATGATGTAATGTATGTGCTTCTACGTCACAGGAGTGGGGGGTAGTTTTTCAGGACGCCAATCTTTTTATTTAATTATTTCCACAAATAACAGCAAATTATTAAAATAAAAATTATTACTAAGAAAATCATTGCATAAACTTTCATTTAAAATAGTTTTTGAAAAATGTGAAACAGGCTCATTGTGCACCGTCAGTTTCTAATTGATTATTGCTATTAATTGTGTAAAAGGTAAACAATGTACCATTGGTATATTCTAATATGGAATTAGTTGACATGATGCTCATTTATGGGGAAGTGCATCAAAATTCAGCTGCAGCAAGTCGTCTTTACAGAGAGCGATTTCCAAATAGGCAATGTTTTTTACCCATCAGTTCACTAATTTAGTAATACGTGCTCGAGATATTGGTGATCTGCGAAATAATCAAGGACGTGATGGAGGTCCTGGTCGGTTCCGACGAATTTTAAATGCGAATGAACAAATTTTACATCTCGTTGACGAAAATCCTTCAACCAGTACACGGCAAATTGCTCGGCAAATAGGTGCCTTAAATTGCATTGTATGGCGAACACTACGCGAGTATCAACTACATCCGTTTCATGTACAGCGAGTACAAGCTTTACAACCTCAAGATCACCCTCAGCGCGTACGGTTCTGTAGATGGTTTTTACGCAAAAATGACGAAGTCCCTAATTTTTCGTTGAGTGTGTTGGCGACTGACGAAGCTACGTGTACTCGTAATGGCATAAACAATTGCCACAATACGCATATCTGGAATTTCGAAAATCCGCATGTTGTTCGTCGTGGTCATTTTCAATACAGATTTTCTGTGAACGTATGGGCCGGATTGGTGAATTCACAGTTGATTGGCCCATTTGTGTTGCCAGAACGACTAAATGCTAATAATTATTATTTTTTTTTTTGCAAAATAATTTGCCAGAACTTTTAGACGCAGAAGACCTCCGTAACCGGGTGGAAGCAGCAGCGGCGGAAATTCGACAAGGCATGGGCCTTGCAACCTACGTTAATTCATGGATACGCCGAGCAAGACTTTGCATACAGCAGCAGGGTGTTAACTTTGAACATCTGTTATAAAAGCGCTTATCGTTCTAATTCCATAAATATAAAAACTAAAAAAAAATCATATCTCTTTTATTATAAATATTTTAGAAGTTTTAATAATTTTATTCAATTTTGACGTTTTAAACTGTCATTATTAACTCCATAGCAAAAATTATAAGTAACGCTTTTTTCACAAGTGAATTAAAATTTTTTAAATCACTCTCACATTTTTTTTAATTCACTCTGCAACAAATAATACATTTAAAATAACATCAGGCACGAAATTAACACCCACCCACCCTAGTATTTATCAGCCATTTTCATTATTTTTCACGGCACAAATGACAGACAATAAAGCTTTTTAAATAGATGACATCTATCATCGACGATTGTCATGCACAGTCTACTAACTGATTAGTTTTTTGTTTTGTCAAAATTAAATATTATAATGGTTTTTATTACTATTTCGTCAAAATTGAATAAAATATTGTACAAACCACGTGAGCTAAGAATGTGTATTCACTCGAAGAAATTAACTAAACTTTCTTCTCATGAATAAACATTACCTTAGCTCACTTGGTGTGTAAATATTTATTATACTCCTACCTAGAGCGCTACGGCACCACTGATTTTTTAAATTTTTATATATGTATCACTGAACTCTTTATTCTATACACTTTTGTTTAAAACGGCACGATAATTTCCTTATTTTTAGGATTTATCATCGGTACAATTTAAAACACACTTCACTGAAACATAACCAGGACCGTACTCTCCATTGACAGCTTATGTTGCATTTCATCTGGAACGATGCAGTATATTGCATCATATATACAGGGTGTCTCAGGACGAGCTTACGCTATCTATATTTTAAATACTATTTAATATAATTTAACTAAATTTGGTATCTAGGGGTTATCCAACATGCCCGTTTTAACTAAAATATTTTCAAAGCAGTAGCACTTTCGGTTTGACCGGAAATTGACCTCAACTTTCTTATTTTAAATGGAATACGCTATATTTTATTTTACCATTGAATGCAGCGGAAAATTTTACATATGAAGCAATAAAAACATTTTAGTCATGATCTACTACTTTCGGCGTTATTCAACTTTTTTTGATTTTTTGTCTGAAATCCGGCACATTTTCAAAACTCTGTATATCGGGAACGAGATCGAATTTTTATAATCTGAAAAAAGCCTTTTATAAAGGAGACTTTAAGCTACATTATCCATAGAAGAATCCTCGATTATTTATAAAAATGTGACGGGTACGTTACACCAAAATTACAATTGACAAACTTCAAAAAAGACAATTTTTTTAAATGGAATCCTCCCTTTTTTATTACATACATGTGTACTACGACAAAAAATAAGGGTACTTTATGTAACATGTCCGATGTTGAAAGTTGATAGAATTTCAGTAAATTAGAAAAACATGTAATCTGGGTATAATTATTTTATTAATACCCTATGTTGGCAATCTTCTTTAGTAGTTAAAGGTTTTTGATAGACGACGTTTTTAATGTAACCCCAAACAAAAAAATCAAGTGGAGTTAAATCGGGTAAACGAGGAAGCCACCTATGTGGTCCATTATTTGCCAGCCACCTATCTTCAAAAATTGTTTCCAAAAAAGTATTTATTCTATGGCTATTGTGAGGTGGAGCGCCATCATGCTGGTACTATATTAAATTCCTTTGATCCAACGGTAAATTATCTAAGAAATCAAGTTTTTGCATGGCTTACTTATATTATATATCCGTATAAATAAAATAATTATACCCGGATTACATGTTTTTCTAATTTACTGAAATTCTATCAACTTTCAACATAGGACATGTTAGATAAAGTACCCTTATTTTTTGTCGTAGTACACATATATGTAATAAAAAAAGGGGGGTTCCATTTAAAAAAATTGTCTTTTTTGAAGTTTGTCAATTGTAATTTTGGTGTAACGTACCCGTCACATTTTTATAAATAATCGAGGATTCTTCTATGGATAATGTAGCTTAAAGTCTCCTTTATAAAAGGCTTTTTTCAGATTATAAAAATTTGATCTCGTTCCCGATATACAGAGTTTTGAAAATGTGCCGGATTTCAGACAAAAAATCAAAAAAAAGTTGAATAACGCCGGAAGTAGTTGATCATGAGTAAAATGTTTTTATTGCTTCATATGTAAAATTTTCCGCTGCATTCAATGGTAAAATAATATATATCGTATTCCATTTAAAATAAGAAAGTTGAGGTCAATTTCCGCTCAAACCGGAAGTGCTACTGCTTTGAAAATATTTCAGTTAAAACGGGCATGTTGGATAACCCCTAGATGCCAAATTTCGTTAAATTATATTAAATAGTATTTAAAATATAGATAGCGTAAGCTCGTCCTGAGACACCCTGTATATATAACTGGCTATTTCAAATCAATAAGCACTAATAACTAACAAGTATAAAGCCTTATTTTCGTTGATTATCATAATGCGTAAAAGCTCAACAAAAATGAGTTTCCCGCATTACAGTTCTCATAGCCATTACCTAAAATGCTGAATAATTTTCCAGTTCAGAATGTAATATGACGATCCTACCCTGTGCTCATGACTAATAATTTACTTACATACGTATTTTCGTTTGTTTATAGAGGCATCGAGAAGATCTACGTCTACGACTGAAGATAATGAAAACAAAAGAGGTAAACTCACTCCACTTTATATACGTCGATTTAGAAATAAATATATCATAAGTTCAGAGAGGGACATGTTTTCTTACTGATTATTGAAAACAAGAACCTAGTTCAAAGTAGGCGTCCATATAAAAATTGTAATATTGGTCTCAAAACTCGAAATCCAATAGTGAATGTGAGGAAAGAATAAAGCACATCATTCGAAAGAAGTGTGTTATCCGCTATCCGCTATTTAAGTTCCACTACTAGCCAATAGATGGATTCAAGTCGGATAGCCACATGTGCTATCCGCTATCCGCTGTATAAGTTCCACTACTAGCCAACAGATGGATTTAAGTCGGATAGCCACATGTGCTATTTGTTAGAATTATAAACAATTATTATAATTTAAATAGGTACTTACAATATATAGATATTAATCAAATATTATTGATATAGCACACAAACACAAGTATTTGATCACGAAATTGAAAAGCCGAACTACTTGTCAACTTGGCAATATTAATAAGTTCCACTACTAGCCAACAGATGGATTCAAGTCAGATAGCGGGATGGAGACCCCCATCTGTTGGCTAGTAGTGGAACTTATATAGCGGATAGCGGATAGCACATGTGGCTAAGAATTAGAATAGACCCCCTGTTATCTAAAGTTATATCGACTTTCTGATGGGTGGGTCGACCGCATCCCACCAGAGGTATCGGTACCTGCTCTCAAAGCCGGAATATTCTGTATCTAAGTGTACACGGTAAATAAAAACTTTGTTGTGATTACCAAAAATAAGTTCCAGTAGTAATTTTTTTTGTCAATATAGGACCAGAACATATGTTTGTTACAGTTACCAAGGTAAATTTGCTGGTAAAAAACTGTTGTGGCAACATATACAGTTTTGTTATACAGGGTGTCGCTTAAATAGAGGGACATGGCTTAACCACAGATTCCTGAGGCTAAAATAAGACGATTTAACCAAACTTGCTTCTACCGGAAAGTGTACCATTTAGCCAGAATTCTGCTTCAAAGTTCTTCGAAAAAAAAATTAATTTTGCTTATAATAATCGGACGCTTTATTTGATTTGGATGAAATTTGGTATGACAGTTTATATGGTTATAGGTCATCTTTTAAGGTGATACTTGTTATTATTAGTGAACCACTAGTGTATGAAACTTAGATGTCCCAACATTAATTAGACCGTAACTTTTTAATGGCAACGCAGAAAACGTGAAATTATTTTTCTACAGAAAGATACATTCAATACATTTTTTCGGAAAGATTAATTCAATAGTAAACTTTTCTCTCTCTGTGTAATTTGTGATATCTGTTACGGTTCACACAGAAAAAAATAAAATCTGAGTGTCTGTACTGCTAAATTTTTAAAATAAATTTAATCTAGCAGTCAATCCAAATGTCAAACAAGTAATTTTTAATGACATTAACAATTGTTTTACGGGTTGTCAAAAATTTTCTTTGCAATATTCTAAAATTAGTAACATCCGTTTGTTCGGCCTAATAATATTTTACTACCGTTATTATAAATAAGACGATTACATATCTCAGCTTACTCCTAAACAAGTTGTAAAGATTGACAACTCGTTACTGTCATTAAAAATTACTTATTTGACATTTGGATAGACTGCTAGATTAAATTTATTTTAAAAAAATTCACGATGCATTCACTCAAGTTTTATTTTTTTTGTGTGAACCGTAACAGATATCAAAAATTAAACAGAGAGAGAAAAGTTTACTATTGAATGTATCTTTCTGTAGAAAAATAATTTCACGTTTTCTGCGTTGCCATTAAAAAGTTACGGTCTAATTAATGTTGAGACACCTCAGTTTCATACACTAGTGGTTCACTAATAATAACAAGTATCACCTTAAAAGATGACTTATAACCATATAAACTGTCATACCAAATTTTATCCAAATCGAATAAAGCGTCCGATTATTATAAGCAAAATTTATTTTTTTTCGAAAAACTTTAAAGCAGAATTCTGGCTAAATGGTACACTTTCCGGTAGAAGCAAGTTTAGTTAAATCGTCTTATTTTAGCCTCAGGAATCTGTGGTTAAGCCATGTCCCTCTATTTAAGAGACACCCTGTATATAACAAAAGACATTTGTTATGCGAACAAATAAATTAAGTTACCATTAAGGGCCGGTTTTTCAATCGCTTGTTAAAGTGTTTGTTAACTACCTAGCAGATTAAATTTATCCATCAGATAAACTCCATGGTAATGAAAATGCGTTTTTCAATACGAATTTATCTGTCCGGTAAGTAACAGACACTTTTGGTTGTCAACTGTAAGGTTGGCAATAATTATAAGCTGATATTTGCTGTTTTCGTAACAATTCGACATGATCATGTGTCATTTTGAACATAATTTCCACACATTTTGTTCTGAATATGATTGACAGTTATAGTTGTTGACAGAACTAAATCTGTGACGTTCAAGCAAATTTAAAGTTTGCTTTAGTTTGTAGCAATATGTGGTAAGAATACATGAACTGCAGATTGGAAGAAACTATTTTTCTACTGACTGTCATATAATTATGGATTTTATTTTATTACATTTACGCATCATTCGGGCTTCAAGCATCAAGTAGTTGTAAATTTGTACTGAGATTTTGCCTACAAATGTGCACATACTCGTATGTTCTGTTTCTTAAAAAATATACTGTCTCATTGGTCATTAATTAGAAAAGGTAGCGAATTTCAGTATTTTATAAGAGCAGGTTTAGTTCATGTCTTCTTGGCAATTCTCAATTTCGAAGTGATTAGTAGAACATTGCGTTATGCATTCTATTTTTAACACTACACAATATATTTTATATAATTTATTAGGATTAAACAATAACTTTGTTGTATATTGACGCAACATTGTTGTGATCAACGTTTTGCTTGTTATTAATTCTTCTCATTCTTGTAATCAAAATAAATTATTATAAAGTGGATTATGTATTATAATTTAATGAAATTTATACATTTTTTAATAAGCCGTGAAAAGTACTCTGCCACATTCATTGGTATACAAGACATTTTTAGAACAAATGATTATACCATTGGAAATATCAGTATTCTCTGAATACATAGCAGTATTTTTTTGCTAAATTTGAACCTTTCAAAATATTTATCGTCACTAGAAGTCAACGAAATCTGGTCGACGTCTTTCAATATGTGGTTTTCGATTCACTACCATTATAATAACAAACGAAATCTTCCAATTTTTCCTTGTCCTTGTCTTTATTATCAAAAACACATTTACATACGTCTATTTTATACATATTTCTACAATTTTCTACGAATATTATTTAACTGTCAATGTCAATATGTCAGAACAGCTGAATTTATCCTACTGGTAAAATTTTATCGGTAGGTCAAAGTGCCTGTTACGTTATCCTCTTGTTTACGTAAGACTTATCCTGTTGGTAACGCTAACATGACATTGAAAAACTGAAATAGGTGTTTACCATGAGGATAAACTTTACAGAGACTTAACAGGCACTTGCCAGGACATTGAAAAACCGGCTCTAAGAAATATAAATTTGTTATGCGAACAAATAAAATACGTTACCATTAATAACTGTAAATTTATTTTAGAAACTAATTAATTTTGTTAGATATACAAATGCATTAATGAAGTAGTAAGGTTAAAATTAAATACATGCGTATTATATTAATTTTATTTATTTATAATTATAATCTATATACATGTAACAATTATAATACTTTTTTGCAATTTCCTGCTCTCCTGTTTATTTTACGGCAAAAACTGAAGAGTACAAAAACGTTCAGAATTAAAAGTTCAATATAAAACTTATTTTACATTTTTACCTTCCGTCACCTTTAGGTAAGGAAGGTATTGTCTTTGGTCAAAAAATTCGGTGGTGAGTTTTTAATGAATAAGCACGTTTTAGGGTCCCTACAATACGAATTTACTATTTTTGAGATGATGTCTGTATGTGTGTGTGTGTGTGTGTGTGTGTGTGTGTGTCCGTGTGTGTGTGTGTCCGTGTGTGTGTGTGTCCGTGTGTGTGTATGTATGTCCGTGTGTGACAAATTTTTCTCCGACGATAACTCCAATACTACAATTCCAAAAATTATAATTCTTTCGTATTCCTCTTCTGTACATCCATATGAAGAGTTGATTAGATTTTGGTTATAATCTATCCACCGGAAGTACCCTTTTTTGAAGTTTTTAACAGTTTTTCTTAAAAAAACGCAGTTAAATATTACTTTTTGACATTTTGTTATTATATATATTAAAGAAAATACTCTTCTCTATACGGTTTAATTATACATTTTCCTTCATATTCAATAGATGTAAATTAAAAGCATTATAAAGAAATTAATTTTCAAAAATTAGTCTGCTTTGCAATTTATTATGGAAACAGCTGACATAATTATTCAAAAAAAATTAATTGACAGATGTCAGTTGCAAGTGCAAAACCAAATATGAAAAGTATAGGATCTAAAATTGGTATGTCATATTGTTACTCGCAAGTGACATGCAGAGAAAGGCCAAAGAGAAGATGGAAGGACATTACTTAGTGTAGTTTATGTTATAATTTTATTGCATTTAAAGAACCTTTTCAAATGAACTTTTAGTATGGAATTTGTAAAAAAAAAGTATGTGTTCGTGTTCGATTTTACATGATATTATATAGAATTTGTTCCAAGGACCTTTTGGTATGGGATTTGTACAAAATACATCGAACTGACGGAAGGTCTTGTGCTGGCCACAACAGATTTTTTATTATGTTTTTGGTTTTTTTAAAAAAAAATTTCAAAATTTCAGTAGCAGTATCTATGGAATTTGTCTTTTTTTTCTGGTTGTCAAAAATTATTTATTTCTAAACGTCAATCATGCGTCAATCTAACTTACAAATTAAATAAAAACAAACAATTTTTAATTTTAGTACGATTTTTTTTATTAGGTAAACCATTCCAAATGTATGAAGAGTTTCAAAAATTGTTAAAAATTTGAGATTACAACTAATGTAAGGTCAAAGAAATTAATGAAATCAATAATAGTAATAGAAAACATCCTAACAAAGAGAATGAAGAAATAATTGTAACATAATTATTTGTAAAAAAGTAAACCAAAAAAAAAAAATTAACAAATTACAATAAATATTCAAATAAGTCACCATTCTCGGCAAGACAATAACCAAGTCTGTTGTAAAAAGAAGCTCTAACATTAGCTAATTGTCTTTCAGTAATTTTTCTACACTCTTCGAATATAGCTTCTCTTAATAAATCTAAATTACTATATCTTTTGCCATAAATTTTACTTTTCAAATGTCCCCACAAAAAGAAATCGCAAGGAGCAAGATCGGGAGATCTTGCAGGCCAATTTATTTCACCACCTCGCCCAATCCATCGATTAGGAAAGATGAAATCTAAATATTCTCGAACATTCAATCCAAAATGAGCCGGGCAGCCATCCTGCTGAAACCAAATATCCTGATCTAGTTGAGCAACATCTTCCAATGCAGGACCAACATTATTTTGTAGAAGTTCCAAATAACTGTCTGAATTTAAATTTCTCGTAATTTCGAACGGCCCTATTATTCGGTTATTGAAAATCCCAGCCCAAATATTAATTTTTTCATGATATTGGGTATTTGTGCATACATGCAATCGGGGATTTTCTTTGGCCCATGCTCGAGTATTTTGAACATTTGGTTCATTGTTCAACGTGAATGTGCATTCGTCCGTGAAACAAATGGATGAAATAAAATGTCGGTCACGATTTGCCTTTTCCTGCATAATTTCGCAAAATTTCTACATTCAAAATCAAGTTGAAGAAGTTCTTGATGGGTGTGAAATTTATATGATTTATATCCATGCTTTTTTAAAATGTTCAGGACTGTTGAATGGTGCAAACCACACTCAGAAGCAATATGTCTTATACTGTACGTAGAATTTTGATTTATCATAGCCAATACCATTTCTTCATTCACTTCGTTATGACGTCTTCTATTATTATTTCCTTCATTACCTTCGTTCACAGCTACATTAGCTGTATTCTCAAATTTTTTAACAAGTTTAGAAATTGTTGCTATACTTGGAATTGGTGAATTTTCATACTTTATGGAAAATAAATCACATACTCTTCTAAAACTATTTCCACCATAATAGTTTTTAATAATGAATACTCGTTCCGCATTCGAATAAACATTCATTATTGAATTAACTTTTTATAAAAAACGTATGACAGAAAGTGAATGACAATTATTTTTAAACATTTGAGTCAAGTCATGGCTGCTACTATTTAACTTAACAGAAAATTTGAAATTTCTTCTTAAAATTGTGAAGACATGAAAAACATAATAAAAAATGCAAGACCAGTTTTATTTTGAACTTTTAATTCTGAACATCTTAGTACTCTTCAGTTTTTGCCGTAAAATGAACAGGAGAGCAGGAAATTGCAAAAAATTAAAATCCCATGTTAAATCCCTATGTTCACCCCTAACCGCCACCACCCTGTATAAATAATAACATATGACACAATAGTAACTTAAATTATATAGATTTATCAGTAATTGATGCATACCTTCAAATTTCTCAATAAGACACTCTAATTGACATTGTTTTAAAATATCTTTTACAAAATCATCCATATTTCTTGACGGGCACAAGAAAGAAGCACTTTTAAAATACAATTTTCGACAGGCTAAACTTAACTGGGCAAACAAATGCGACACGACGTAGTGTATAACACCCTTGATCACATAACTAACTAGTTAGTTAGTTATGTAATCAGGGATAACACGAACAGTGAATTATGCTATATACCAGCGAATACCTTGTCTACACAAAAGTTTTAGTTACCTTTATAAAGTATATGGCGGGAAAAAAAATAAAGTTTGTCCCAGTAACAGATGAAATATTTTTAATAATTGTAAAATGATTTTGTAATCGGAACAAAGTAACAAAATGACTGCTTAGTACTATTAGTAATAATTGCTACCATGACTAATATTTTGCAGCAAATAATACTTGTTATATACAACAAAAATTGTTTAGTTTTGGAAACTTAAAATACAAAGTTCTTCGTATACACGGCAAAAAGTTATTGTTTAAATAACAAAAAAAATACAGCTAACTATATTTTGTCTGGAATAACAATGTAATTTTTTACCGTGTAGACATTGAAACAAACTCTCAGTTTTTACCTCCCGCTACCCTAGGTAAGGGAGGTATAGGGATCGTGCTAAAAATCGGATATAGAGATTTTGCTGAATAAGCACGTTTTGATGTCCCCAGAATCCGATTTTAACATTTTTACAATGATGTCTGTAGGTATGTATGTGTGTGTGTCTGTGTGTGTGTGTGTCTGTGTGTGTGTGTGTGTGGATCTTGTGGACACGATTACTCAAATACTATCAATCAGAAAAATTTAAAATTTTGTATACTCATTCTATACTAATGTGGGAAGAGCTCATTAGTTTTTAGTGTATATCGGATAACCGGAAGCATCATTTATACAAGCTTTTAACAGTTTTTCTTGTAAAATATTCCTTGAATATAATTATTTAGTAACTTTTACTAATTAAATTTGTATATAATTGTATAATCTTTAATTCTACGATAATAACATTTAGTAAATAACTCTAAATAACTTTAAATATGAATTTATAATATAATTTATTTTCATATATCGTCTTGCCTATGCGTCAAACAAAAACATAATTTTAATAACAATTTTGACATATTTAAACAAATGTCACTGTCAGTCACTGTTAGGAAGAAATTGTATTAAAATTAATAATGAAACCGTGTTAAGGGGAATATAATGGTAAAATATTTATTTCTAAAGAAATTAAGGTTTGTAAAAATAATATATTTTCCATCGTACATAAATATTAGATGTACAGGAAGAATTTTTTCTATTTTTGCAGCACTATAAATTAATATTAATTTACAACTACACATTTACGAAATGGATCACGTACGACGAAGAATTTACAAAGATTGCGTTTCAGAGCACCTAGAAGTTGATGCTGATTTTTATAAGAATGTGTGTGTGACGATTTTTCCTTAAAGTCTATTAAAATATGATTCAAAACTTCTCAAATTTGGTATTTAAAACTCATATAATTTGAAACAACATATCAGATTTTAACCATTTATGATAAATAGGATGTGGTACTTAATTTGGAGCTCTAACAGTTTTTTGAGGTAAAACAATAAAACATAATCCAAAATTTCATATTACAGACTTTTCTATTTATTGGACAACAAATTAGATTTTATTTACAACCGATCAACCGGAAGTGATACTTTACGTAAAGCTTACTGCTATTTTAAACATGGAATTGGCGGGAGGTCATGTGCTGGCCACATCAGATTTTTTCTTCGGAAATAGGCGCAAAAAACGGTTTTTTTCTGAAAAAATACTACAACTTTCATCTAATATATTTTTTTCTATAACCAATAAGTAGCGAGTTACAGCGCTTCAAACAGAGCAAATTTTTGAAAATTTCCCTAATGCTTCATTTAAATCATATTTTATAATATATATTTTTTTTTAATTTACGCATTGCTTATAATTATCATTAATTATTAGTATTTAACTACTATACATATATATTAATTGTTGTTTATTGTTTTATTTTAATTCTAAAGACGTTTTATAGTCCAGGATATTTATGATTTTACCTCAAAGTAAAACAAGAAAAGCTTTTAAACGGAATCCTATCCAGAAAATGCGCTGTGTAACACGACGACGAATTTAAAATTAACGGAACTATTTAAAAAGGGGAAAACGCGAGAATCTAAATTAAATAATTTGGAATTAAAAACAACAATTAAATAATCCAAATTATTGGTAGCGTGCCACCAGGTTATTTATGGGTAAATAACCAAAACCTAATTTTGAATTTGGATATAAACTATAATTTTATTTGTTTGGAGGGCAAGGCGATATAATGATGAAACGATTTTCTATTAAATAACTGTATTAACAAAATATAATTAAAATAGAAGGTTACAATACAATAAAAATAAAAACAAGTATAATTTTATAAAATAATTTAGAAGCAGAAAGAGAAAAGGTTACATTATGAAAAATATTATTAACTTACACAACTATGAATATTTACACTTACATCCTGACTAACTAACGGCTTCTTACTCCGACTAACTCCGACTAACTAATTTTTCGATCGTCAATTTATTGTCCATGATTATCTCATTGTTTGACACTACATCACCAATCTGGATTCTTATTGGTCAATTCTGACGTCAGCGCACCAATCAAGTACCGCATTCATCAGAAGCATCACGAGATAAACAACCCTTGTCAAGACCAAGATAACTCACATTCTCATGACCCATGAGAACCAGACCGATGATGTTTGCCAAACAACGAGATAACAATAATTCGGCAAATACAATGTCTGTTGTAAGAAAATTCCGAACAGTACTTTAAATATTAAGTTTTTGATAATGACCAACAACAACAAAATTTAGATTAATGACTTTTGCCGAATTATTTATTTACTACAATTAATTACAAATTAAACTAATAATACTGAAGAACATTGTTACAGCTGAATAACATATCAAAAATTTCCGGAAATCAGAACCCGGAACCTCCCGCCAATTGGGTAAAATGGCGGCACATTTACGTTTTTAGTCATGTACTCAAAACAATTGTGAAGGATATTGAAATTACTTAAAAACAAACAATATTACGTATTTAATACTTAGTTTAATAGGTTACACTATTTATAACAGGTCACATTCGTCGGGGCATCGAAAGAGGTAAATTATTGATGACTTCTTTAAAATAACTGTCAACGTTTTCCTGCATTTTTTTTATTATTTCATTCACCACTCTGATTTTGTTAAAGATACGATAATGCGGTTCGAAAATTTGAATTCAGCATGAAATTCTCTTTCATATAAAGTATTACATATTTTTTTCCGATGAGCAATTAGCGAGTTACTAACACATTAAACTCATATGACATTATATTTATTTGAGAATACGTGAAGATAAAAATTAAATCAAATATAATAATAAACCTTTCTTCACAAATTTTTTATTATGAAAATGTACATTTCGATTGCAATGCAATCATCTTCAGTTGTAGTACAATAATATAATAAACATAATATTTATAAATATGTCAAAATTATATCAAATTTTTATGTCAGTCACAATATTTTTATCATACTTGATAATTTAATATAAAATATAAATAAGTAATAAAATAGTAAATTAGGGATAATATTAATTTGAGGAATGATTGGGTTGACAAATTTTAGTAGTGTATTCTGTAGTGGCGACAAATCAGTGTTTAATAAATTTTGAGAATGTTTTTTCATGTAACCAATGTGATAAATTATATATTGGCCAAACCAAACGGAAAATTAGTACTAGATTTAAAGAACATATTTATCATCTTAAAAGTAAAAACATTTTTAATTCAGCCTTAGCCCTACACCATCATGAAACAGGTCATAACTTCATTTCTGATAATGTTAAATGCTTAAAAGTTAATTATAACAAAAATCTTAACATTTTGGAAGCTATTGAAATGAAAAAAACATTCTCAAAATTTATTAAACACTGATTTGTCGCCACTACAGAATACACTACTAAAATTTGTCAACCCAATCATTCCTCAAATTAATATTATCCCTAATTTACTATTTTATTACTTATTTATATTTTGTATTAAATTATCAAGTATGATAAAAATATTTTGACTGACTAAATATTTGATATAATTTTGACATATTTATAAATATTATGTTTATTATGTTATTGTACTACAACCGAAGATGATTGCATTGCAATCGAAATGTACATTTTCATAATAAAAAATCTGTTGTGGCCAGCACAAGACCTCTCGCCATTTCCAAATTAGGCTATATAAGTATTGTATTGCACGTTGCTATCGAACCGTCGTTTTATAACAAAATATTACAGAACTTTACCCAAATATTGTTTTTTATTGTATTTAACATGTCTTCTGCACACATATAATTCTAATTATATCTATTTTTCGTTGTATGAGGAAGTTTCTAAATGTCACAGATTCTTCCAATTCATTAACCAGATTGGCGGTATTTCTGATGGATATATGCATATTACCTATAATTTTAAATATTTTATTAATAAAACAATAAGAAAGATTAAATGTACTTCCCTGAAAAAGCTATCAAAATGTCACTAAAACCCTTGATTTTTGACATTGAAATCTGTCATTTACAAATTATGTTATAAACATTTGAATTTGTCAACTAGTTTCCTTAGTGTAGTTTCGCCTACTCGACTTGTTATATCCCGATATTCTATATATTATAGCGTCTTTATCTCTAAATTTATAGAAGATATAATAAAAAATATAAATATAGCAGGTGTAGAATTTTGTTCTTCAAAATTAGTAATATCAAAAATTTTCAAAAATTAATATTTGGAAGAATATCTTTTAAAAACTACTACTTCCGGTTGTTCAATTGTTACCAAAACCTTTTCAGCTCTTCCCAGGAATGTCAGATTGAGGAATTCATAGTTAAACATGTCTTATGTCTTATAGTTTTTAAGGAATCGTCCGTCCAACATCCAGCCATACACACACACACACACATACATACACACATCCACACACACAGACATCATTGTAAAAATGTTAGAATCGGATTCTAGTGACCTTGAAACGTGCTTATTCGTTAAAATCTGGATATGTGATTTTTAGCATGATTCCAATACCTCTCTTAGCGAGAGGTAAAAATTTGTGAAGAAAGGTTTATTATATTTGATTTCATATGACATTCCTCTAAAATTTTAAAAATTTTAAAATCGGCTCATTTTTCAATGTCTCATCAACCACTTTGACACGTATTAACCACTTAATATTGTTTATCTTTAATCGTGTCGAAATTTTGAATGAGAAGATGGGAACTAGAACCCCTAAATATATAATATATCTAAAAATCAAAAATACCCGGCCTTTTGTGGAATAAACCCTTATTTTCTACCTAATGACTGGACTATATATAGAATTATTAAATTGGTTTATTGTTGCTAATTATATATTTATAACTCGTATTTTGATGAATAACATAAATTTCACAGTATAGATTATGTTATACTGTCAGTTTTGATATTTTTACCTCCCGCTACCCTAGGTAAGGGAGGTATAGGGATCGTGCTAAAAATAGCATATAGAGATTTTATATAATAAGCACGTTTTGATGTCCCCAGAATCCGATTTTAACAATTTTACAATGATGTCTGTAGGTATGTATGTGTGTGTGTGTCTGTGTGTGTGTGTGGATCATGTGGACACGATTACTCAAATACTATCTATCAGAAAAATTTGAAATTTTGTATACCCATTCTATACTAATATGGGAAGAGCTCATTAGTTTTTAGTGTATATCGGATAACCGGAAGTATCATTTATACAAGCTTTTAACAGTTTCTCTTGTAAAAAATTCATTGAATATAATTTTTTAACAACTTTTACTAATTAAAATGGAATATAATGGTTTAATCTTCAATTCTACGATAATAACATTTAGTAAATAACTCTAAATATAACTTTAAATATGAATAAATAATATAATTTATTTCCATGTATCACCTAGCCTATGCGTCAAACAAAATCATAATTTTAATGACAGGTTTGACATATTTAAACAAATGTCACTGACAGGCAGCAATTATGTTAAAATTAATAATGAAACTGTGTTAATGAGAATATAATAGTAAAATATTTTATTAAGGTTTGTAAAAATAATATATTTTCCATCATACATAAATGTTAGATGAACAGGATGATCTGATTTAAATTTGCTAATTGCTATTTTTGCAGCACTATAAATTAATATTAATTTACAACTACACATTTACGAAATGGATCATGTACGGCGAAGAATTTACAAAGGTTGCGTTTTAAAGCACCTAGAAGATGATGCTGATTTTTATAAGAATGTACGAGTGTGACTATTTTTCCTTAAAGCCTATTAAAATATGATCCAAAACTTCTCAAATTTGGTATTTAAAACTCATATATAATTTGAAACAACATATTAGATTTTAACCATATATGATAAATCGGATGTAGTACTTAATTTGGAGCTCTAACAAATTTTTGAGGAAAAACAATAAAACAATCCAAAATTTCGTATTACAGACTTTTCTATTTATTGGACAACAAATTAGATTTTATTTACAAATGATTAACCGGTAATGATACTTTACTTAAAGCTCACTGCTATTTTAAACATGGAATTGGCGGGAGGTCATGTGTTGGCCACATCAGTTTTTTTTTTTATTTTGATAATTACAAGATATCGCCCGAAGATGTAAAATACATGCTTACGATTGATGACGTGCGTATCATCTCGCAGAAACAACCTCTATATACTTTCTACCATTTTTGTATTTTGTTTCTAGATTCGAAAGGATTCTTCCGTCCCTCTTCTACAGTAGAAGACAGAAGAGGTACGTTCAGTACTTCGTTTCAGATAAGAATGGATCATAGGGTTAGAATTCTCAATAGCAAAAATATTGTAAGCTGACAAAAATTCTAAAACAATAACTAAAAATTAACCACGTTTCTAATAGTCTTTGTCATTTTCAATATCCAGGTACTGTCGTTTAAATTATTTATTTTAATACATGTTGAACTAATCGGATATCAAGCGTCATCTACTTCCATTCTTAAGTGAAACAATGTAACGTACAAAATGTGCGTTGAAAACCGGAATATAGGGTTTTAAATAAGTGCAGAAATTGACTTTTCTCTAAATCTTGGAGCAAAACTGCAGGCATTAGTAGTTGTATATAATTAAATTTTACATAAAAAATTTAAATGCAATTATTTCCAATAAAGTTGTCGGTCATAATCTTATCACTAAAAATAAATTAATAACTAGGTAAATTACATCGTTCGAGTTTGTTTATCACTTCGCTTTTGTCTATCTGAGATGCACCTACTATTCGTAAATACTTGGACCGGTGTTTTTAATTGTAAAAATGTTATTAAAATAAATTGAAAAACAAAAAAACAAACATACTGTTGTAAAGGGAAAAAAACACTCTATCGAATGATAGACTAAAATTAATATGTTCCCATTTAAAAAAATTACGAGGACAAGCGTAACTCAAAAACAATTCAAGTATTCTCAAATGTAAATCAAATTTTTTTAAAAAACTTTTGTATTGAACATAATTTCCTCAAATGAATATTAACGACAATAAATCACCGTCTCCATACTTTTAACTAACCCTGTATAATAAGTACAATATTTTGATGTATATTTACTTCAAAAATAATGGTTTTGAGGGGTCAACTTCACGGACCTGTTATTATATCTTTTATATTATTATAGTTACTTTTCCTTGTGCATTTCTACTTCTAATTTCTTCCTTGAAGTTTTCATTAAAATTTATTATACATCCCACGTATTCGAAAGAACTTACCTGCTCTATACTCTCTCCATTCAACCCTGTAATATGTACTGGCTCCTCTTTTTTCGATATCCTCATTAGTTTTGATTTTTTTATAGTTATTTTCATTTCATGCTCTTATAACTTCGCCCAAATTGTATTTAACAACGTCTGAAGTTCTTTTTAATTTTCTGAAATAATTGCCTCATCAGCATATTTAATACATTTAGTTTTCTCACCTTCCATAATTACCCCACTTGTACCTTCCAATGTCTTCTCCATCAATTTATCTGCTTACACGATGAAAATATTTGGTGACATGCAACGACCTTCCTATTGTTGTTTATTCAGTTTCTTCTCTTCAATCTTTACTACTACTTTTTGGCATGTGTACAACTGTTTTAATAATCTTTTATCCCTTCTGTCTAGGCCAATATCTCTCAATATCTTTAGCAATATATCCCATCTTACTCTGTCGAAAACCTTATCACAATCAATGTAGCAGATTAACATTTCCTGGTTTATATCCAAAACCTTCTCTGCTAACATTCTCGTGTACCGCACCGTATCTCATGTTCGTGTACCCCTAGGAAAGCTAAACTTAGCATTTTTCAAGTTTTTCTCTACCTTTCTCATCATTTTTTCTATAATAAGTTTACCAGCATGCAAAATAATACTAATAGTCTTGCACAGCTTTTGCACGGTATTGTTACTTACAATGATAGTTCTTAGCAGCTCTTCTGGCCACTCTCTTGTTCATATACGAGGGTCATTCAATAAGTAAAGAGACAAATGGCTATAGCTCGAAAACGGTTTATTTCAATCTTTCAAAATTAAGGCTATTTTTCAACATAATCACCCTTCACAGTTATGCACTTGTCCCATCTTTCTTGCAGCTTCCTAATTCCCTTGGCGAAGAATTCTTTCGATTTACCCCGAAGCCACTTTTGCACTGCTTCCTTAACTTCCTCATTGTTAGCAAATCTTTTTCCACGTAGGGCGTCTTTGGGTAAGACCTCCCAACCCAATTCTTGAAGCTTATCTCGGGTCAGCTGGGCTGTATGAGGGCGGGCGTTATCGTGCTGAAGAATGACTCCTTTTGACAAGAGTCAATGGTGTTTGCTCCTGATAGCTGGTCTAACTTTGTGTTCTAGCATCTTAGAGTAGTATTGGCTATTGATAGTTCGCTGATCTTCAAGGAAATCGCAATAGACTGGACCCTGTGAGTCCCAAAAGATGGTCAGCATCACTTTACCGGAAGAAGGTTGAACCTTGAATTTTTTGCGAACTGGGGAGCTAGTTTGTTTCCACTCCATACTCTGCCTTTTGGTCTCAGGGTCGTAGTGATGGATTCAGACCTCGTCGCTGGTCACTATTCTTTCAAAAAAAGCGTCTCCTTCAATCAAACTTCGTTGCTTTAAGTCTTGACTAATGGAAAGCCTTGATTCTTTATGAGCGTCAGTAAGCTGTCTGGGAACCCATCTGGCACACGTTTTTCTGTACTTTAAATTGTTCTGAATGACATTGTGAACAGTTCCAACACTTACTTGAACTTCCTCAGCTATCATTTCAACAGTAATTCTTCTGTTATCACGAATAAGTCCGTCAATCCTCGATTCCAACGAGGGACCAGAAACATCCACTGGACGTCCACATCGGGGTTCATCACCTACACTTGTTCGGCCACTTTTAAACCGATCAACCCACTTGTAAAAATTCGCACGGTTCATACAATTTTTACCGTACTGTATCAACATTCTAGAAAAAATTTCACTTGGTTTTACACCTTCTGCGACTAAAAATCTAATGACGGAGCGCTGCTCTTCTAAGGTACAATCTTCTAGTGGACTTGCCATGGTGAATTGAAAATTTTGAGGTTATGTTGACATAAAATGACAAAACAGCTGATCAGAGCATATCCCAAGGTTGCCAACTAACAGCCCTGAAAAGATTGTACACATTCATTGAATAGTTTTAAAATTATAGAATTTGTCTCTTTACTTATTGAATGACCCTCGTATATTATTAACAAAATTTGTAAATATGTTTATTAACCTATCACATTGTTATTTTGTTTTATTTCAGTGGCTGTTTTATTCTTCACGGAGATGTAACAAATTATTTCCGAAATATATTTTACTGTTCTTCTAAAATTTAATTTGAAACTACTACCTATTTTTATAGTTTTAGTCAACAAGTTACAGGATAGCCAATTTCTGCACTTATTTATATTCACATATAAAATATGTTTTTATTTTTAGCTAATGAGCAAGATGTTTTACAAATGATAAACATACATAAATTTTATATTAGCTGCAAGTATGCAGTTAGAGGTTTGTCTGTGGGAGTCAGAAAAGGCCAGGTTTTTGGATTGTTAGGGGTAAATGGTGCCGGGAAAACCACTACTTTTAAAGTAATCACAGGAGAAATATTTCCTGCACGCGGCACTGCGAACATTTTACAGAAGTCTCTGTATTTGAATCGACGAAATGTATGACAAATAATTGAAGCATTAAAATTCAAAGAGGTCTATGTGCCAGTTTTATAATTTCACATTATTAATATATAACGGCTGTCTTAGCCCGACCAACACAGAAGATTAACGTGTGAAATTAGTTAATTGTGAATAATATCTCCCCAGTGTAAGATATTAACTTAAAATTTTCCATTCTTTTTGGTATACAAATTCTATAGATTACAAAGCAAATTAGTCAATTTAAAAGTGTAAAATTTGAAAATATAAAGGAAAAAATGTGTACCAAGTTCAGATAGCATACAGGTAGCTTGTGTGCTGGGAAAGATATTATATATATATATATATATATATATATATATATATATATATATATATATATATACAGGGTGTCTCTTAAATAGGGGGACATGGCTTAACCACAGATTCCTGAGGCTAAAATAAGACGATTTAACCAAACTTGCTTCTACCGGAAAGTGTACCATTTAGCCAGAAATCTGCTTCAAAGTTCTTCGAAAAAATATTAATTTTGCTTATAATAACAGGACGCTTTATTCGATTTGGATGAAATTTGGTATGACAGTTTATATGGTTATATGTCATCTTTTAAGGTGATACTTGTTATTATTAGTGAACCACTAGTGTATGAAACTTAGGTGTCCCAACATTAATTAGACCGTATCTTTTTAATGGCAACGCCGAAAACGTGAAATTCTTTTTCTTCAGAAAGATACATTCAATAGTAAAGTTTTCTCTCTCTATGTAATTTGTGATATCTGTTACGGTTCGCACAGAAAAAAATAAAATCTGAGTGTCTGCACTGCTAAATTTTTAAAATAAATTTAATCTAGCGGTCTATCCAAATATCAAACAAGTAATTTTTAATGACAGTAACAATTGTTTTACGGGTTGTCAAAAATTTTCTTCGCAATATTCTAAAATTAGTAACATCCGTTTGTTCGGCCTAATAATATTTTACTACCATTATTATAAATAAGACGATTACATATCTCAGCTTACTCCTAAACAAGTTGTGAAAATTGACAACTCGTCACTGTCATTAAAAATTACTTGTTTGACATTTAGATAGACCCCTAGATTAAATTTATTTTAAAAATTTAGCAGTGCAGACATTCAGATTTTATTTTTTTCTGTGTGAACCGTAACAGATATCACAAATTACACAGAGAGAAACGTTTACTATTGAATGTATCATTCTGAAGAAAAATAATTTCACGTTTTCGGCGTTGCCATTAAAAAGTTACGGTCTAATTAATGTTGGGACACCTAAGTTTCATACACTAGTAGTACACTATTAATAACAAGTATCCCCTTAAAAGAAGACTTATAACCATATAAACTGTCATACCAAATTTCATCCAAATCCAATAAAGCGTCCTGTTATTATAAGCAAAATTAATTTTTTTTCGAAGAACTTTGAAGCAAAATTCTGGCTAAATGGTACACTTTCCGGTAGAAGCAATTTTAGTTAAATCGTCTTATTTTAGCCTCAGGAATCTGTGGTTAACCCATGTCCCCCTATTTATGAGACACCTTATATATATATATATATATATATATATATATATATATATATATATATATATATATATATATAGGGTATCCCAGATTTAAACGGCATAACTTGAACCATGGATTAAACACGTAAAAATAAGGCGACAAGTTCATTTGAGCAAATGTCCGTAAATGCTTTGTTTCAGAGATATTCATCTTTTTCTTATTGGAGCAGCCCTACCTTAAAAATCAACTTTATCACGAGATACGAGGGGAGTTTTTTATGTTATCTACCTAGCTATGAAAACAATATGCTATCGCGACAATTTTCTTATGTCAAGTTGCTGTGACATTTTCATGTCTACAAAGACACAATTAAGAACTTGAAAGCGGCTATACGCGAAAAAAAGACCCCACAATTATGATCAGAAAATGCTGCTTCTGCACAACAACTGCAGGGTGCATAAAGCACGAATTGTTCAAGCAGTAGTCAATGAATGCGGCTTTGACGAATTGCAACATCCACCTTACAGTCCTAACCACGTCCGACTATTATTTCTTTCCAAAACTCAAAACACATTTGAGAAAGAGTCGCTTTTTATCGCATGATGACTTGGAAAACGCAGTGGAGTCGTATTTTGCAGAATTACCAGAAGATTTTTTTTTGCAGGCGTAGCTTTATTAGAAAAACGTTGGAATAAGTGTGTTAGTGTTAACGGTTCTTACGTAGAAAAATAAAATTTTATTTGTTCTCTAACTCGTTGTTTTCATAGCTAGGTAGATAACATAAAAAACTCCCCTCGTATCAAAAATTATGACATAACAATTAAATTAATTATAGGCAAATGATTTGGCTTTTACCTAATTTCGATACAAAATTTAGTTTGCTTGAAGGTCAGGGCAAAAATGAAAATTATCGATGAATTCAACAAATTTATTATTTATGTACAAAAAATAATAACGATTTTTTATAACATTTGTTCAAAATGTTCACCTGTAGCAAGCAAACAGGCACGACAACGATCTGCCACTGCATTGGTCGCTGCGTGACAGCGTGACATTGCTCGGGAGATATGGTTTCGCAAACTTGAATAATTTTTCTGCGTAAAGTGTCCAAATTATCTATTGGTTCATCATAAACTCTTTCTTTTATGGCACCCCATGCGAAAAAAATCTAAGGGTGTTAGATCGGACGAACGGGCTGGCCATAGTACAAGTCCTCTGCGACCAATCCACCGTTGTGGTTGTGTCCCATAATGTGCAGGGCACTCAGGGCAGCCATCTAACTGTAGCCAAGAGTTTCTTCTTATTGCTAATGTAACTTCTTCCATGAAATCATTCAAATCATTATTTTGAAAATTGTAGAACCTCTCTGAATTTAAACGATGTGGCAAAAAGAAAGGACCTATTAAAGTGTTTTCAATAATACCTAGCCAAACATTACATTCAGATTCATAGTGGAAATTTTTCTCTTTAATTGCATGAGGATTTTTATGTAATCAAAGAGGAAAATTTCTTTGATTCAAAACCATATCTCCCGAGCAATGTCACACAGCGATCAATGCAGTGGCAAATTGTTGTCGTGAATGTTTGCTGCTACAGGTGAACATTTTGAACAAATGTTATACAAAATAGTTATTATTTTATTGTACATAAATAATAAATTTATTTGAATTCATCGATAATTTTCTTTTTTTTTTCCTGACCTCGGTGCAAGCAAACTAAATTTTGTATTGAAATTAGGCAATATCCAAATTATTTACCTATAATTAATTTAATTATTGTCACAACTTAATAAGTTAATATTTGATATCTCGTTATAAAGTTGAGTTTTTAAAGTAGCGCTGCTACAATAAGAAAAACATGAATATCTCTGAAACAAAGCATTTACGGACATTTGCTCAAATGAACTTGTCACCTTATTTTTACGTGTTCAATCCATGATTCAAATTATGCCGTTTAAATCTGGGACACCCTATATATATATATATATATATATATATATATATACAGGGTGTCTCTTAAATAGGGGGACATGGTTTAACCACAGATTCCTGAGGCTAAAATAAGACGATTTAACCAAATCAGTGATATAACAAAGAAATAGTATAGTAAATTCAAGAAAATACCTGTTTTACCAAACTATTTACGTTCTAATTTATTTAATAATACATTGTACAAAATAAATATAAAAATAATAAAAATATTAACTTGAACCGGGGGGGATTTGAACCAGTGAAAAATTATCATGGGGCCTTGATTAAACCAAGTCAGCTACCGAATACGTTTCCATGATTACTGTTTTTAGTAAATTATAAGTAATAAATGTCAAGTAGGATTATACTTTCGTAAATATTTCAATAATAAGGCATTAAATTAGGAGTTTTTAAATACTCTTCGATGCCAAATTAAATAATCTTTCTAACCATGTCAAAATCACCCACTATACTCTTGCGGGACAGATAACATTTGAAAAAAACTGTTTTCCCATGTTAAACGCTTATGTCACGATTTTCAGTGTTCACACTATATATATATATATATATATATATATATATATATATATATATATATATATAGGGTGTCCCAGATTTAAACGGCATAATTTGAACCATGGATTAAACACGTAAATATATATATATATATATATATATATATATATATATATATATATATATATATAAACAAGAATGAGTTAGTGATGTCTTCTCTTTCAGCGTTTCCAAAAATAATAGGTACCTTCACGATGATATTCTCTAGGAATTGTAGGATTTGAGGTCGTGTGTGTACACCTTTGATTTCAGAAAGCCATATAAAAAGATATCGGAAGGTGTAAAATCTCACCAGACAGGGAATTGTTATTCCGGGAAACATCTTCAGATCTTCTGTAAAGGATTAATATTTGGTCATCAAGTTCCATGCATGTGGGTAATGTTTCCACGGGGAAACATTTCCCTGTGTGTTGATGTCGCCTAACCTTATACCCTGCGATTTCTTCTTTTAGGGCTATCTGAATTTAAAGGTACATACACGTACTTCAAGACCTTAGAGCTCTGAAGAATACTATTCGCCGACTGAGTCATAATGGCTACCACCTTGCAGATAATGTTCACACTAACAATTGACTAAGGATGATTAGTGAGCAATTTACTAGCATTTTTTTTTTCTCTGTTAATCGTATTTATACACTGGCGAGCAAAAAATTGAGGTCAATTATTAATTATGATATATTTTTGGAATGTTTTGTTTTAAGCTCATGTTTGTAAATTGTAAATCATAGAAGGATGTTAATAATTTATTTTTTGAGAAATATCATCTGTTTTCTTTTGTTATCTGTCATGTAATATCACTCTTTTTACAAATTTTATGAAATAGCGTGCATTCGCGGTAATTGAAGATTCGCATTTCGGTGTTTCTTTTCGGTATAGCGTTGATTTCTCTTTGTAAAATCTATCAGTTACACGGTGTAGTACTCGTATTGTGTATTTAGCAGTTCACAATGCTTGTAAATCCTATTGCTGCGGCAAGAATTGTAGCGTTGATACAAGATGGCCGACAACAACGTGAAACTGCAAGAATTGTTGGTAGGAGCCTTTGTGCTGTACAAAAGGTCTTTCAGCGTTATGAGGAGATTGACTTGATAACCAGAACACCAGGATCCGGACGTAAAATAATCACCAGCCGAAGAGATGACCGATTTTTGGTGTCCGAAAGTTTGCGGAATAGGACAGCTTCTGTGGTTTTGCTACGAAATCAACTCCAACAAGTTAAAGATGTAAATGTTAGTGAATGGACCGTTAGAAAAAGGCTTCATGATGCTGGATTGTCTTGTAGAAGGGTGGCTACAGGTCCACCATTGCAACGCCGGCATCGAATTGCAAGATTGGTTTTTGCCCGAAATCACGCGGCATGGAATGGTGAGGACTGGGGCAGGATACTTTTTCCAATGAGTCGCATTTTTGCCTCAATGGTTCAGACGGACGTCGACGAGTATGGAGAAGACCCGGAGAAAGATACGCTCAAGTTTCTATTGACGAGCGACTTCCATTTGGCGGTGGGTCGGTTATGGTTTGGGCAGGAATCTCTTCACAAGCACGCACAGAGTTGATCTTCATACAGAATGGCTCCCTGACAGCTCAAAGGTACATTACGGAGGTTCTAGAAGACCATGCTATGCCTTTCTTGATCACTATGGGCGAGCGTAGCATTTTCATGCAAGATAATGCTAGACCTCACGCAGCCAGAGTTGTCAGAGAACATATGGATGAAGTGGGAATTAGACGGTTTGATTGGCCAGCCCTCAGTCTGGACATGAATCCCATCGAACATGTCTGGGATGAGTTGGGATGGCGTATCCGAAAGCATACACCAGCTCCAAGAACTGCCCAGGAGCTTAGAGCGTTGTTATTGCAGCAATGGAATAATATTGACCAGAATATGATCCTTAACTTAATTCAAAGTATGCCTCGTCGAGTTTATGCAGTAACTAACGCAAGAGGAGGAAATAGGCAATATTAGTATTAAGTTTTTTAAATTTTTTTCGTTCCACATAACTCCTAACAACAAAAAGTCAAACTACGTTTGAAATGTAAATTTATTGTTTTTTCATAATAAAATATAAAACCAAAAAATATGCTTTGCGTTTCAATATTGAATTATTAATTTAGCCTATAAAATACAGTATAATGGTTTTCAATTTACAAATATAAGCTTAAAACAGAAAATTAGAAAAATACATAATAATTAATAATTGACCTCAATTTTTTGCTCGCCAGTGTAGATTATTTTGGTGAAAAATACTTCAAATAAAAGACGCGTACATTTAACTTTTTTATAAATATTATTTGAAGCATTTTCTCCAAAATAATCCATGAACGATTGATAAAGTAAAA
Source organism: Ophonus ardosiacus (assembly GCA_943142095.1). Taxonomy (NCBI): domain Eukaryota; kingdom Metazoa; phylum Arthropoda; class Insecta; order Coleoptera; family Carabidae; genus Ophonus; species Ophonus ardosiacus. The sequence continues at coordinate 6,094,879 of OW964841.1, forward strand.
ACAACGTTGGCCGACTGCTAGCTAATCACTTTTAATCATTTTTCTTTTATATTTTTTTCTGTAAGAACAGGATAAACTAAGAATTTCAGTGCAAACGCGACTTTGTGAATTTGTGCGTGACGTAGCAGGTACGAACAAGTGATCGACAAACAATGGGACAAACTGTTAGTTATAGAAGGAACAATTTTTTTCATGTTTGCATAGCTGAAATGTTTGTAAATAAAAACTTATACGTTATATTCATGAAGAAATTATTATTAAGTATAAATAACGTAAATAATAACCTTTTTTCCTAATAAATTATAGAACAGTGAAACAGTTTGACAATATTATTACACAAAGCATGACGACGGATGGCGCCAGTGTTAGCCTGTTTTGAAGTTTCAATATTAATTTAACTAATATTATTATTAATTTAATTAATATTACAAATTGATTTAATTATAAATATATTATTATTGTTTATATTACTAGATGTTATAATTAAACAAATTCATCAAACACAAACTTGTTAAATGTTTTGTTAGGTTATGGAACAACATGACATTTCATATTCTTTTAAAGGTGACCGCTAAAGACGCGCGAATCTCCTTTTTAAAATCAGGCGACCAATCAAATTCTTAGTACCTAACGCGTCATACCCAATTAGTAATCATCTTCAATCGCTTATAGTTTGTGACCTATTCAATATTTAAAGAATTTTTTTTTCACTAATACTCAATAATTTATGTATATTTTCGTCTTCTTATTTAAGATAGTTAAAATATGACTATGGTATAGGACCCCATTGTTCAATACATTTTCTTGTATTATAATATTTTGTATATCCCTGTTTTTATGGATTAATGGTTAAATAAATATTAAATAATTTAATAATAATTAATAATTTTTATTGTAGATTGAATGTAGAATATATAAACTTAAGTCTTAATGTCAAGTTAAAAAAGTTTGGACAACCAAAATTGACACCTGTAATAAATAAAACTACACTGGCACAATCCGATTTGATACTAACATTTAATTACATCTACGGAACAAAATATTCATACCGACTAAAACATTCATACTGACCATTTTTTTTTTTACAAAATTTGGCCAAATAAATAATGGCGTATTAAATATTAATTTATATAAATGAAAAATAAAACATCGGGATGCAATTTTAAAACAGCTTAGAGTTTTTTGAATATAAATGCTTCAATTCGAATTTATACAGGTCCAAAAATTATTTTGTTCTATTTTCAGTATTTAATTCAAATTGGTTATTGCCCACAGTTTGATGCATTTGATTTAACTTTAACAACTAAACAAATGTTAATGTTCATTGGTGTAATAAGAGGACTTCCGCTGGGCAATATTAACAAGACCATCAAAATGTGGCTCAGTGCATTTGGTATGTTTACCTAAGTAAATATATTTGTGCAGTCTGTTTTTAAGCAAAGATTACATTGTGAAATGTTCACAAGATGTTTAGATGCAGTGGTAATATCAACCCGACATCTAATAACTTGACGAATAGCAACAATATTCTCAATCGAGAGATACATAGTAGTTTTACGCTAAGTGAAAAATCATTTTAGCCATCGAAATAGAACAGACATAGCTCAGATAATTAGAGCGACATTACAGCAAAGTATGGTCTCTAGTTCTGTGACGAAGTCACATTGTTTCGCCATAAAATGCCAACACACCATCGTCCAGAGTACATCACCGACCACTGTGGGGCTGCAGAGTAGCATGTAATCGTTGTCCAAAAGCCGCTGTAGCACAAGAACAGGATTCTGCAGTCCGAACAGGCGGTGCAATGTCCATAACCTCACTTTGAGCACATGGCTAGCACGCGGTATTCTCCATGGAACTTCACCATCCACTTCGGGGTCGTATCACGGCGTGTAAACAGTTTTCAGGGATAACTGTAACATTCGACAGTTTAAAATGCCCTTAACATGTTTTTTTAACCTTACCTGTAGCACATGGTGAGCACGCGGTAACAGCCAACAGAAAATCCTCTAGTTTCCAGCCTGCCACTATCTTTCCGGGGTTTTTCGAGGCCGGCATTTCACTGTGCACATCACACAGCAACTTCAAAAGCAACAGTTCACCTAGATTTCACAACTAGAGCACGCATTCCACAACTGTCAAGACCGCAGCGCCAAATCCAGGCGGAATAAACTAGAACTTGAGATGTTTGTTAATTTTTATTTTATTAAAATATTATTGTAAATATTTTACCTGTTAGTTTCAAGCAAGAAAAACTGGATTTTCGCATTTTCACTTGCGTATAGAATTTTCTAGAAATATTTCAATAGCCAAGCCTCACGACCAATAGTAAGCCGAGTCTCTTTTCCCACTCGGCCAATCACATACGAATAAATCCCTTCCACACAAAACCGCGCGAGTTTGAACGAGAGTTACCAAAATCCGGATATAAAAGACGCCGCAGCAGCCCTAGAATTCATTCTGTCTTCTGGCTAGCCGTTCTAGCCAGAACCAGGAGTTCCATAGCCGTTTTATGGAATAAAGTTCCAGTACCAGCCCCAGAAGGCAGAGTCCAGATCTTCTACAGCTGTTCTGTGGAATTCAGTCACCGATTGTCGCTGTTCGACAAAGTCAAAGTTCCACAGAGTAAATATTACTTCACGTTTGTCTTCAGAGTAAGAATATTTCCCGTACTAAGTTTCTCAGAGTCAATATTTCACGTACCACGTCTCACGGAGTAAAAATTTCACGTACAAGTTCTCAGAGTAAATATTATTTCCAGTTTGTCAAGAGTATAAATAATATTTCGCGTACTAAGTTCACAAAGTTGATATATCCAGTTTTACTTGATAATAAAATTGTCAGTAGTTTGAATAACAATGGGCACAGTTTCTCAGTCATTTATTAAATTGGACATAGTGTGTAAATAAACATAGTTTAGTGTACTGCATTTTTCACTGCTCAAAAATACCCTAAGAATCCTGGCCTACACGACTAGCTATCCGCAAACCTTTCTCACCCTTCTCTAAGTTCCACGGAGATACAAGATGGCGCCCGAGCAAGAAACAATCCAGACAGCAGCGACGGAGGGTGTGGGTGACGTCACAAAATGGCACCAGAGCAGTGATGTCGTCACAAAATGGCGCCCGAACAGGGACGTCATCACAAAATGGCGCCCGAACAGGGACGTCATCACAGTTCATATTACGGTGGCTGACGTGATCTCTTTACAATTTATTTGATTTTTATATTTGACTGCTAACTTATTGTTAATTAAGATTACATTACTCACATCACCAATACAAAGATATTTATGTTTGTAATTGTAACTCAAGATTAATAGCCTATATTGCAGCTAAGTTCTACGTTGTGTTCGAAGTTGTTGCATTTTACTTTACTTACTTAATCCTGCACCTTTCTACCCTCACGGGTGTAAGGCGTTCCCCCGGCTTGCAGAGGAAGGGGTTGAGTTCTGGTTCGTTGGTCTTCTCCATATTTCTTTCCACTCTGCTCTATCTTGTGTTGCTGTCTTCGTTTCTTCCCAAGTTAGACCTCTTCTTTGCGCTGCCTCCTTTACTTCTTCCAGCCACGTTCTTCTTGGTTGTCCTCGTGGTTTCTTTCTTCCAATTTTTGCTTCAAACACTTTTTTAACTATTCTCTCCTCTCCCATCCTTTCTACATGACCATACCATCTCATCTGTCCTTCTGCTATCTTATCTTCTATTGCTTTTACTTTTAAGTTTTGTCTGTAGGTTGTGTTTTCAATTCTGTCCAGTCTTGTTTTCCCCTCTATTTTTCTCAAGAATATCATTTCGATAGCCGTAATTTTTTCTTTTTGTCTGCGTTAATGACCATGTTTCAGCTCCGTGTATAAGTATAGGCGACACTACTTTCTTAAATATTTGTACTCTTGTCTCTTTCGGTATTTCTTTCTTTCCTAAGAAGCTGTGTTTGATGCTATTGAATATTTTGCCTCCTGTTGTTCTTCTTTCTTTTATTTCTTCATCAAATCTTCAATCAACTCAGGTTGAGTTGAGTTGTTGCATTTTAATCACCCTAATATAGCGATTCCAATATTTATATGCACTCAATATCATTAGCAATATCTTCAACAACTCGACGGATCGCTTTATTACCTTTGCCATAGCATTGAATTAGGTAAATTCGTTCGTCTTTTGACAACATTTTCAACGATTATGGTTGAGTTTTATAACTGACAGTTAATAAAAATAAATAAATAACGGCAATTACCATGACAACGCAAACTTATATTTTGGGATTTAAAATCATTTTCAACTAAAACGACCAATTTTCCATTTTTATCTGAAACTAAAAGAAAATTTGAAAATGTTAAAACTGAATTGGCCGTTTCAAGACATCCAAAAACTTTTATCAAGAATACATTTTTTTGTAAAATAAAAAATATAAAGTTTTTCCTCTTTGGAACTCGATCCGTGGACATACGGTATATATATATATATATATATATATATAAAATGGACACCCTGTATATATATATATATATCTATATACAGGGTGTCCATTTTATATGTTCCTACTTTAAAGTTTAAAAATAGACAAACCATTTTACATTTCATAAGTGACTTGATTTTTAAAATTTTGTTTTGGTCTAATACCTGCTATGATTATTCGATTTAAAGTACCTACTAATATTTACCAAGTGGTTACAATTTATCACACAATTTTTACAATACACAAAAACAAAGAAAACTTATTCTACATGTTGCCCTCTTAGTAATACACATTTTTCAATGACTCCAGTAAACTTTTCGAACACAAGGTGAATGGTATCTCCATTTATGTCCGCTATAGTTTCTGTAATTTTCTGTCTTAAAATATTTTTATCAACCTGCAAATCATACGCGTAAACTTTCTGCTTAAGATACCCCCATAAAAATAAATCTAATGGAGTTATGTCTAGAGAGCGAGGAGACCATCTAATAGGACCAAAATCAATCATTTGAGTAAATTCTCAGTTACATTTGTTTTCATTAGATACCTGCGATAACCACGTTGGCAAAATTTATGTTAATATAAATTTTGCTGTCTCGTTTTCTAACCACCGTGTATGTTATTTCGAAATTTTGGTAGTGGCTGCGAACTTGCTAGGTGAAGCAAAACTTTTTATGAAGAATGACTATTATTTTTAAAATGCAAAATAAGGAAGTTTACAAGTATTGTTAGGTCCATCCGAGGGCACAATTGAACTTTAGTTTAAAAACAGACTATACTACAATTCACTATATGTACCAGGTGCCCGTATCACACTAGCGGGTTTTGAAGCGTTTGGTGAGTGCGGTTGCGTGTGCGGGTGACTCCTCGACCAATAGAAGTGCGGCGGCTAGCGGTTGCGATTGCGGGTGAAGGAATAGCCGACAGGCTATTTTTTCACCTGCGAACCGCACCCGCAGCCAATCACAGAGCCCGGTACTGTCACGACTGTTTTGGTTTGACATGTGCTATAGTTTTCATTTATGTCGGTGCAGCATTTTTCTATTATTTTGGATTTGTAGACTTGAGGCTAGAATGACTGCTTACAAAAAAGGACAAGGATTTGTTATCTTTATAAAAGGAATTTTTACTCCCAGATTTAATAGAAATACGACCCACATTATGGGACACTACGGTCGAGTGCTACAAAAGGTCTGATCTGAAAAGGTAGGTTTTCATAAAACTTAGTGTAAAATTACATGAACGAACCTGCAATATTTGTCGGGGTCTTCCAGCTGCAACTACATAAATAAATTATGATGATAGCCCTGTTCTCTCCTTCTAGCAACCCAATGTCATACCCAAATGTTTCTGTTGGGAAGGCTATCATAATATTTAGAGATAATTAGCAGCAAAGCTGCTAATTTTCATCTCCTCTGTCTTCGCAAAACTCTTAATTATTCATTAGTTTTTTACGAGTTCACAGCCGTTTCGAACTGTCACCTGTCACCGCTCTCGGTAGAAACGTCAAGTTGAATAAACAGTGGGCGGTGTAGCGGAGCGGGAGCGACAACCACACCGCACAGTGTGATTGCAAAAACCGTCACCCGCACCCGCCAACCGCTTCAAAACCCGCTAGTGTGATACGGGTATAATTGGAAGGGCAAGCGATAGACATAACATTGGAAAACGGTTTTCCTTGCATAAAAATGGCTTATTAATAACCAACAATGTTTCAATTAAATGTTGCAGAGAATTAAATTTTGCAACTATTTCAATAATCGTATTTTATTTTATAGGTAACAAAATAAATGAAATTTAAAATTTATGCAATGTACTTTTTTCTAGCGTTAGGCGAAGGACCAACAAAATCATAAAATATTGTGGCGATATAAAATTTTATTACATTTCTTGATCATATTGTTTCATTTCCATTAGTAACACTGTAAATAAGTGTTTAAAATTTAAATTCGATGTGTTCAATAATTGCACAACTTGCAAAATAAAAATATGATTCAAATGGCTGCAGAATTCAATGGGGGATTACGGCTCAATCGAATTAAAGGAAAATATTTAAAAAATACGAATGTATATGCTGAATAACGAATATTAATAAAAAAAAATGAAATCGTATAATTGAGATATTTCGAAAATAAAGGGTTTTTTGTTATAGCGCTTCGACACTAATATGAAAATATTTTGATTGGCGACCGAGAGACCACCTATACATGCATTACAAATAGCGTGTTAGGAGGTGGGGATTACTACCAATGGAAGTTAAGAAATTCAAATTTGAAAGGAGGGGCTAACATTCCTGTACAGCAGTTTTCAAACAGTTTTTATTTTAACATAAATTTCTTGCATTAAACTTAATCATTTAAATACACCTGTAATTATAAAGTATGTACACTTATACAGTGTTATAATATTCATTTATTTTTATGTAAATATAACTTAAAATAGCATATATTTTAAGAACATTTAGGTCCATGATGAAAACAGTTTAATATAAAAACACATAAATGTGACGTCACGTCAATCTTTTCAAAATTCGGGAGACCATAACTCGCTTATTAATAGGGATATTTTCACCGGATTTTCATCAACAGTCTTAGTTTTCCTAATATTTTCAGATGAAATTATAAAAAAAAAATGGCGTAATCCCCCATTCTTTGCAACTTTCAGTGAATCCTTGTACCAGTTTTTCGCAAGGAACGCTGTATTCTCATGAAAAAACTATGACCTGCTTTTCGTGTTACACTCTTTATGCCTACGTAACAGAGATTTTATTTATTAGGATTAACAAAATTTGAAAATGTGCAAGTCTCCAAATTAAGTGGAGGGAACAAGCGAAAACTAAGTACAGCTATGGCAATAATTGGTAATCCAGTGACAATTTTGCTAGATGAACCAACCAGTGGTGTAGATCCCATTGCTCGAAGGAATATATGGACCATTATACCTGTTTTAACAAAAGGAGGACAATCAGTTATTTTTTGCTCGCACAAGTACAAACATTATGTTTATACAGTGTGTCTCATAAATAGGGGGACATGGCTTAACCACAAATTCCTGAGGCTAAAATAAGACGATTTAACCAAACTTGCTTCTAAGGGAAAGTGTACCATTTAGCCAGAATTCTGCTTCAAAGTTCTTTGAAAAAAAATTAATTTTGCTTATAATAATCGGACGCTTTATTTGATTTGGATGAAATGTGGTATGACAGTTTATATGGTTATAGGTCAACTTTTAAGGTAATACTTGTTATTATTAGTGAACCACTAGGGTATGAAACGTAGGTGTCCCGATATTGATAAGACCGTAACTTTTTAATGGCAATGCCGAAAACGTGAAATTATTTTTTTTCGGAAAGATTCATTCAATAGTAAACTTTTCTCTTTCTGTGTAATTTGTGATATCTGTTACGGTTCACACAGAAAAAAATAAAATCTGAGTGTCTGCACTACTAAATTTTTAAAATAAATTTAATCTAGCAGTCTATCCAAATGTCAAACAAGTAATTTTTAATGACAGTAACAATTGTTTTACGGGTTGTCAAAAATTTTCTTCGCAATATTCTAAAATTAGTAACATCCGTTTGTTCGGTCTAATAGAATTTTACTACCATTATTATAAATAAGACGATTACATATCTCAGCTTACTCCTAAACAAGTTGTGAAGATTGACAACTCGTTATTGTCATTAAAAATTACTTGTTTGACATTTGGATAAACTGCTAGATTAAATTTATTTTTAAAAAATTCACGATGCAGTCACTCAAGTTTTATTTTTTTCTGTCTGAACCGTAACAGATATCAAAAATTAAACAGAGAGAGAAAAGTTTACTACTGAATGTATCTTTCCGTAGAAAAATAATTTCACGTTTTCGGCATTGCCATTAAAAAGTTACGGTCTAATTAATGTTGGGACACCTAAGTTTCATACACTAGTGGTTCACTAATAATAACAAGTATCACCTTAAAAGATGACTTATAACCATATAAATCGAATAAAGCGTCCGATTATTATAAGCAAAATTAATTTTTTTTTCGAAGAACTTTGAAGCAGATTTCTGGCTAAATGGTACACTTTCCGGTAGAAGCAAGTTTGGTTAAATCGTCTTATTTTAGCCTCAGGAATCTGTGGTTAAGCCATGTCCCCCTATTTAAGAGACACCTGTATATTAGCTAATTAATACTGCTAACCAAATTACATTGAAAATAAATGAATTAGTGATTTTGTAAATGGGATATCTTGTTATTAATCTAAACTCACTTAACTTTATTATATTGGTACTTTTCATTCTTGGAGGACATCATAATCACAATTATTCACATACGTACCACTTGTTATAGGGATATATGCTGGATTTATACAGCGTAAGCCGTAACGTAACGTACAGTGCTTTGGCATATTGTAACGTATCGTAACGTGTGATTTTTTTAAGCTATTTTATACAGACCTTTTACGATGATTTGTCGTAAAAAGTATACTCATGCTCAGCTGATATAATTGTACGACAAATTTGTATTTAATAAGTTAGTTTATTGGTAATGCACTATATTTCGTATATATTTCCATTTAAAATATTAATATAAACTTTGACACATGACATATGTCACACATGTCAGTCACTGTCCACAAAAAAAGCCTATTAGTAATGCAGTATTTTTTATATCTATTTCCATTTAATGTATTAAGGTAAACTTTAACATACATTAGCCACATAAAAACAAACTGTAGCACAGGGAAGTAATAATTTTCGTAATAACACAACGTATCGTAACGTAGAAAGATAAAAGTTGGCGATATTTGGGATTTTAATACGTTAGAGCACGATACGTCACGTTACTATACAGCATGTCGCATTTATAACTGCCACCATTGGGATCTCGAGAACTATAAGAGATACAATGACGGTTAAAAGAAACTTTTTGTGCGCCTTTGGGAGGCCATCTGAGATGTGCTTTTGTTTTTCCAAAAATTCTCATAGGGCACTAGATAATGACGAAAAACTGAATATTGTTGATTTTGTCTTTTTCAAATAACTTCTAAACTATTATTAATTGAGAAAAACGTTTCAAATATAAAATATAGATATTTTTATTAACTAACCAGTGGCGTACGAAATAAATTTTTATATTCGTAAATTTTCGACATATAACATAAACATATATTTTTTTAAATGGAACCCATATCTGATTTTAGTCTCAAAAAAATCAATATTTTTTTCTCTTTTCAATGATGTAAGGGTTATTATGTTTTATATTTGTTTTGCCTTCAAAATTATTATTTTTTCCTTATTTTGTATTAAATTTACAATTATTTTGAAAATATTAGTAGATTTTTATTTAGAAATACTCCTTGTATTTAAATAATTTATTTCGTTAGACAATTTTTCTCAAAACTCGTTTCAAATTAATTTTTATAATATTTTGTATCAGGTCGCCCTTGGCATATTAGCGTAATTTGTAATTATGAATCTAGAATGAAAATATTAAGTAAAAAAGGCATAAAGTAAATTGTATCGATCAAATACATATAATTAATAAAAATAATAATGTTTTCTTTTTGGGAAATAATAAGAAAATACAGGAAAATCTAGAGAAAAAATTAATTTTAGGAGAAAAACAAATATAAAACATAATAACCCTTACATCATTGAAAAAAGAAAAAAATAATGATTTTTTTGAGAATAAAATCAGATATGGGTTCCATTTAAAATAATATATGTTTATGTTATATGTCGAAAATTTACGAATATAAACATTTATTTCGTACGCCACTGGTTAGTTAATAAAAATGTCTATCTTTTAAATTTTAAACGTTTTTCTCAGTTACTAATAGTTTAGAAGTTATTTGAAAAAGAAAAAATCAACAATATTCAGTTTTTCGTCATTGTCTAGTGCCCTATGAGAATTTTTGGAAAAACAAAAGCACATCTGAGATGGCCTCATAAAGGCGCACAAAAAGTTCCACTTAACCGACATCGTATCTCTTATAGTTCTCGAGATCCCAATGGTGGCACTTCTAAATGGGACACACTGTATTATTACAAAGCTAAAATGCATTTCATATTTCAGTATGGATGAATGCGAAGCATTATGCGAACGTCTAGCTATAATGGTTGATGGTCAAATACGATGTCTTGGAAGTATTCCATATTTGAAAACCAAGTTTTACCAAGGAGTTGTAGTATATATTAAATTTGATTTTGCGCTTGTTGACAAACCAGATTTCGATGTAAAAGTAAATCAAGTTAAATCCGACATTGAATCTAGATTTACCTGCACATTAAAAGATGAACATAAGGTAAGAACTGAAAAATCAATATTCGACTGTGTTAGGATGAAGGTAGATACAGGAAAGTAAGAATTCTTCGGACTTGCAGTCAATTAATAAAATTTATTTTCACGCCGACGTTTTGACTATACAATAGTCTTCTTCAGGGCTAGAATGGTCTAATCGAAAAAAGGAAACCACAAATAACTATGTTATTGTAGTTCCATATGTATCCAAGACAAGTTTTTCATTTTTTGACGATTTTCTCTCTGTGATATGTTGGTTTTAACTATTTATTCATATTTATTTATTTAATTTTTTTAATTGTCCGTGCTGTATGTTCTGTTATCCACATGTGGTTTCCTTTTTTCGACTAGACCACTCTAGCTCTGAAGAAGACTATTGTGTAGTCGAAACGTCGGCGTGAATAAATTTTATTAATTGACTGCAAGTCCGAAGAATTCTTACTTTCCTGTATCTACCTCCATAAGGTAAGAACGTTTACTAGTAGGTGATTTTGGCACCAAATGTAACTTCGTTGAATGTTGTTTGGGATTAAAAAAGATTTAGATTCCTAGTATTGTTTACACGTTGTATGATTTAAATCTCAGAACTTGATCACTAGGATCCTGTTGTTCGACTTTCAGTCAAATTTTATATTTGACTTAACTGGTCATTATCTCATTATTTGTGCTTATCTACATTACGCCTGGTTTCACCATTGCCAAGTAAATTCATAAATAGTTATCTGAAGAATAAATTTTATTCATCGATTCAAAGTTTCATTTCGCCCACCAAATCGTTGAATAGATAAATATTCGTGGAATATTATTTTTCTCTCCATTATTTTGTGTTGAGTATACAGCTAACAAGTTCATTTCCTTAACAAAACTGTCAAATGCGCTGTCAACGAAAATAATATTTTAGGCGACCACTTAAAAAACAAGAAATATCGCGATAGTAGCCTAATTAAGAAAGTTGACCATATCGTACATTAGCATAATATGAATATCGTACTACCACGATATACAGAGAGTTGTTTTTATCAGTGAACATGGGCGTATGTCATTATATAGTTACATTTAAAATGATTGACAACAATGCATTATCGCGTTTTTTTTTAAACTGGACATAGGACTTGACATTTAGTATATCTGTCAATGTCATCAAATTGTCATACTTCAAAATATATACAGTTAAAGAAAAGTTCAAATTGTAAATTGGAGTAATTATAACTAGTCTACAACAAGTTCCTAACTTATGTGCATTAACTTTTAATAAGCGACCCAGTCCAACAACTATAAGAAAAATTTACAATGACTACAGAACTAAAGGATACGTCAATAAACAGCACAAGAAGAAAATCAGACCAAGTACTGTAGTTAATAGTAAGAAACAAGAAATTATGCAATTAATTGAAAGTGACAACACCCTGTCAACAATTTTTTTTTCTGAAATTAAGAATACTAGTATGCAAGGTTTTAAGATAAGAACATTTTAAGAGTTTTAAATATCAAAATCACCAAGAGTTATTACACAACGATATAGAACGAAGAAATATCTTTTGCGAAGATATGATGAACAAAATTAATAGTGGGGAAATATTACTGAATCGAATTTTATTTACGGATGAAGCGACATTTTATATTAATCGGGAAGTAAATTCACAAAATTGCAGGTATTGGAGTCGTCAAAATTTTCACTTATATCTGCACCAAATATTCCCCCAACGCTGGATAAGACGTGGTGGAGAAATGGAGTGGCCTGCAATGCCACCAGATCTTGCACCAAACGATTTTTTTTTTTTTGGGGCCATTTAAAAAATTGTATTTACAATGGTGACAAAATAAATATTGATCAATTAAAGCCTTAGACTTATGTCAGAGTATAGAATTATACCATACAATTTGAACTTTTTCTTCAACTGTATACATTTTGAAATATGACAATTTGATGACATTGACAGATATACTAAATGTCACGTCCTATGTCCAGTTTAAAAAAAAAAAAAACGCGATAATACATTTGCTGTCAATCATTTTAAATGTAACTATGGTAATGATGTACGCCCATGTTCACTGATAAAAAAAACTCTCGGCCAGGCAACTTTGCATTGTGTGTTACTATAGTTGTTTGTTTGAAAAACAGCAGTAGGTTTTGTCATTTAAAATAAAATTCTTGAAAATATTTATGTAATTTCTTGTGGTCGTCTAAAAACTAGTGCTCATAACTTATTTGGAAGATTATATATATACTGGCGAGCAAGAAATTGAGGTCAATTATTAATGTTTTGTTTTAAGCTCATGTTTGTAAATTGTAAAACATAGAAGGCTCTTAATAATTAATTTTTTGAGAAATATCAGCTGTTTTCTTTTGTTATCTGTCATGTAATATCACTCTTTTTACAATTTTTATGAAATAGCGTTCATAATTCCTGTAAATCCTTTTGTTGCGGCAAGAATTGTAGCGTTGATACAAGATGGCCGAGAGCAACGTGAAACTGCAAGAATTGTTGGTCGGAGCCTTTGTGCTGTACAAAAGGTGTATCAGCGCTATGACGAAACTGGCCTGATAACCAGAAGACCAGGATCCGGGCGTAAAATGATCACCAGCCGAAGAGATGACCAATTTTTGAAGTCCGCAAGTTTGCGGAATAGAACAGCTTCTGCGGTTTTGCTACGAAATCAACTCCAACAAGTTAGAGATGTAAATGTTAGTGAATGGACCGTTAGAAGAAGGCTTCATGCTGATGGATTGTCTTGTAGAAGGATGGCTACAGGTCCACCATTGCAACGCCGGCATCGAATTGCAAGATTGGTTTTTGCCCGAAATCACGCGGCATGGAATGATGAGGACTGAGGCAGGGTACTTTTGCCAATGAGTCGCGTTTTTGCCTAAATGGATCAGACGTACGTCGACGAGTATGGAAAAGACCCGGAGAAAGATACGCTCAAGTTTGTATTGACGAGCGACTTCCATTTGGCGGTGGGTCGGTTATGGTTTGGACAAGAATCTCTTCACAAGCACGCACAGAGATGATCTTCATACAGAATGGCTCCCTGACATCTCAAAGGTACATTACGGAGGTTCTAGAAGACCATGCTATGCCTTTCTTGATCACTATGGGCGAGCGTACCATTTTCATGCAAGATAATGCTAGACCTCACGCAGCCAGAGTTGTCAGAGAACATCTGGATGAAGTGGGAATTAGATGGTTTGATTTGCCAACCCTCAGTCCGGACATATATCCCATCGAACATGTCTGGGATGAGTTGGGATGGCGTATCCGAAAGCATACACCAGCTCCAAGAACTGCCCAGGAGCTTAGAGCATTGGTATTGCAGGAATGGGATAATATTGACCAGAATATGATCCTTAACTTAATTCAAAGTATGCCTCGTCGAGTTTAAGCAGTAATTAACGCAAGAGGAGGGAATATGCAATATTAGTACTAAGTTTTTTAATTTTTTTTTTTCATTTCTCAAAACTCCTAACAACAAAAAGTCAAACTACGTTTGGAATGTATGTTTATTTTTTTTTCATAATAAATTATAAAACCAAAAAATATGCTTTGCGTTTCAATATTGAATTATTAATTTAGCCTATAAAATACATTATAATGATTTTCAATTTACAAATATAAGCTTACAACAGAAAATTAGAAAAATACATAATAATTAATAATTGACCTCAATTTTTTGCTCGCCAGAAATTTATATGTGTGACGTAAACAAGGAATCCGAAAAATTTAAATACAACTATAAAACAGAATTCCTCCTACCTGTCTATCACACTTATAAATTTGGCACGGCTAGCTGTAAAAAAAAATGTCGGCGGCTGGGTGAAGGTTCGAAACTTTTTTCGAGAACAGATTAATCAAAATGTACAAGTTACGCAATTGGTCAATTTTTAATTTAAAAAAAAAAACTAAAGTTCAAATTAGATTTCTCGAATAAATTTTCGTGGGCGCCAGACCTTATAAGGATGAAATAAAGGGAGTAAGGTCCACTCCAAAGAAATAAGCCAAAAAGGAAAATATAAATGTTTAATAAAAGTAAAAAAAAATCACACTTACAAAATTTAATTTTGCACGACGTTGGGGTCGCTACTCGCTAAAATTTACCCTCAGAGGAGTGTCTTGCCCTCCCAGGACCCCACCTCGGAAGCGCGAGCCCTCAGCCCTCCTGCAGGTCCACTGGCGACGAGGACTACTCGGCGCACGCAGCCACGAGCGCAACTTGGCGAGAAAACTCTAAGCGTCGGTGTTGTCGCTGGTACAGGGTGCTCGGCGGGTATACATGGAGTAAACCGCTCGTGCCGATGGTGGCGGAATACAACCCTGGGCGAGAGAGAACTTAAAGAACTCTTAGTCCGACAGCACCTCTCCTAGCTTCGTAAAACGGCTCCTCCGTGGCGAGTAGTCGTAATGGTGTTCCAAATAAAAAGGTTGGGGGCTGAGAAAGAGCTCAGCGACCTCCGAGATCCAATCCCAAAAGGACAAGGCCACTCGTTCTCTTTCTAACGTCCTTAAAAAAAAGTAAACCAGCAAAAAGTTCTATCTCCTGAGAGATGTACAAGAGGCCTGAAGGGCTGGGTACTATACAGAAAAAGTTTTGTCCCTAGTTTGACCCCAAAACGCTAGCAAAATTTATATATATATATATATATATCATAGTCATAGATACATCTCTATACACCAACACGGATTTATGCCAATGCGGTCCACTATATCAAATTTATGTATGTTCACACAGCAAGTCTCTGAGATTTTGGATAAAAACGGTCAACTTGATGTTATCTATACGGATTTCTCCAAGGCCTTTGATAGGGTCAATCATAATATATTACTTTAAAAAATGGAACATTTCGGTTTTAACGCACTACTCATTAAATTTTTTCAATCGTATTTGACGAATCGGTTATTATACATAGTCTATAATGGACATAAAAGTAATTGTTACACCGCTAAATCCGGTGTCCCACAGGTAGGGTTGCCAACTGACCTTTTCTGGAAAGGACAGTCCTTTTTTGAGCATATTTTGTCCTTGTCCTTTTTTAAACCAGGAAAGGACGCGATTTGTCCTTTTGTAGTAAATTTTGTTATTAATGATATTTTTCTTTTTATAAATATGAAAATGAAATAATTATTTCACATTTTATGTAATGTAATGAAATATTGATAGAATTTTTGAATTATTGATGTAGGGATAACTAGTGTTGACTTGTCAAATTTGTTAATTGTTACTCTCTTGCTCATGCTGTCCTCCTCGTTATTATTTTATTATAATTTATTAGCGCTAAATAAATGCTTTGTCAGTTTAAAAAATTAAAATGTAAAATTAGACATTGGTAGTTAACATTTTAAGGTTAGATATCTTATTGTGTTTTACTTTTTTTCTTCATAAAATATTGATTTTAATTTTTATTAAATTTGCTTTATTGTAAAGAAACTCTATATTCTCTTGCATTAAAACACCTTTGACCTTGAAAAATTTTCAAAAAATCGCATCCTACACACAATTCAGAAAAAGATGGCCCAAAAATGTCCTTTTCTGTAATTTTGTAAAGTTGGCAACCCTACCCACAGGGCTCGAATCTAGGACCCTTCTTGTTTCTGTTATACATTAATGATATTTATGACTATATTGAATGTGATATTCTCTTATACGCAGATGATATTAAGATATATAAGGAAATTCGTAATATTCAAGATTGTAATGAATTACAAAATAATTTAAATCTTATACATTCATGGTGCGAAAAGTATAATTTACCCCTAAACATAGAAAAATGCTCATTTATGACTTTTACTCGTAAAAGGAATCCGATTTCATTTATCTATGAAATCG
This sequence comes from Ophonus ardosiacus, assembly GCA_943142095.1. Classification (NCBI taxonomy): domain Eukaryota; kingdom Metazoa; phylum Arthropoda; class Insecta; order Coleoptera; family Carabidae; genus Ophonus; species Ophonus ardosiacus. Next base: position 6,111,442 of record OW964841.1, read on the forward strand.
ACACAGTACCTTTAAATATATGTGTATATAAAAAATATTTGGGCGTCATTTTTGAACACAACCTAGGTTTTACTATGCACATAACTGAAACGGTATTAGCGTGTAATAAAACTCTTGGTTTTATTGTACGTAATTCTAAGAATTTCTTCAATTTGCAGACCTTAAAAATTTTGTATTATGCTTTTGTACGCTCAAAGTTAGAATACGCCATTTTGATTTGGTATTCGCCATATAGTACTCATAAGGTTAGTATTGTTCAACGTCGCTTTTTAAAATATCTTTGGATGAAAAAATTTTCGTCGTACCCTGAAAGGGGATGTGACCAGTGGCGTGCAGTCCATATGTGCAAGGTGTGCACTGCACACCCTGCGAATAATTTCAAAATTAATTCATTTAAATGTAAATTATTTAATTGATTTGACCTTAATATATGATATACAAAATATAAAAATACTAATACAATTATGGGACAATAACGAGCAGTAGCGTGTTTGGTTGCCTATCAGCGAATGTATGAATTGCCGATTGCCGTGAAAGTGCAGGTCTCGGCACTGCACTCGGTGCGCATGTTTTTACACAGGGAGGGTATAGGAACAGTGTATTTGCGCAGACAAGGATAAAATATTAGAAATACGTATCGCCCCATCGTACTCTCCAGCGTGCAGCATATTTTGTGCACGTATCGCCGTAAAATTACTTTTGGTGGTATTCACAAGCATATATAAGTTCAGACAAACAATTAATTATTAATTTTAGGTATTTGATATATAATTTATATATTATTTATTTAACTTATATTTGTATTTATGAAAATTTATAGAATGGAAATTGCAAGTGAATTACTAACTGCGGATTTACTGAAGAAACCATTTTCTAGAAGGGACATAGTATAAAAAAATAAGATAATTCTGAATTGTTAACCTAAGATTCTACCTACACAATACTTAAAAAAAAAAATCTGCAACACAGAAACGCACGGCACGCCACTGGATGTGACCAACGTATGCTGCTAGAAATGTTCTCTGTAGAGTCGATTGAAAACAGGCATACTCATATCGCTTTAGCTACATTATGCAATATTGTTGATAATAAGATAGATTGTCCGTACTTATTAAGTAAATTAACTTTTCACGTTCCCAGATCAACATCTCGTACACATAATACGTTTTATTTACCATTGTGTCACTCTAATATTTTAGTTAAGTCTCCTGTTTATGTAATGTGTTTTTTGTATAACAACATGTAATTTTGAATATCTCTTTTTCTCTTGTATCTGTTCATTTACTTGTATTGGGTTCATCCTGTTAAGTAATAAAGCATTATTATTATTATTATTATTATTATTATTATATATATATATATATATATATATATATATATATATATATATATATATATACCGTTATGCAATATGATATTTTGATTTGTGTCATTGAAACATATAAAATTAGTGAACAGGGTTGATTTTTGAAAGGAATTATCTAAAGGAATGGGTAGGCACACCGAGCTCCCCTGCGCGAGAAAGGAGAACATTGTACGTCAATTTGAGGAAGCCGATGGGTTTAAATTGTTCCCCTTCAAGATAGCTCTTTGTATGTGTGTGTGTGTGAGTGTGTGTTTGTGTTTTTCTTTTAAAGAAATATGGCTTTCTTGGTCAATTTAACAATAACGCTACGTTAATATCGGGATACAACTTAATAAAAGTTGAGCTCAACGACGTGTCTATGAGTATCGGCCAGCCAACACGAAAGTATTTTTATATTGATGTAGAGGCTTTTACGGCTGGATGTGACGAATAATGCAGAATTCTCTTCCGCTCTGTTGGGCTGTGATCTGACGAATCTTTTGATGTTCGACGTTTTGCTTTTTAGTTTTATTTTAAGAATAATCTTTAATATGTTGTGAAAATGTCATTGGTGATGAAATAATTTAAGATAACTTACACATTACATAATCCTATGGTTTAAGTTCAAGTGAAGTATATTTTTAATAGATTTAGGAATAAGATAGGCCTTACGATTCCAGGTTTGTGATTGGTCCAAACACGAACTAAAAGACCGGATTTTTAATACGTAGTTATCTTTTTGATTTACTTACTATTAGTTAACTTAGCCAGAAGTGTAACTAATATTAAACTGAAAACGGGTTTTTCCAAATTAACGTATTTGATTAACTAACATTAGTAAGTTAACTATATTTTATTAAGATGGAAATCAGATTTTACATTTATATGTCATTGAAGTCGAAATTAACGTTTGAAATTATTCGAATTAATTTTCTGAGTTGGAGAACAACCATTGTTTAAATATATATTGTAAAAAATAATAGCGATTTTGTCGAAAAGTTTTATAGCAGTATGCATAACTGAAATTTAAAATGATGTTATAACAGTTTTAACTAGTGGCCACTAAGAATAGCAAAAATACATAATATGGTTTTACCTAGCAACATTTTAAATTACCTTAGAAACCTACTTAGTGGCCACTAACAAATTTATGCATACGGCTGATAGTAATTTTTTACTATAATATGTATATACGCAATAACAAATTTTACATAAACTATGTAGACTTACATTTACATGCAAATAATTACATAAATTTGCTAATTTACCCTTACAAATATAAATAAATTACTAGAACTACTATGTAATATTCATATTACAATAAATATATCAAATTTTACAGTGATATGTTAACATTTCTATATCAATTTTGTCAAGTTTTATAATAACTATGTAAAAACTCAATTCTTTTTATTTTAGTTTCTATTTTTACAGGAATTATGGATAAATTCTAAATTTATTATATTAAATTTAAATTATTTATATTTAAATTTAAATTATGTATAGTATTAATACGTAAATTTACTTAAAGTATGTATCAATATTTTTATGGAATTTATGTTTATGTAATTTTAAAAATGGTGGACAAAATTACATTTAACGTAAATTTACTATAATTCACTTAGGCAATTTGGACGCCAATAACAATTATAGTAATTTAACAGAGACATTTTTTACAGTGTATTTATTTAACAAAATATGAGCAATCACATCATATGACAATGGACATTGAACTCTAGTTTTGTTCTGTACCAACCTTTCTAGCTTAACGCTATGTCGTACAAGTTATATATACATTTATAATACGAATTCTTTTGTTTAGACATATACTAAAACATTATGAGCTGTCTACAATACTTATCTCTTATCGTAATATTCATATTACAAATAAACAGCACGTGCCTAGTTGTTACTCATTACTTAGTATAAATGTAATGCATTAATTATCAACAAGCAATTGTAGTCTTGACTTGTAACTGTTAACATCAAATAAATCTTTTTAAAAATATACTTCTTCGGTATCATTATTTATTTTACACATTGGCGTGCGCAAATTCAAATAAAACATCAATTTTCTTTAACCCCTTCTATTAATTGTTTCATGTTTTGCATTCTACATATTATTTTTACAATTATTACATATTACAAGAAGTAACAAAAATTTAAAGTGTAGTTGCACACTACACTCGGTATTTTATTTTATTTGTACTTATTATTTGAAAATGGACATAAAAACATGAATAGGCCTCCCGTTCAGATCCCAGTGTAAATCGTTTTATTCCAGACCATTTGTTCGAGTATATATTAAAGAAGTTTAATTGTTTGTTGTAGTCTATGTTGATGTACCATATAAATGACGTCAAAGTAACTTTAGGAAGAGTTTTTGAGTACATGGAACGTGCAAAATATAGGCATGGAATTATTGAAGATTACACATGTAGTGATGCAAGTTTAGAATATCTTTTCTTATCTCTTGCACAAGAAGCTGAATCTATGAAGAAAAGAAAATGAAAAATTTGCTTTTCTTGTTACCGAAATAATAATAATATTTTTTTTTTTTGTAATTGGATCAATAAATTTATTTTGGAAATAATTCAGTCATTGAATCATTTTGTTGTTGTACTGCTCGTATGTATGATAAAAATTAATTAAATTTCATAATATTATTTTTGCTGCTTATAACAAAAAATACTTATAGTCTATTTGAGAATGACTGGCAGTAATAAATCATTCTGTCAAAGACATTCCAGTGGCGCGCCAATAATTGTTTGCACAGGGATAGTCGAAATGACTAAATTCGGTAGAGAACTATAGTTTTAGGTCTAAGTTGTTTTTCAGGGTCAGGTATTCATCATGTTATTGATGATATGGCAGCGAATCGCGGTATTACTGTCCTTCGTTTACCACCCTATCACTGCGAGCTCAATCCAATTGAATTAGTTTCGGCTCAAGTTAAAGGTGAAGTAGCGCGAAACAACACCACTTTTAAATTGGACAATGTGAAAAAACTTTTTATGGATGCATTAAAACATGTGACTGCCGATAATTGGAAAAACTGTATTCAACATGTCATAAAGGAAGAAGACCAAATGTGCAAACTTGACCATCTGATAGACGAAACGATCGAGCCATTTATAATTTCAGTAGGACAAGATTCAGAATGATATTCTGATTTTTAATAATTAATGTATAAATATATAAGTATATGTAATGTAATATGTATATTTAATAGAAATATGACAGGTACCAATATCTTGACAACACACATGAAATAAGTATAAATTTTAGTATGTAACAAATAAAAATGTAAATATTGAATGTATGTATGTAAATATTAAATGTATGCAATATAATAATAATGACTGAAAAAGTTATATTTAAATATTAAAAACTTTTATTTTTAGTAAATGTATAAACAGATCACTCTACAAATCCTATCTACGTGTATGACACAGTCCGACGGGGATTATCGAACGGCATTTTTATTGTTCGACAAGTAAGTTTCGTTCCAGGTACAAAGCGTGCGGCTTATTTTGACCATCCTAGTGTAGTTACAACTGATTTTTCTGGTAGTTTTATTTGCCGCATTGCTGGCAAAAATCCAATACTACTCTTGCAAATAATGATTTATTACTGCCAGTCATTCTCAAATAGACTATAGAAGTGTGTAAAGTAATATTTTTTTGGTCGAAAGCGATGTTTTCTGCTGAGGTAATTATAGCACTAAATAAATAACACTATTTGAACACGTGTTGCACACAACTTTTTCCTACAACCGATATTGCTGTATCTCATAATCCTTACAGTATAGCCTCTTCAAATTCTGTTGGTTCTCCTTTCTCATAACTGTATTACAAAATGTTTCGTAAACATTCCTTAGAATTCAGAGACAGATAAACTAGGCTTTTAGAGTTTTACAAATTGCACTATTAATATTAAAAATTAGATTACGTTGAACGTCATGTCAAAAAAAAAAACGATAATGTTCTTAATAACTAGGATAGGATATGATAAAAAATATCACGCTTGTTTCAATTACAGTGTACATTCATAATTTTTCATTTTCTTATTTTTGTTATTATTTACTACCTAATTATCTACTTGGCAGGTACTTGGTACACACGCTTAAGCTGTGGCAATCGAATTGCGAGTGTCCGGATTTCGAAGGCCATATTTGGGATCTCAAAAACTATGATTATATAAATATACATGGTGTTTCAATAAGCTTGCTCACTATTGGTAACTTTTTTATTTCAAGAGATACGAGGTTGGTTAACACTAGAACCGCCAAGGGAACAAATATGTCCCCGCATGAAATTTAGGTACCTGTATTTTATTCGTTTTTTCAGTTAAGTTCTTGAGATTTCGTGACTTTTCATTAATTTTATAGAAGAATGTCTATGTTGAATATGATCTTTGTGTTTCCATTATTTTTTTTTTTTACAACCATATTTGCCTCAAAATGCCAAGGGGACATTTTTGCCCCAGGTAAAATAAATGAATAAATGCCAAAATACATTCTTCCTTTTCCTTATAAATACAACATACATATATAATTATTATTATTGTTATTATTATTATTATTATTAATATTATTGCAAAACGCGCTTCATTGTAAATAATTACAGACTGAGCTGCCGCTTTGTTTTACTAAAGTTTAGTATAACAGTCAATGTTTATCAGGGCAAAGAAACGAAAAATGTGATTGTAATCAGGATTGGATAAAATCATGATTTTTTTTTAAAAAATCAAAAATCATTGATTTTTTAAAAAAATCAAATAAATCATGATTTTTTTATTATTTTTAAAGATGTAGTGGTGTTATTGTACTTTTTTAATTGCTTCAAAAGCAATATAAATATTTTATTTCATAAACGAAAACGAAATCTGTAATAAAAATGCATTTGAATTTTTGCATAAATTTAGTATATAACGTACACACGCGCGCGTTTTTTTAAACAATGCATAATGCATACCTAAATAAAATAGGTCAAAACATGTAATCAGTAATCTGTTAGAATTCGAATACAGTCCATATTTTTGTTGTTATTTATACTTTTGTAGTAAATAAATTCATTTTTATTACAATTTAAATCTTTTTTTCATCTGTGATAAAAATCAGTGATTTTTTTAAAAAATCAGTTGATTTAAATCAAATGATTTAAATCAGGCCAACCTTGAACAAAAGTTATAAGAATTGGACAAATTCGTGGAATTACCGGAATTTCTTGGGAATTAGTGAAATTGCCTAGGAATACCGGAATTACCTGGGAACTACCGGAATTACTTGAAATTACTGGAATTACTAGGAATTAGCGGAATTACCGGAATTATTTGAGAATTAGCAGAATTACTGGAATTACCTAGGAATTACTAGAATTACCTAGGAATTACTGGAATTACTTGGAATTACTAGGAATTACTTGGAATTACTAGGAATTATTAGGAATTACTGGAATTAACCTAGGAATTACTGGAATTACTTGGAATTACTAGGAATTACTAGGAATTACTGGAATTAACCCAGGAATTACTGGAATTAACCTGGAATTACTTGGAATTAACCTGGAATTACTGGAATTACTTGGAATTACTGGAATTACTTGGAATTAACCTGGAATTACTGGAATTAACCTAGGAATTACCGGAATTACTTGGGAATTACTGGAATTACTTGGAATTGCCGGAATTATTTGGGAATTAGTCGAATTACCTGAGAATTAGCGGAATTACCAGAATTGAAGAATTCGTAGAATTAGTAGCAAATTAAAGAATTACCTGAGAATAAGCAGAATTACCTGAGAATTTGTGAAATTACCAGAATTGGAGAATTCGTAGAATTAGTAGGAAATTAGTGTATTACCTAGGAATTAGAGGAATTACCTGAGAATTAGTGAAATTACTAGAATTGGAGAACTCGTGGAATTAGTAGGAAATTAGTGGATTACCTGGGAATTAGCGGAATTACCTGAGAATTAGTGAAATTTTCAGAATTGGAGAACTCGTGGAATTAGTAGGAAATTAGTGGATTACCTGGGAATTAGCGGAATTACCTGAGAATTAGTGAAATTACCAGAATTGGAGAACTCGTGGAATTAGTAGGAAATTAGTGGATTACCTGGGAATTAGCGGAATTACCTGAGAATCAATGACATTACCAGAATTGGAGAACTCGTGGAATTAGTGGATTACCTGGGAATTAACGGAATTACCTGAGAATTAGTCAAATTACCAGAATTGGAGAATTCGTGGAATTGGTAGGAAATTAGTGGATTACCTGGGAATTAGCGTAATTACCTGAGAATTAGTGAAATTACCAGAATTGGAGAATTCGTGCAATTAGTAGGAAATTAGTGGATTACCTGGGAATTAGCGGAATTACCTGAGAATTAGTGAAATTACCAGAATTGGCGAACTCGTGGAATTAGTAAGATTAGTGGATTACCTGGGAATTAGCGGAATTACCTGAGAATTAGTCAAATTACCAGAATTGGAGAATTCGTGGAATTAGTAGGAAATTAGTGGATTACCTGGGAATTAGCCTAATCACCTGAGAATTAGTGAAATTACCAGAATTTGAGAATTCGTGGAATTAGTAGGAAATTAGTGGATTACCTGGGAATTAGCGGAATTACCTGAGAATTAGTCAAATTACCAGAATTGAAGAATTCGTGGAATTAGTAGGAAATTAGTGGATTACCTGGGAATTAGCGGAATTACCTGAGAATTAGTCAAATTACCAGAATTAAAGAATTCGAAGAATTAGTAGGAAATTAGTGATTACCTGGGAATTAGCGGAATTACCTGAGAATTAGTAAAATTACCAGAATTGGAGAATTCGTGGAATTAGTAGGAAATTAGTGGATTACCTGGGAATTAGCGGAATTACCTGAGAATTAGTGAAATTACCAGAATTGGAGAATTCGTGGATTTAGTAGGAAATTAGTGGATTACCTGGGACTTAGCGGAATTACCTGAGAATTAGTGAAATTACCAGAATTGGAGAATTCGTGGAATTTGTAGAAAATTAGTGGATTAACTAGGAATTAGCGTAATTACCTGAGAATTAGTCAAATTACCAGCATTAAAGAATTCGAATAATTAGTAGGAAATTAGTGATTACCTTGGAATTAGTGAAATTACCAGAATTGAAGAATTCGTGGTTAGTAGGAAATTAGTGGATTACCTGGGAATTAGCGGAATTACCTGAGAATTAGTGAAATTACCAGAATTGGAGAATTCGTAGAATTAGTAGGAAATTAGTGGATTACCTGGGAATTGGCGGAATTACCTGAGAATTAGTGAAATTACCAGAATTGGAGAATTCAAAGAATTAGTGGATTACCTGGGAATTAGCGGAATTACCTGAGAATTAGTGAAATTACTAGATTTGGAGAATTCGTGGAATTAGTAGGAAATTAGTGGATTACCTGGGAATTAGCGGAATTACTTGGAATTACTGGAATTACTAGGAATTACCTAGGAATTGCCGGAAGTATTTGAGAATTTATATTCACAATCATCCTTATTTTAAATCAATAATTTTCAAAATAAATCAATGAGTTACTGTAATGAGTACAATGCATTCTGACTTACAAATTGGACAAGATAATAAGAAAAACCCGAAACTATAGGGTTTTATAATGAAAGTAGATATGGTGTAGATGTGCAGAAAATATTCTGTAAAAGCAGCTTCTCACAGATGGCCAGTACATACATTTTATAATATTTTAGATATAGCGGGAATAAATTCCTTGATTTTGTATAAAGAAACTAAATAAATATATCATCACATGATATTACCCATTTCTGGGTGTGTCAGTATCTACAACACATGTAAACATCGGTAATGAGACGATTTATTTTACCGTGTGAGCGCTTACCAGGCGTCACCTCACGGGCACTCATAGCTGGCGTGGAGAGTGCACCACAGGGGGTCACTTTTGTGCCATTTAAAATTGAAAAGAAAATTTCTCGAAGAAATTATTTGCTAGATTTAACAAAAGACCTCGCGGAAGACCATTCGAAAAATCGTGTAACCAACAAAGAACCCGAAGAATCTGGAGTTGAAGATGTAAATTTACCTGACAGACGCAAATATCGAATAAAATCCCGATATGAGGCAAACAAGGGTAATAAGTGCACAGCTACAAATGACCCCTTTGGCTCTTTAAGGTAGTAGCTGCGGCTCGGCGCTTCTAGTGTTAAATGAGCAAAATTATGCCATTTTATATTAAAAAATTGATCATGTACATGTAGACAAAATAAAAATTGTGTCAACGGTTCTTAAAATTTGGGACAAAATATATATTTTTTAAATGGAACCATATATTTTTTATCTTATTGGAAAGAGTATTTTTCCTCTTTCCAACAAGGTAATGTTGTTTATGTACAATTTTGTCAAATAAACGAGTTATTTAGGGTTAAAAATAAAAATTTTGTAAAATGTTTTATCAGTTTATTTAGCCAAGTAAGCCATGGAAACATAGAAAGTTATATCTAGACACCAGTTACATAGAACGGTCGGCTCTCTTTCCAAAAGGCTGAAATGTGCGAAAGAAATAATGACTTTCAAATTGAATATTTTCCTTATTTGTTTTGTTATTACTGTAAAATAAATTAATAAAATAATAATTTTATAAAAGACAAATGTTTCCATGGTTTACTTTACTAAATAAACTATTAAACGATAATTTTTATCTTTAAACGTCAATAACTCGTTTATTTGAAAAAATTGTACATAAACAACATTACCTTATTAGAAAGAGGAAAAAATATTCTTTCCAATAAGATAATAAAAAATATATGGTTCCATTTAAAAATATACATTTTGTCCCAAATTTTGAGAACCGCTGGAACAATTTTTATTTTGTTTTCATGACCAATTTTCTAATATAAAATGGCACAATTTTGCTCATTTAATCGTATCTTTTCAAATAAAAAAGTGAGCAAGCTTATTGAGACACCTATATATATATATATATACAGGTGTCTCAGGACGAGCTTACGCTATCTATATTTTAAATACTATTTAATATAATTTAACGAAATTTGGTATATAGGGGTTATCCAACATGCCCGTTTTAACTAAAATATTTTTAAAGCAGTGGCACTTCCGGTTTGACCAGAAATTGACCTCAACTTTCATATTTTAAATGGAATACGCTATATTTTATTCTACCATTGAATGCAGCGGAAAATTTTACTTATGAAGCAATAAAAACATTTTACTCATGATCAACTACTTCCGGCGTTATTCAACTTTTTTTGATTTTTTGTCTGAAATCCGACACATTCTCAAAACTCTGTATCTCGGAACGAGATCGAATTTTTATAATCTGAAAAAAGCTTTTTATAAAGGAGATTTTAAGCTACATTATCCATAGAAGAATCTTTGATTATTTATAAAAATGTGACAGGTACGTTACACCAAAATTACAGTTGACAAACTTCAAAAAAGACAATTTTTTAAATGGAACCCCCCCTTTTTTATTACATAAATGTGTTCTACGGCAAAAAATAAGGGTACTTTATGTAACATGTCCTATGTTGAAAGTTGATAGAATTTCAGTAAATTAGAAAAACATGTAATCTGGGTATAATTATAAAAGTATTTATTCTATGGCTATTGTGGGGTGGAGCGCTATCATTTTGTTATATAGAAGACATGTTGATTTTAAATAAATTAGGAAAGAGTGAAAAGATAATGTCAGCCACCGGGATTTGAACCCAGACCCACTGTCATGCCGGGACAACGCTCTACCAATTGAGCTATGGCGGACTCTTCCCGTTGGCTCACATTATCTTCCACAAATGTTAGACTGAAAGATAATAGATATCACAAATTAAACAGAGAGAGAAAAATTTACTATTGAATGTATCTTCCTAAAAAAAAAACAAACATAACCTAAGTGTAATAATTATTTAACTAGAATGAAAAAAAAAATATGTTTACCATGTAAATTTTATATTTGCATTGTAAAAATAAACACCTGACACCTGATATAGAATTTTATTAGCACTTTAAAATATTGAAAGATATACCTAAACACTGAAAAAACTCAAAAGTTTTAGAGGCCAGTGTTGCTCATATTATTGCAGACTATACGTACTAGCCCAAATTAAAGTTTATATTGTTTGTTGTAGTCTATGTTGATGTACCACATAAATGACACCAAAATAACTTTAGGAAGAGTATTTGAGTTCATGGAAGGTGCAAAATACAGGCACAAAATTATTGAAGACTACAGCTGTAGTGACGCAAGTTTAGAATATCTTTTCTTGTCTCTTGCCCAAGAAGCTGAATCTAAGAAGAAAATAAAATGATAATTTTGCATGACTTGTTACTGAGATATTAATAAAATTTTTGTAATTGATGAAGCAGTTAATTTATTTTGAAAATATATGTCATTGAATTATCTTATTGTCTGTACTGTACGTATGTATGATGAAAAATGATAAAATATTCGTAATGTAATTTCATCTGCTGGTAACATATCATTTACCTGGTTATTTTTTTAACGGATAATGGCACTTTGCATAGTTTGCCTTACAAATTGGAATGGCTTGGCTTGATATGTATCACGCGTATCCCACTTAGTGGGTTAGCAAAAACCCGAAAAAAAATTATTAACAATAGGGAAAGGGATAAAAAAATCATCTTTCGCCACACATTCCTGTACAAACATACTTCGTTCACAACATCCACATAAAACTTCAGCTGTCTCTCCATTCTCATAAAACATTCTTACTAACCATATATCTTCACACCACAACATTTACAAAACAATCATCCTTCGCCACACATTCCTATCCAGGCACACTTCTTTCGCCTCAGCCACATTCATAATCGTATTCATGCATGCTCTTCTTCTCTTTCCACTCGGAAACTTACGCTCCTTCAAAACACTACCAATCACATCCATCCACTTACACACTGGACGGCCACGCAATCGAACACCCTCAACTTTACCAACATATATGCGTTTTACAAATCGTTTACTCATCATTCTCTCCACATGACCAAACCATCTCAACTGACTCACTCCAACTCTCTTAACAACATTCTTCCTAACCATACATTCTTCATACAACAAATTATTCCTCACGCGATCGCGTATTGTATACCCACAAACACACGTAAATACCTCATTTCCACAGCAGTCGCTCTCCTTTTATGCTTTTTCGTCCATGCCCAACCTTCACTTCCATACATCAAAGCAGGCACCAGCACTCCATTATATACACTTAACCGAGCCTCTCTAGATACGTTTACGTTACGAGCAAACGTATCCAGAGCACCCATTACCTTACATCCCGCACTCACCCTCCTATCAATTTCTCGGTCAATTCGTCCATCTCTCGACATCATGCTACCCAAATATACAAACTCATTCACCTGCTCCAGTTTTACTCCATTCACCAACATATTGCACTCAGTCACCAATTCATTTCTTTCAAATACTAACACCTTAGATTTATCAACATTCAACATTAAATTGAAACGCTTATACACTTTTTTTTATAAACTTTAATCGAAAACGCATTTATTATTAGAGAAAACATATAAAAAGATTTCAGACAATGAACTGTTTATTAAAAAAAAAAACAATGGCCGACTTCCTTTCTACAAACTTCGACTCGGACGGTAAAATTATATATTACATATTATTTTTTAATCGTAACAACCAACCAATTAAACGAATTATCCGTCTTTATTTCGATAAATATAAATAGTACCAGTCAGTGTTTATTAATGATGAAATAAAACCTTTCCTTTTCTCTTCATTGATTTGATTTATCTTCATCTTACTTAATGTGTGGTATTAAAAAAAATAAGTAAATACTAGCATTTACTTATCAGTATCAGCAAGAATTACAAGTAAATACTTATTTTCGTATTAATAACTACATGCTGATACTTAAAGTAAATACTTAGGTACTTATAAGTATGTTCTTACGTATGAAATAGTAAGCCGTGTTTTTGTAAAAAAAAAAATTAATTTTGACATTTGTTGACAGTTAACAGTAACGATCTACAGAGAATTTATTTTAAAATGCAACATTATGCTTCATCACTTCCATGGTTACTCGCTATTGTCAAGAACTGACAGCAATGTAATATTTGTCCATTTTAAAATGCAACATTATAAATAGAATGGGGGATTACGGCTCAATCGAATTAAAGGAAAATAGCAAAAACATACGAATGTATATGCTGAATAACGAATATTAATAAAAAAATTAAATGGTATAATTGAGATATTTCGGAAATAAAGGGTTTTTTGTTATAACGCTTCGACACTAATATGGAAATATTTTGATTGGCGACCGAGAGACCACCTATACGTGCATTACAAATAGCGTAATAGGAGGTGGGGATTACTACCAATGGAAGTTAAGAAATTCAAATTCGAAAGGAGGGGCTAACATTCCTGTACAGCAGTTTTCAAACAGTAAATTTCTTGCATTAAACTTAATAATTTAAATACACCTGTAATTATAAAGTATGTAGACTTATACAGTGTTATAATATTCATTTATTTTTATGTAAATATAACTTAAAATAGCATATATTTCAAGAACATTTAGGTCCATCATGAAAACAGTTTGATATAAAAACACATAAATGTGACGTCACGTCAATCTTTTCAAAATTCGGGAGACCATAACTCGCTTATTAATAGGAATTTTTTCACCGGATTTTCATCAATAGTCTTAGTTTTCCTAATATTTTCAGATGAAATTATAAAAAAAAATGGTGTAATCCCCCATTGCAGCACAGGAGATACCTCCAGAACACATCACAAATGGTATCAATTCTTATTACGACCGACTAGGATATTTCCTCAGTGTGAATGGGGGTATTTTCTTAACATTAATTGCATGAAAGTTATGAATTTTTGTAAGTTAAAGTTTGTTAAGATGTGCAACATTCATGTTTTGATTTCTTGTTAATCGTATGTAGGCTAATTTAGTGTAAATAAGTTTTGATAATACAAAACTACAAATTTTGTATGTTGCATTTTAAAATGGACAAATATTACATTGCTGTCATTTTTTGACAATAGTGAGTAACCATGGAAGTGAATGACCATATGTTGCATGTTAAAATAAATTCCCTGTATAATATTGGACCGAATTCTGACCAGAATTTTTATGAACAAATTTATGGCCACAATATATACCACTGTGCACGTAATTTTCTACTCTGGCTATAAATATTATGGATGTTCTTGATAATATTATATGAGCATTATTACTTGCTCATGAGTCCAAGACCAAGTTAAAAATTGTAAACAAAAATCAACGACCACAATAATTATCAAAAATTCCACTAATTTTATGGACAGAAAAAAGCCCTGATAAAAATTTCTGTATGCGACCGTCTATAAAATTCTGTCTATAATTATGTTCATAATTCTGTGCAGAATTATAGATCGTGGCATACGGGCTTAAAGTTGTAGAAAGTTAACAAACTAATCTGAAATTCAGTTCTATACACATAAGTTTTTGAAATATTAATGAAAGAAGTGTTGCGTTCATCAACACTAATTTGCTTTTCAGCTTTTTTAAATATTTTCCCTACGAATTTTATAATCTTTACGATCTCGCACGGCCTAAAATGTTTTCTAAATTAATATGATTTTTGAAATTTTTGTTCAGTCCTCCATAAGCATGATAAATATCATACTTATAAATTTATAAGTAAATACTTAATTTTATAAGAATCAACTCCATTTTATTAATACAGTTTTAAGTAATTACTTATTTTGATTATAAGTATAATTAAGTACATTTGTCAAATAAGTATTTTCTTATACCATCAGTTTTTACTGAAACTTTATTAATACGGATATAAGTACTTACTTATAAAACTGTCAGTATAAGCATTTACTTATTTTTATTAATACTACTCAATGTTATAAGTAAGCCAAAAATTGGGTGGATATCTAATCCAATCGGGACCCGCCCACCATTTGGATTAACAAGTATCCGTGCGCTACATTCCCGCGAAGGTAAGTCAGCAGGGTGTTGTGCTCCCGGTACATGTCGCCATTCACAACCTGAGGTAAGTTGTTTTATTTCGTTAACTCTATTTGCTACGAATACATCCCATTGTTCGGCTCGATTTATCCATGCTAGGACTGTAGTAGCGTAACACCAAAAAAATGTCTTTAAATTGTATGTACCCAACTCGTTTACCATAGAAGAATATAGCCTCGCTGTAATTGTAGCTGCTAACAGCTCTAACCTCCAAATCGAAAACTTCTTCTTAGCTTTACTGCTAGGAGACACCCTTGTGTTCGCTTGTATCATCTAAACTTGAACTATACGAGGGTGGTTTTACGGAAGAGTGACTTTTCAATAAAAATAAAGTTATTTTACTTTTACAAGTATCTTATTTTTCAACATAATCCTTTTTTAATTGTACACACTTAGCCCATCGAGTTTCCAATTTTTTCAAAGCATCCAAAAAGTAATCTTTCGGCAACTCTTCAAAATATACATTTTTCTCGGATATCCCCTCTTCATTGGTGTGAAATCTCTTTCCACCGAGCCATCTTTTTAAATTTGGAAATAAGAAGAAATCAATTAGAGCCAGATCTTGTGAAAATGGCGTATGAGGTAGCACCTCGTAACGCAATTCGACTAATTTTGTTGTAGCTAAAAAATGAAAAGGCGCATTATCGTAATGGAACAACCTTTTTTCTTCAACAAATGAGGTCGTTTCCTCTTTAGTTCGGCACCGAAACGTGTCAACAAATCAGCATAATATTGGCCAGTTATCGTTTTTGCTTTTTGTAAACAATCAATAAAGATCACACCTTTGGGATCCCAAAATACTGTAACCATGACCCTATTGGCCGAAAAAACGGTTTTTGCCTTCTTGGGAGCACTTTCCTCAAGAGAAATCCATTGTTTCGACTGCATTCTGGTTTTGACGTATAATGGTGTATCACGTTTCATCTACTGTGACATATCGACGGAAAAATTCCCTTTGATTACGTTTGAAGATAACCGAACATTCTTTGAATTTTTACTGCGAAGACGCATTTCATCTGCCGCGGCACCCATCTCGCAGATAGCTTTTTTATATGTAAACGTTCATGCAAAATATTGCATACCCATTCGGTTGAAATGTTGACTTCATTAGCTATCTCACGGACTTTTAATCGACGATCGCTAATTAGTAGAACATGGATTTTATTAACCATTTCTCGAGTAGTTACAGAAAATGACGTTCCCAGACGTTCTGCATCATCTGTGCTCATATGGCCACTTTTAAAAGCAGAAAACCACTTACAAATCATTCTATGGGACGAAATACATTGGGAGTAACCCAATGACAATAATTATCGTAAATACTCGTTTATACAATTTGCATATTTGCCTACATAGTACTACAATATTATGAAAAGAATACGTTAAATGGTATTTTTTTTATTATTCATGGTTGGTGTTATAAAAGACAATTCCATCACCAAAGCAAATAAGAAATGAATAAAAAATTTAAGAGATAGTCCAACTTTAGACATGATACATGTTATACAAAATTAATAAAATTAATTCGATTGTTTTAATATAAGTATCGACTATGGAAACCAGTACTAATTAAATTATAATAAATAAATAAAAATATCATCACGGCATATTAGCCATTTCTGTGTGTCAATCTGCTTTATCACAGATATCGGTAATGATGATGACATATTTGTACCGTGTGGGCGCTTACCAGGCGTCACCTCACGGGCACTCATTGCTGGCGTGGAGAGTGCACCGCAGGGGTCATTATTGTACCATTTAAAATTCGAAATATTTGGCGTCGGTCGGGATCGAACCCGGTTTCCCAGATTCGCGACCAGACATTCAGGCACGCGGCCACGGTACCCCACTTATTAAATTATTTATTTCTAATTTTATTATAATTGGTTAATTACTTTCCTATTTTTAGAATTATCAAACTATAATTTTTATCGATTATACTGCATTTTGCAACAAAATATAATCTGTTAGTCTAATAAGTATCTATTAGCAATGACTGTAGTTCACAGATAACAAAAGAAAAGTTTCAATATATACAATGTTCCCCAATGTATTTGCAGTGTTACGATTAATTAATTTTGCATGAATCATTCCAAAAGAATAAAATGAATTCATAATTATTAACAAAATAATATGTTGACTACTTATAATAATATTTATAAGTATATAATTCTCATATTTGCAACAAGAGACTAAATTTTTAAAGAAATAGATTTAATGACATCTTAATCTATGTTTTAAATATGATTTTTGCCCTCCTGAAGTGTAATGGGAACTTTACAATTGTATACACAGCAAGTGTAACCTACATTTTACGCTTACTGTGTTGTAACTTGTCTAACTATGCGGTAAAATAATCAAAATACACTGGACGTTTATGGGCATTTAGAAAAGAAATCATCTTTACTATATAAAGTTCATGCAAAAAAGTACTACCTACATAAATTATTTTTTACTTTAACATTTCCTATATTTAAAATTAATTTATATAAACCAAAATCACGGCAGCGACATCTGTCATTATTGTAAAAATCCGATCGATATACCGTCAAATACGCGAGGCGAACATTGCTGAAATGTCAAATATCGACACCTACCTATTATTTATTACGAAGAAAATATAAGCAAATAAATATATTATCAGTCATAAACAACGTCTATTATTACAAATAAAGTTTCGCTAGAAGAAGTACTCTAATGAAGGTAAGTAAAATCAAATTTGGAAATTTACTTAACCTCAGTATTTTAAACTAACCCTTTTCAGAAGTACAACCTATCTCATTAAAAAAAGTGATTTTCATTATCGTCGGCCAAAAAATTTGATACAATTCTCGTGCGTGAAGTATTTTACAACGCTCCAGCTAATAAGCTGTCGCGGTGTAAAATACAACTTACACGCACTCGAATGTAAATAACTATTACAAAACAGTATTTCAATTTTTTAAAGATATAGATTCAATGACTTCTTAACCTATATTTTGCGTTTTACAAAATAGTATTTCATATTGTACCATCAGAAATACTACCAATAAATAAGTACTTATTATAATTTTTATTACAGATTTTTTTTATCCAAACATATTATGACTATACTTGCCGTCAAATATTATGGACTACAGATTTCTACACTGTTGCCAATTCAGTAGTCATGTTCAAAATGCTAAGTTATGAAGAAGCTGTAATACCGCTGGCCGCGGGCAGAGCTGGGCAAGTTACTTTTAAAATGTAACTAGTTACAGTTACAGTTACCTCCAAAAAAAAGTAACTAAGTTACTTAAGTTCCAGTTGCTTTGGTGAAAGAACTAAGTTATTTACTAGTTACTCATTAAAAGTAACTTAGTTACCTTGAGTTACTTTCTAACTACTTTTAATGGCGTGAAGTGTAGACTTTGACTGTTTACTTAGTTATTGTGTAGTATACATATCAGGGAGTTTTTGCACTAACTACGTTAACCTAAATTTTAACGTTATTGCTTGGCAACACCCAATCAGATTATTATTGTTAATGTTAACGGACCTACAGGGCCTTATTATCGCCTAAGCCTACGAGGCCACGGCCTAGGGTCCGTTTTGACAAGGGGCCATCAGGGCCCGGTTGCTGTGGTAAAAAATGTGATAAAAAGGCCCTGCGGACCTACATTATAATATAACATAAAAATTAAAAAGTAACATTTTATCTTGTGAAAAGGGAATTTGCAAAAATGAGACGAATTCAAGTCTTGCAAGCCTTGGAACAACGAACAAAATACACTATTTTTTGTATAACCTGAAAATTAGAATAATTTTGATGATTTAGTTGCAGTTTAATTATAATTTATTAAAACGTATCATTTGTAAGCGAGGAAAACATTTGAAAATAATATATTTTATAAGTCAAATTTAACATTTAGTGAATTTTTAATTCTAGAATTAAAAGTTGAAATAATGTGATATTTTTAGTTTTTCTGTTTACTGTACAAAAACTCTATTATTATTGAATATAATTACTTATTTTATTATCTATTATGGCTTGAAATCAATCAACAATAATATTGAATTTAATTATGTATTAAAATAAAAGTTACACATTACAGAGGGTATGCGCGATGCTGCGCTCAACAACTCCACTTTTAAATTACCTTAAGTTACATTCTAATTTCTGAGTTACTTTAAGTAACTTACGTTACTCAAGTAACTAGTAACTAAAAACCGTAAAGTTACCAACTACTTTTCAGCAGCAAGTTAAGTTACAGTTACAGTTACCATATTTTAAAAAGTAACTAAGTTACGTTACAAGTTACGTAAAAGTAACTAGTTAGTAACTAAGTTCCTAAAGTAACTAGTTACTGCCCAGCTCTGGCCGCGGGGTAAGGGACAGGGAGCGCGGAAGGAAAAAGTTAAGCATCAGTTCATACATAATAAGAAAGCTGAAACAATATTTTGAAATATCATGTATGTCGTCGTACTGCGCGTCATAGTAAAAATTCCGTCAGCTTTGGAGCTCAGTACTTTATTTTATCAAATGTGATAATTCCGAACTCTCAACAGTTCTTTATCAGCCACGAACCAGTGACATTTCTACAGCTCTGGTATGCAAAGGCGTACTCTGACATCGGCATCAAAAGCAGCGGAGAATAAGACTGCAAGTGGTAAGTAACGTAGAGAACACTATGTAGTCCAGTCAATAGAGGTTTTTACCCTACAAAAGGTGGGGAAAAACTATTTTTAACATATGTTGTTTGGGTCGAGACAGGGATCAAATATTCAAAAAAATCTGTTGTGGCCAGCACAAGACCTCTCGCCATTTCCATATTAGGCTATATAAGTATTGTATTGCACTTTGCTATCGAACCGTCGTTTTGTAACAAAATATTACAGAACTTTACCCAAATATTGTTTTTTATTGTATTTAACATGTCTTCTGCACACATACAATTCTAATTATATCTATTTTTCATTGTATGAAGAAGTTTCTAAATGTCACAGATTCTTCCAATTCATTAACCAGATTGGCGGTATTTCTGATGGATACATGCATATTACCTATAATTTCAAATATTTAATTAATAAAACAATAAGAAAGATTAAATGTACTTCCCAGAAAAAACTATCAAAATGTCACTAAAACTGTTTATTTTTGACACTGAAATCTGTCATTTACAAATTATGTTATAAACATTTGAATTTGTCAACTGGTTTCGTTAGTGTAGTTTCGCCTACTCGACTTGTTATATCCCGATATTCTATATATTATAGCGTCTTTATCTCTAAATTTATAGACGATATAATAAAAAATTTAAATATATCGGGTGTAGAATTTTGTTCTTCATAATTAGTAATATCAAAAATTTTCAAAAATTAATATTTGGAAGAATTTCGCTTAAAAACTACTACTTCCGGTTGTTCAAATGTTACCAAAACCTTTTCAGCTCTTCCCAGGAATGTCAGATTGAGGAATTCATAGTTAAACAGGTCTTATGTCTTATAGTTTTTGAGGAATCGTCCGTCCAACATCCAGCCATACACACACACACACACATACACACATCCACACACACACACACACACACACACACACACACACATCATTTTAAAAATGTTATAATCGGATTGTAGGGACCTTAAATCGTGCTTATTCACTAAAATCTGGATATGCGAATTTTAGCATGAATCCAATACCTCTCTTAGCGAGAGGTAAAAATGTGCAAAAAATGAGTTTTTCGCTATTATCTCGAAAACAACGGCCCGTACCAAAATTTTACAAGAATATAAATTTAAAGCTCGTTACATTTTGTACAAAAAGGGTTCTTGCATTTTTTACCTAGGATGAACTCTCAAAGAGTTATGTTCAAAAAAGGTAACCAGAACAACAATTTATGAAAGAGGGTTTAATCACTCAAAATATACACAATATTAGTTTTTTAATACTTAGTCTAATAGATTTTGTTATTTGTAACACTTTACATTTGTCGTGGCATCAAAAGAAATAAATTATCGATGATTTTTAAATAACTTTTGTCAGCGCTTTTTTACAAATTCATCAACCACGGTTAAAAATACGGTACCGAGGTTTAAAAATTTTAATTCAGTTTGAAATTCTCCTTCATGAAATGTTAAACGATTTTTGCTCCGATGAGCGCTTAACGAATTATTAACAATTTAAACTTATGTGAAATTTCACTAAAATTTTAAACATCTGCAAATCAGCTTAGTGTTCATTTTTTCTTCTGAAATTTGGACACGATTAAAGATAAGCTTTTAATACGTGCTGAAATTTCAGAAGAAAAATGAAAACTAAGCCGATTTGCAGATGTTTAAAATTTTAGTGAAATTTCATATGTTTAAATTGTTAATAATTCGTTAAGCGCTCATCGGAGCAAAAATCGTTTAACATGACATGAAGGAGAATTCCAAACTGAATTAAAATTTTTAAACCGCGATATCGTATCTTTAACCGGGTCAGAGTGGTTGATGAATATGTGAAAAAGCGCTGACAAAAATTATTTAAAAATCATCGATAATTTATTTCTTTTGATGCCACGACAAATGTAAAGTGTACAAATAACAAAATCTATTAGACTAAGTATTAAAAAATTAATATTGTGTATATTTTGAGTGATTAAATCTTCTTTCATAAATTGTTGTTCTGATTACCTATTTTTGAGCATAACTCTTTGAGAATTCATCCTAGGTAAAAAATGCAACAATCCTTTTTGTACAAAAAGTAACGAGCTTTAAATTTGCATTCTTGTAAAATTTTGGTATGGGCCACTGTTTTCGAGATAATAGCGAAAAACTCATTTTTTGCACCTTTGATCCAAGATGGCGGCTCACGCCGAGCCCCCAAGATTACAAATTTGAATTTTTCATCCTCGTCTCGACCCAAACAACATATGTTAAAATCAGTTTTTCCCCATCTTCTGAAAGGCAAAGGTCGTTTTTGGTCTCCATTGACTGGACTAATGGGCCGGTTTTTGAATATCTGTTTAAAATTTTAACTAAGAGTTAAATAAAAAAAATTGAAACGAAATGAACTGTCAAATGATAGATTTAACATTGCTGCCAACAAAAGATGCAATACTGTTTACTTAACTAGTTAAAAATTTAGCAGAGATTGAAAAACCGGCCCTATGAAGAAGATGTCCATGAAATTAACAATCACATGTTTGTAGAAAAAGAAGATGGAAAAAATAGCAACTGTGGACCAGAAACGCAATCATGGCAACAGAAAAAAGAGAAAATAGTTATACGGGATATCAGAATGGAAAGAATTCGGGACAATGTACAAGTTAGTTTTATTTGTATATTGTTTATAGCTATACAGGTGTCTCAGGACGAGCTTACGCTATCTATACTTTAAATACGCTATCTATACTTTAAATACTATTTAATATAATTTAACGAAATTTGGTATCTAAACTCTGTATATCGGGAACGAGATCGAATTTTTATAATCTGAAAAAAGCCTTTTATAAAGGAGACTTTAAGCTATATTATCCATAGAAGAATCCTCGATTATTTATAAAAATGTGACGGATACGTTACACCAAAATTACAGTTGACACACTTCAAAAAAGACAATTTTTTTTAAATGGAACCCCCCTTTTTTATTACATAAATGTGCAGTACGACAAAAATAAGGGTACTTTATGCAACATGTCCTATGTTGAAAGTTGATAGAATTTCAGTAAATTAGAAAAACATGTAATCTGAGTATAATTATTTTATTAATACGGATAAGTAAGCCATGGAAAAACAATGTTTGTTTTTACAAACTTATCTACTTGATTTCTTAGATAATTTACCGTTGGATCAAAGGAATTTAATATGGTACCAGCATGATGGCGCTCCACCCCACAATAGCCATAGAATAAATACTTTTTTGGAAACAATTTTTGAAGATAGGTGGCTGGCAAATAATGAACCACATAGATGGCCTCCTCGTTCACCCGATTTAACTACACTTGATTTTTTTGTTTGGGGTTACATTAAAAACGTCGTCTATCGTCCATTAATAAAATAATTATATCCAGATTACATGTTTTTCTAATTTACTGAAATTCTATCAACTTTCAACATCGGACATGTTACATAAAGTACCCTTATTTTTTGTCGTAGTACACATTTATGTAATAAAAAAGGGGAGGTTCCATTTAAAAAATTGTCTTTTTTGAAGTTTGTCAACTGTAATTTTGGTGTAACGTACCCGTCACATTTTTATAAATAATCGAGGATTCTTCTATGGATAATGTAGCTTAAAGTCTCCTTTATAAAAGACTTTTTTCAGATTATAAAAATTCGATCTCATTCCCGATATACAGAGTTTTGAAAATCAAAAAAAGTTGAATAACGCCGGAAGTAGTTGATCATGAGTAAAATGTTTTTATTGCTTCATATGTAAAATTTTCCGCTGCATTCAATGGTAAAATAAAATATAGCGTATTCCATTTGAAACAAGAAAGTTGAGGTCAATTTCCGGTCAAACCGGAAGTGTTACTGCTTTGAAAATATTTTAGTTAAAACGGGAATGTTGGATAACCCCTAGATACCAAATTTCGTTAAATTATATTAAATAGCATTTAAAATATAGGTAGCGTAAGCTCGTCCTGAGACACCTGTATACTTATAATGTGGCAATATTTTATATGACACTTGAGGGTGAAACATTTTATACCGGTTTTCTACTTGAAATCCGTAATATAGGGAATAAAATGTTATTTTTTCATTTTGCTGTAGTTTCTGACCTATTAATTTTAGAGAAAAGTTGTAAATAAAAAATCTGATGTGGCCAACACAAAACCTCCCGCTATTTAGTTTTTATTAATTTAAATACATACCTACGTATTTACTAATGCTGCAAACTGTTCCGTTGCATAAAACTATTGCTTTATTTACTATTTTCTTTTTAAAATGTCACTATTGTTAATTTGAGGTGATTAGTTTTCTAACAGTGACATTTACTGTCAGTTACATTCATTTGAAATATGAACTGTGTAACAAAGGAATTGTACTTATCTTAGGCTTCGGGACTTATTTTAAATTTATCTGTAAAATCTACAGAAAAAGTATTAATGCATTCCTGTAGAAAATTCAATAGTTTTTAATTTTTGTAACGACAAAATGCGAAAAAATGTCATTTAATGGTATTTTTAGAAGAAAAACCATTATGAGCTTCAGGTAAAGTGCTATTTCCGGTTATCCGATTTACACCAAAATCTAATGGCTTCTTTTCTTATTAGAATAGGATAGAAATACAAGATTTCAGAATTTTCTGAATGATAGTATTTGAGTTAGAGTGAAGACAAAATCCCTACACATACACACACACATACATACATACAAATTATGTTATATTATAATAGTCATACTTTGCTATTGCGCATGACTATCCCCTCCTAGATCTTAAGAGTAGGGTAAGTAATTAAGTCTATAAATAATAATGTAATGAGATGGACGAGCAATCGCTAGTCAAATATACTGTAATTAATTAATAGTAGAAGTTCATATATTGTATTTTAAATCAAAAATAAATTTATATTTTTAAAACCAAAAAGGCTTTAAAACATAATTGGCGCAGTCGCTGTAGGATGTTGAAAACACAGAGAAATTAAGAACAAAAATTTCATCTGTGGCACTTTTTCAAAAGTCTTATTTCAACTCGACAAAAATCTACGAGAACTTCAAAAACCGGCTTCAACCTAAGCCCATCAGGGTCTAACCACGACCCATCTCTAAAGACCATATCGACAACTTGCTGTCCAGGTAACCAGACCACGTCCTCATCGAATGAAGAGAACTTGCTGATCGGTACCAGTTCACGTCGTCGAAGACATCAGTCATCTGCAGAGCTACAACACTCACGACTACACGATTCCGGAGATGTCCGTCAAACTCACAGTATTGTTAAGCATATTACAGTAAGTAATATTATTAATTACTCTTGTAAACATTTATATGAAATTTATAATTGTTAAATAATTAATGAGTGACAACTCATCAGAATCAGACGATTCTCAAGAACCCGAGTTAGAAATAATAAACTCAAACCCTATTCAAATAAAATTACGACCAAGTAAACTTTCAGAAGCTCTTACTATGGCAAATATCAGTTTAGGCGAATTAAAAACGTTCACCGACGTAATTCCTCAGTATGAAGGAAACATAAAATTACTTAATAATTTTATTAAAATGGTAGACGAAGTCTATGCAACAACTAACACGTTAGCTTTATCACAGCTACAAAAAACATATTTATTTGGAATAGTCAAAACAAAATTAATTAACAAAGCAGCGGAACTTCTGTCCGAAAATAATTTTAAAGATTGGGAAGAATTAAAATTATATTTAACTACAAATTTTACAGACAAATTGTCAGCAGAAACGATATTACAAGATATAATGTATAGTAAACTAAAAATTAATCCAGAAAATACACTAAAATTCATGCTAGAAAAATTTTTGCATTACAAATCAAAAATACTTTTGACCGCCTATAGTACAGACCAAAAGAATGCTATCACAACCGAGGTACAAAAATTAATAGTAAGACATTTCATTTCCTTGTTACCCGCTAGTATAAGAGGTTCATTCATTGTAAAAAACCCTAGTACTTTAGAACAGTGCGATTTGTTATTAAGAAACGAATTTAATTTTATTAATCAAAATCAACACACTTCTCCACTTTTGAGAAATGTACAAAATAATAGCTTTGTTCACAGAACGGTTTCAAACCGTCAGCAACCGTCCGAGACATGCGCAGTTACATAAAAGCGTTCACAGAGTCACAAATTTCAAACTCTGACTACTAGTTGGTTGTTCACAGAAGTTTTCTGACTGGTTGGGGATTAGTTGGCAACGGTTGGAATAATTTCCAACTGAGTTGAAAATTATTCCAACCGTTGCCGTTTTTCCAATGTTTTAACCTAACATTTCCACATGTTCGAGTTGTTTACATTTACAAAAATTAGGTTATTCGTGAACTTGCTGGAATTTCTTTGGCGTTTAATATAATAATTTTAATAAATATTTTAAGGTGAGTATATTGCAAAGTAATAAGATATCTGTAATATTAAAGTTTACTTAATAATAGATGACGGATTCTGATAGCACCATGTCCAGTGGAAATTTTGATTTCTTGAATGATTCATCAAGTGAAGATGAAGATTTTCAAATAATAGCCACTAGAAAAAAACCCAAGAATGAGAATTATATTGAAGTGACAATACCTCAGTATTCGGAAGAGGATTTTTTTGAACACTTTCGTGTCAGCAAGCAAATTGCAAACGATATTGCAGTTCGATTTGCAGCTTCGCGGTATTTTCATCATCAAGCTGGAGAATACGGAAAAGTAGATGCTTATAAATGCACAATAGTTTTCCTATGGTTTGATGGTCATGAAGCAGCTTCTTATAGGGATGTTTCCGATAGATTTTGTATTTCTATAGGGACTCTATACAAAATCATCCATAAAATGATATATTTCTTAAGTAATCTCTCACCTCAAATTATAAAATGGCCTAGTGCAGAGGAAAAAGTAGAAATTGAAGAATATTTCCGGGAGAATAGTTTTCCAGGTGTCATTGGTGTAATCGATGGCACTCATATAAAAATTGATAAACCGGCTGAAGATCCGGATTCATATTTAAATCGTAAACATTTTTATTCTATTCAGGTAAATTATAAAAATTCTGTATTTACTTTATAATAATAATAATAATAATAAAAAAACATAATATTTTCAGGCTCAAATTGTTTGTGACCACAAACGAAAAATATTAGATATCTTCGTCGGTTTTCCTGGATCTGTACACGATAGTAGAGTGTTCCGTGCTTCTCCACTGGCAAATACATTACATGAAAAATGTAGAAATTTTTACGTATTGGGTGACAGTGGATACCCTTGTTTAAGAAATTTATTGACACCATATAGAGATAGAGGATACTTGACAAATATGCAAAGAAATTTTAATTACAAATTGGCTAAAAATAGGTACATTATAGAACACACAATAGGTATTTTGAAACAGAAGTTTAGACAACTGTATCACTTAAAATTACGAAAAATAGAAGATATTGTGCATTTCATCCGTGCAAGTTGCGTTCTACACAACATAGCAGTCAATGATTATTTTCAAATAAATGAAAACCTTAATGAAGCTCATCTACATCACAATGTACAACAAATTGATATAGAAGATGACGAGAATTTAGATGATAGGGATGGTATTCAAATAAGAGATCATGTAGCTCGTAATATGCTTAGGTAAATAATTTGTTTGTATTGTAGCGAAATCAATTTAAAATTCCATATTGTTTTATACCTGCATACATGTAGTATTCTCATTTCTTTATCTTTTCCTACTGTTCTATAATGTAATAAATTATTAATTTATAAATAATATCCGTATGTACATGGAAAATAAATTGTTTAATTTAACACAAAAAAATCGTACATTATAGAGATACTATTTTTAAACATTATAATAACAACTAAGCTTTAAAAATAAATCGTTTTAATAAATCATTTTGCTCTTCTAAGAGTTTGTTTCTCTTTTCTAAAAGTAATAGTTTTTGTTTATTGTCTTCTAATTTTATCTGTTGCAATTCAACATATTTTTCTAATTTTTGTTTATCTAATTTTAATTTTTCTTTGTAATACTCTACTTTTTCATTTCTTATATCTTCTAAAATATCTCTTCTTAATTTTTTCTTTGGTCGACTTTTTGGTACGCTAGTCACCAACGCAGCAGTTTCAACAGCTTCACAAGCTTGTTGTGCTACTACTACTTCTGATATAGAAGGAATTTCTGTTTCTAAAACTGTCTCTATGTTTTCACAAGGAATTGCAATTGTTTCTGTACTCAATAACACCTGCGGGCATATATTTTTCTTTTTTCCTAATACTTCTGACATTTCTTCACTAAATTCAAAATCTTTTCTATCGCGACCAGTTTTATTATTATGGTCGACAATTTTTTTAAAATTCCTTTCTAATACCCTCCATCTATTCTCACAGTGGCCTGCGGATACTTCTACATTCTTTTTTCTAAATTCTTCTGCTATAACTTCCCACATTCGTTTCATGTTTCGTATTCTTAGAGTCCCCACATCTTTTCTATAAATTTTATATAAATATATAAGTAATTTTGTGTTATTTTGTGACCACGAAACATTTTCGCTTCTAATATCTGAAAAAATAAATAAATAAATAAATAAATTGATCTGTTACTTATTTGAAACAATTTTTAAATTTACTTACTTTCCATTTTGTTCATTTTATACGCTCGCTACAGGTTATGATGATAGTAGTTGATTTTATAGATATCTACTGTTTTATAGCAGAGCCATCTATTACACTTTTTTGAAAGTACGTTACATTTGTGTTCACAGAAGAATTCAAGCCGTTTGATTTGCAACTAGTTTGAAACCGGGCATGCGCATTCGATCTCAAACTCCAACCGTTTGCAAATCGTTCTGTGAACAAAGCTATTAGCTATTCCACCGCGAAAATTTCCTGGTGATAATTTTCCTTCACAACCTATAAATTTAAAACCCAATTCTAACAAAAATTACACTCCTTTCGCACCCAGACAAAATGCAAAAAATGCCGTACAAACCCGACAACAATTTAACCAACAACCAATGTCAATGCAGACCAGACAGACTCAACCCATGTCGTTTCAAACTGTTAGACAAAATTATAATATAGAACCCGATGAACAGACAAACGAAGACGATGAGGAAGAAATTAACGAACAAAAATCCGACCAAGATAATGATTTTTTAGAATTAGAAACAACAATACACGAGAACACTACATAATGTCCTCTTTAACAAACGATCTACCTTCACTAAAACAAAATTATTTGAATATACTTTTCGACACCGGATCCTCTATAAATTTAATACACCCAGATTTGGTAGAACATTTAAAATTAAAACAAAAAGATACAAAACTGACATTCAAAACAGTAAACGGAAAATCAACTTGCAATAAATATGTAGAAGTCAAAATGAACGGAAAAATAATTAAATGTTACATATTCAAATTTCATAAAAATTATAACCTATTATTTGGAATGGAAGCATTTCGCACATTTGACATAAAACTTGATTTTAAAAACAATAAAGTAACAATGAATGAAAAGCACTACAAATTAGAAGAAAAAACTAACGTAAAAGAAGTAAATTCAATAGAAATTCGTAACTCTCATTTGAATAACATAGAAAAACAAAAGTTAGAGCAACTACTCAAAAATTATAATGATTTATTCCCAAAAGAAAACGAACCCTTATCTCACACAAATATTCTTACACATAAAATAATAATGTCTGACGAAACACCCATTTATACGAAAAATTATCGACTACCTCAAGTTTATGAGAAAGAAATTGAATTGCATGTTAATAAATTATTAGAAGAAAAAGTTATTCAAAAATCATACTCCCCCTGGTCATCACCTATTTGGATAGTTCCAAAAAAGGCAGATGCATCTAATAAAAATAAAACTAGAATGGTCATTGACTTTAGAAAAATTAATTCGAGAACAAAAGATGATAAATTTCCTATCCCAAATATCGATTCAATTTTTGACAATATCGGCAAATCAAAATATTTTACAACTTTAGATTTACATTCAGGATTTCACCAAATATTAATGGATGAATCAGATAGAGAAAAAACAGCTTTTTCCACCCCTTCAGGACACTACGAATATCTTAGAATGCCTTTCGGTTTAAAGAACGCCCCAGCTACATTTCAGAGAATGATTAATACGGCCTTAGGAGAATTAGTTAATGACATCTGTCTCGTATACTTAGACGATATAATAATTTTCGGAAAAACCTTAGAAGAACATATAACTAATATAGAACGAGTATTTGAAAAATTACGTAAAGCAAATTTAAAAATCCAAAAAGATAAGTCAGAATTTTTGAAACCAGAAGTTAAATTTTTAGGCTATATAATAAATCAAAATGGACTCAATACTGACGAAAGCAAAATTGAAAGTATAAAAAAATTAAATATTCCTAAAACAAAAAAGGAAATAAAACAATATTTAGGGACCTTGGGATGGTACAGAAGGTTCATTCCTAATTTTGCAGAATTAACGAAACCATTTACTAAGTGTTTAAAGAAAGAATCTCACGTAGACATTTATGAGCACGAATATCGTGCAGCATTTGAAAACAGCAAGAAAATAATAGCTGAATCAGCATTACTACAATTACCAGACTTTAGCAAAGAGTTCATACTGACAACTGATAGTTCTGATTATGCAATCGGAGCAGTTTTAACACAAACACATGACAATCAAGAAAAACCTATCTGCTACGCTTCAAAAACTTTAAACTCAGCTGAACAAAATTATTCAACTATTGAAAAGGAACTAAAAGCAATCGTTTGGGCAATAAAAAAATTCAGACACTATTTATATGGAAGAAAATTCAAAATAAAAACCGATCATAAACCTTTGGTATGGCTTTTTAATATGAAAAATCCAAATCAGAAATTAATGCGTTGGAAAATTGAGTTGGGAGAATATAATTTCGAAATAGAGTATTTAAACGGAAAACAAAATGTCGTAGCTGACTTATTATCAAGGCAACGCCCTGAGTTAAAGATAACGGAAATTCCTGGAAACTTATTAGATAAAAAGATCATTGCACATTGTGTGTCTCGCTACTTCGAAATGTCAAAAGGAATAGCAGAGGAAATAACAAAAAAATATGACAGTAAAAATTATTGCAAAAATTATGACTCAGCGAATAAACACTTAGTTGTACAGAAGTTAGGTGATAAAATAATATTTCATTTAATAACGAAACAAAATTATTACGATAAACCTTCTATTAAAAATTTAGATAGACCATTGAAGGAGCTAAGAGATTTTTTAATAATGAATGAGTTACATGAAATAAACATTCCGAAATTAGGTTGCGGTTTAGATAGATTATCCTGGATAGATGTGAAACAAAAATTATATAAAATATTTGAGGATACTAACATTCAAATTAATGCCTTTAGTTTACCAGAAAATTACCACTTAACAAACGTCAGTGAAAACCCTAATAGCGAACAAGATGATAGTAACACCGTGCATTCAGACAATGAGAATATTATAGCAGGAATTAAATACATAAACAATCGGTTAAATATAGCAGATAACCAAATCATATTCGACTCACATAGTCAAGACACAAATATCCAAATTACAAAATTATTCAACAATAAGAAACAAAGAATTCACATAACAATTAATGAAGAAAATTTTGAACAAGAAACACTTGAATTTTTAAAAGACTATATTGTTCCAAAAATTCGATATTTAGCTATATTTAATAAAGAACTTGATAAAAAGGTAACAAAAATTATATCAGAAAATTTTACCCCAGATTCAATAAATATAATAGCAGTAGACAAATTAGTTTCCGATATTGAACAAGAAGAAGAACAATTAGAAATTATACATGAATTTCATAATGGATTTACAAACCACAGGGGCATTAATGCTACTATTCAAGCACTGAAAGAAAAATATTATTGGCCAAAAATGAATAAGGACATTATAGAATATATAAACAAATGTGAGTTATGTAAATTAAATAAATATGACAGAAAACCGATACCTGCAATAGATAATTTAACCCCAACCCCTGAGAAACCTTTCGAAGTAATAAATTTAGACTTGTTAACATTAGAAGGTAAATATTTTTTAACTATTATGGATCAATTCTCCAAAAACGCACAAGCATATTTCCTTATTAATAAAACAGGCAAAACCATATGTGACACATTAATCAAATACTTCCAAACTTATAGGATACCCGATAAGATAATAACAGATAGCGGAGGAGAATTTAAAAATACATTGTTACAAGATTTACTAAAAAGATATGGAATTAACATCCACTTTATTTGTGTTAACAATCCAAAGAGTAACGCAATTGAAAGATTCCATTCTACAATAATAGAGTCATTACGAATAATTAATCAAAAAGAGCGAATAAAAGATCAAAATTTAATTCAAAAGGTAGACTTAGCACTAATAGCATACAACAATACAAAACACAACACAACCAAACTAACACCCAACGAAATATTATTCGGACCTGACCAGAATAAATATTTTAAACAAGAAATTACACTGGACCAAACTTTAAATGAACATCAAGATAACATCAATATAGTAAATGACTTAGTAAAAACTAGAATTACGAACGAAAAATTAAGCAGATTCAAAGAAAATGACAACCCGTTACAATTAAAGAAAAAAATATATATTAAACAAAATCCTAGATTACTTGGTAAAATAAGAAAGCCGTTGTATAAAAAACACTCTCTAAAAACTTACGACCCATTATTAGGAAAAATAAAAATTACTGACGAACACGGTGACAAAAACATAAGAATAAATAGAATAAAACAATAAAATAACCATAACTATTCTTGCAGACTATGCCATGGACAACTGACTGACATTTCTAAAAATAATGGATTCCATTTAATTGAATTAGGCAAATGCAAAATAAAAGAGTCGGAGCAATTAATATATTATAAGTATGATATATCCCAAATAGAAACAGAATTTACTAAGATCACAGATACCTTTATAAAAACGCAAGAACAACTACAAAATAAAAAATATTTCTTCCAAAATACTGAATATTTCTTTCAAAATATATTAAATATACTAAGATATAATTATGCTGACCTGAAAGATCAAGTTACGAAACTATTCATGAGACATAATACTAGATCTAAAAGAGGCTTAATTAACGGACTCGGCTCCGTAATAAAAGCGATCACTGGGAATTTGGATTCAAGTGACGAAGAGAGATACAATAAACTTTTTGAACAAATACAGAGTAATGAAATAACGTTACAAAAACAAAACGAACTAAACTTGCAAATTTCAACTAACATTTCTAAACAATTTAATCAACAATTAGAAAATATAAAGTATAACGAAGAACATCTTCAAGAAAAATTAACGATGTTAATAAATGAATTAAATAAAAATCAGCATTGGCAGAGTATAATGGGAGTTTATAACCAAATATTAGAATTAATATTAATAATTAAAAATCTTAATGAATTCTGTAAACAAATAGAAGTAAGCCTAACTTTTTGCTCCTTACATAAAGTACATCCTAGCATCATTACGTATGATAATTTGAAAAAAATTACCCAAAATAAAGACATATGGAATTTTAATGAACTCATTGAAACCCACTGTAAGTTCGAAAATAAACAAATTCATTTCTTGATTACGATACCAAATTTCTCAAAACAATCCTATCCATTATTCCAATTTAGCCCAATTCCTACCTACAATGAAGAACAGAAATTAATAACGATAAATGAAAACCAAAAATTGTTTTTTAGAATGGGAAAAGAAAACTATATAACCAATAATTGCATATTTATAGAGAATAAATATATGTGTGTTACACAATATTTTGAAATAAGTAAGTGTATTTTAAATTTAATAGATAAGAAAAAGGATGATAATTGTTTGTATCATTATATAAGTATGGAAAACGATATTGAACAAATTAGAAATACAAATGATATAATAATCATTAGCCCTAATAAACAACAAATACAAATTAACTGTGTAAATAAGAATATATATAAAGAAATTAGAGGAATTTTTAAAATGAAAACAGATGAAAAATGTCATATAAATAAAAATATATTCGAAGTTGTTAGCCAACAATATAAAGAAATACAAATTCAAAATTTAGAGATAAATTATGAAAATAAAGTCAATGGAACATTGAATTTAAAGAAAGTAGAAAAAGTAGAAGAAACAATAGCCGTTTTACCCAAAATAAAGAATCTTGAGTTAAACAACAATTACCATTCTTATGTAATACATATATTAATTATTATAATTATTATAATCTGTACTTGTAAACTAATATTTAAATATAAGAAAAATCTTTGTATCAACTTTTGTAAAAAGAGAAAAATGGAAGAAAAAGAAATTGAATTAAATCCTTTAGCCTAAAATCATGCGATATAGCAAAGTCTTGCAAGGGAGGAATTATGTTATATTATAATAGTCATACTTTGCTATTGCGCATGACTATCCCCTCCTAGATCTTAAGAGTAGGGTAAGTAATTAAGTCTATAAATAATAATGTAATGAGATGGACGAGCAATCGCTAGTCAAATATACTGTAATTAATTAATAGTAGAAGTTCATATATTGTATTTTAAATCAAAAATAAATTTATATTTTTAAAACCAAAAAGGCTTTAAAACATAATTTACATACATACATACATACATACATACATACATACATACATACATACATACATACATACATACAGGGTGTCTCTTAAATAGGGGGACATGGCTTAACCACAGATTCCTGAGGTTAAAATAAGACGATTTGACCAAACTTGCTTCTACCGAAAAGTTTACCATTTAGCCAGAATTCTGCTTCAAAGTTCTTCGAAAAAAAATTAGTTTTGCTTATAATAACAAAACGCTTTATACGATTTGGATGAAATTTGGTATGACAGTTTATATGGTTATAGGTCATCTTTTAAGGTGATACTTGTTATTATTAATGAACCACTAGTGTATGAAACTAAGGTCTCCCAACATTAATTAGACCGTAACTTTTTAATGGCAATGCCGAAAACGTGAAATTATATTTCTTCAGAAAGACACATTCAATAGTAAACTTTTGTCTCTCTGTGTAATTTGTGATATCTGTTACGGTTCACGCAGAAAAAAATAAAATCTGAGTGTCTGCACTGCTAAATTTTAAAAATAAATTTAATCTAGCAGTCTTTCCAAATGTCAAACAAGTAATTTTTAATGACAGTAGCAATTGTTTTACGGGTTGTCAAAAATTTTCTTCGCAATATTCTAAAATTAGTAACATCCGTTTGTTCGGCCTAATAGTATTTTACTACCATTATTATAAATAAGACGATTACATATCTTAGCTTACTGCTAAACAAGTTATGAAGATTGACAACTCGTTACTGTCATTAAAAATTACTTGTTTGACATTTGGATAGACTGCTAGATTAAATTTATTTTAAAAATTTAGCAGTGCAGACACTCAGATTTTATTTTTTTCTGTGTTAACCGTAACAGATATCACAAATTACACAGAGAGACAAAAGTTTGCTATTGAATGTAACTTTCTGAAGAAAAATATTTTCACGTTTTCGGCATTGTCTTTAAAAAGTTACGGTCTAATTAATGTTGAGAGACCTAAGTTTCATACACTAGTGGTTCACTAATAATAACAAGTATCACCTTAAAAGATGACTTATAACCATATAAACTGTCATACCAAATTTCATCCAAATCGAGTAAAGCGTCCGATTATTATAAGCAAAATTAATTTTTTTTCGAAGTACTTTGAAGCAGAATTCTGTCTAAATGGTGCACTTTCCGGTAGAAGCAAGTTTGGTTAAATCGTCTTATTTTAGCCTCAGGAATCTGTGGTTAAGCCATGTCCCCCTATTTAAGAGACACCCTGTATATGCATACATACAAACACACACACATACATACACACACACATACATACACACACACATACATACATACACACACACATACAGACATCATCGTGAAAATATTAAATTTGGATTCTAGGGACCTTAAAACGTGGTCATTTACTAAAACCTCGATAAGTGATTTTTAGCACGATCCCTATACTTCCCTTACCAAAGGTAGCGGGAGGTAAAAATCTGATGTGGCCAACACAAAACCTCCAGCAATTTAATTTTTATTAATTAAAATATATACCTACGTATTTATTAATTCTGCAGACTGCTCCATTGCATATAACTATTGATTTATTTACTATTTTCTTTTTAAAATGTCACTATGACGTGATTAGTTTTTTGACAGTGACTTAATTTTTATCAATTTAAATACATACCTACATATTTACTAATGCTGCAAACTATATAAGTTCTTTTGCATATAACATAAAACTGTTGCTTTATTTACGATTTTCTTTATTATTTAATGTCACTATTATTATTTTGAAGTGATTCGCTTTTTAACAATGACTTTTACCTGTTAGTTACATTCATTTGAAAAATGAACTGTGTAACAAAGGAATTGTATTTATCTTAGGCTTCAGGATTAAAAGAAATTTTTTTTTTAAATTTGTCTGTAAAATATATAGAAAAATCTGTTGTGGCCAGCACAAGACCTCTCGCCATTTCTATATTAGGCTATATAAGTATTGTATTGCACTTCGCTTTCGAACCGTCGTTTCATAACAAAATATTATAGAACATTACCCAAATATTATTTTTTATTATATTTAACATGTCTTCTGCACACATATAATTCTAATTATTTCTATTTTTCATTGTATGAGAAAGTTTCTAAATGTCAGAGATTGTTCCATTTCATTAACCAGATTGGCGGTATTTCTGATGGATATATGCATTTTACCACAATTTTGCCTATAATTTCAAATATTTAATTAATAAAACAATAAGAAAAAATAAATATACTTCCCAGTAAAAGCTATCAGAATGTCACTAAAACTGTTGATTTTTGACACTGACATGTGTCATTTACAAATTATGTTATAAACATTGGAATTTGTCAACTGGTTTCCTTAGTGCCGTAGCCTTTGCGATTAGTTCACTCTATAAATTATAGTGTCTTAATCTCTAAATCTATACAAGATATAATAAAAATTTTAAGTGTATTAGATGGAGAATTTTATGTTCTTCAATATTTAATAAAAAAAAACTCCAAAAAATAATATTTAGAAGAATTTACTACTTCCGGTTGTTCAATTGTTACCGAAACCTTTTCAGCTCTTCCCAGGAATGTCAGATTGAAGAAACTGCAGTTAAATATTTTTTAAGTCTTATAGCTTTTGAGGAATCGTCCCTCCAACATCATACATACACACATACACACATACACACACACACACACATACACACATCCACACACACACACACACACACACACACACACACACACACACACACACACACACACACATACACAGATCCACACACACACAGACATTTCCGGTTATCCGATTTACACCAAAATCTAATGGTTTCTCTCCATATTTAAATAGGGTAGAAATACAAGGTTTCAGAATTTTCTGAATGACAGTATTTGAGTTAGAACGAAGACAAAATCCATATACATACACACACACACATACATCGTGAAAATGTTAAAATTGGATTCTAGGGACCTTAAATCGTGGTCATTTACTAAAATCTCGATATGCGATTTTTAGCACGATCCCTATACCTCCATTACCAAGGGTAGCGGGAGGTAAAAAGTTAAATTTTGGCAAAATGTTGTATTTTGAATAAAATATATGGTTCAGAAAAGTTGGTATCTCTATATTTTCTTTCTATAGTCGTAAACAAATATTCCAGCTTTCTTTCTAGGGTTTCTCAGTCCCCAGTGTGAGGGTTGTGTAACTGTGAAAGTAGTGTGATGGTTCAGGATTAAAAATGAATGTACAAGGATACGATAAGATCTATCAACTTTTAACATTTTAAATTTTCCATTTCTCTGTAGATGTTCCCCAGGTCTTATACTTTCTTTCTTTCCAGAAACTCCACACCGAAACTCTTCACGGGATAGATGACCAAATTTCCTCTTTCAAGGACAGCGTTCTTGGCGAACTGGAACGCTATGCGAATTCTAGTGAGGATGTCCTCTTCAACGGCAAAGCCGAACCAGAGGACAAGAATCGAGGAAAAGACTTGGAGAAGAGGTTCATAGCCCGGGAATCGCCATTAAGTGAACTAATGGACGTGAAACATATCAGAAGTCTATATCATATGTTTATCGCGGGGTTAATTTTGTCATTGTGTAACGGGGCCATTGAGGATGCTTTGACAGGTGAGGATGAAATATTTTTACCTCTCGCTACCCTTGGTAAGGGAGGTATAGGGATCGTGCTAAAAATCATATATCGAGATTTTAGTAAATGACCACGTTTTAAGGTCCCTAGAAACAAATTTTAACATTTTCACGATGATGTCTGTATGTGTGTGTGTATGTATGTGTGTGTGTATGTATGTGTGATTGTGTATGTAAGTGTGTGTGTGTGTGTGTGTGTGTGTGTGTGTGTGTGTGTGTGTGTGTGTGTGTATGTGTATGGATTTTGCCTTCGCTCTAACTCAAATACTATCATTCAGAAAATTCTCAAACCTTGTATTTATACCCTATTCTAATATGAAAAGAAGCCATTAGATTTTGGAGTAAATCAGATAACCGGAAATGGCACTTTACCTGAAGCTCATAATGGTTTTTCTTCAAAAAATACCATTAAATGCCATTTTTTTCGCATTTTATGTCTTATTGAATTTTCTACAGGAATACATTAATACTTTTTCTATATTTTACAGATAAAATAAAAATTATTTTTACCTCCCGCTACCCTTGGTAAGGGAGGTATAGGGATCGTGCTAAAAATCACATATCGAGATTTTAGTAAATGACCACGTTTTAAGGTCCCTAGAATCAAATTTTAACATTTTCACGATGATGTCTATGAATATTGAATATGAATGTAACTGACAGTAAATGTCACTGTCAAAAAATCAATTCAAATTAACAATAGTGACATTTAAAAAAAAAATAGTAAATAAAACAATAGTTTTCTGCAATGGAACAGTTTGCAGCGTTAGTAAATACGTATGTATTTAAATTAATAAAAATTAAATAGCGGGAGGTTTTGTGTTGGCCACATCAGATTTTTACCTCCCGCTACCCTTGGTAAGTGAGGTATAGGGATCGTGTTAAAAATCACATATCGAGATTTTAGTAAATGACCACGTTTTAAGGTTCCTAGAATCCAATTTTAACATTTTCACGATGATGTCTGTATGCGTGTATGTGTCAGAATTTTGTTTGCACTCTAACTCAAATACCATCATTCAGAAAATTCTGAAACCTTGTATTTCTACCCTATTCTAATAGGAATAGAAGCCATTAGATTTTGGTGTAAATCGGATAAACGGAAATGGTACTTTACTGGAAGCTCATAATGGTTTTTCTTCAAAAAATACCATTAAATGCCATTTTTTCGCATTATCTCATTATGACAATTTTAGATTATTGAATTTTGTACAGGTATACATTAATACTTTTTCTATATATTTTACAGATAAATTTAAAAATCATTTTTCTTTTTTTAATCCCGAAGCCTAAGATAAACACAACCTTTGTTTCACAGTTTATTTTTCAAATGAATTTAACTGACAGGTAAACGTCATTGTCAAAAAATTAATCACTTCAAATTAATAATAGTGACATATTAAATAATAAAGAAAATCGTAAATAAAGCAATAGTTATATGCAATGGAACATAATATAGTTTGAAGCTTTACTAAATACTTAATAATATGTATTTAAATTAATAAAAATTAAATAGCGGGAGGGTTTGTGTTGGCCATATCAGATTTTTTTATATTTAATGTATATTACACATTATTTAAAATTATTTTTTATTATACACTAAACCAAACAACAAATTGTTTATTTGTAAATATTTTATTAGAACCATTGGCTGGTATAGGAAAAGACTTGATCAAATTCATTATAACAAAAAATACCTCCACTGATAAATGGAAATAAATGCTCAGTTTTTATTTTATGCTAATATCAAATTTAAAACATCAAATTGCGACGAAAACAGAAAACTGAGTTCATAATAATTATCATTTATTATATACATTTTAAATTTCTCTGTAAATATTCTCCAGATATTAAAATATTAATGAAAATGAACAAAACTTATGATTGTATTTGAAACAGCATGGAAAAGTGTCTTAAAGAAGTGCAAATCAAAGTTCAATACGAGTATTATTTTATTCTTAAGTAATTTATAAAAATAAAATTTAACATAATTTGAATTTTTGTATTTATCTAAGTTTATATTTTTTCCGAGAAAAACAAATACATCTTAAATGGCCGATTTCACCACCGATTCCTAAACCGTTGCCTAGCAAGGAATTTCCTAAAATTAAAAGAACTGCCTAAACTGATACTTATCCATTTTGGATTTCACCAAACAAAGCAATGCCCAGCTAGGAATTACTTACGTAGGCATCGGATTATTAGTTACTATTGTGATATTATATTTGCACACTGGAAATAAATGAATATTTTTATAATTTATGACATTTGTCAATTATATTTGTCAACATTGACAATGGAAATTATGTGCAGATATTATTAATATTACGTTAAGGTATACAAAATTAAATTTTTAAAGAAATTTTCTTTACATATATATTTATAAATTTGTAGGTATTACAGAAGTGGAAAATATAAATGAAACAAAGATGAAAATGAACAAGAAAAAAAATGTAAATGGCAAAATATAGAATAAATACATAATACAAAAACAGAAACTGAAACCTATGATTTCAAGTAAAAATATAAAATATGATAACAGGAATGCATATTTATAATATTTGGCTATGGCATTTTTGAAGAAATTATGAATTTAATTACATGTGAATACCCATCGTAATTTCCCAAAATATAAAATAAAGAATAAAAACGATATATCTATGTAGTTACTAATAAATTTAATATTATATAAACTCGTATAGTTATATAAAATTCTGTTTTCTAATGAAATGGACATCTTTTCCAAAACTATTTTTCGTCGCAGAATTCAAAACAATTTTTTCTTTCTTTTCTATCTTGTGCATGTCTTTCTATTTCTTCGTTATAACTATCAAAATATTCAATAAAATTGAACAATTTTCATTTTGAAGTGTCAGCTGTCAAACGTTAGGAAATGCTTAGCGATTTGGGCATCGGAAAACAGATACCTAGCTAAGTAATTCCTAAATCGAGATAGGCAATGATTAGCGGTTGGTGAAAATGAAATTTTGCTAGGTAATGCCTATGTGGTGCACATCGGGTATATAGGCATTACTTAAATTTTAGGAATCGGTGGTGAAATCGGCCATAAAATGATCTACTATATCAATGGGACTTTTCCCTAATATAACCGATTTCGTATCTCTCAACATAATTTCTGTCCCAATGTCGAATTCCGAAAAACAGACAACTGCGCATGGACGCAACATATTACTAGTTTACTAAGTACTTGTACCTATACCAAGAAAATAACTATCAAATCCAGCGACCTAATAATTATTTTAATAGGCCGACTGATACAGTATGAAATAAATAAAAACTTTTGATTTAAAAAATTACAGTACGTCTGCACAGAGAGGAGTACAATATTACTAGTAGTTTGTGTTAAATACTTCCAGAATACTGACATAAGATAACAATACTCATTGTTATTTTTAGTAGTCTGGTTATTTCACTAATCATGAATTTTTATTTACATATAAAATATGCTTTTATCAATATAGTTCACTTGAGTACATATATACTTCTCGTCTGTTTTGCGTCAAATAAAAAAAAGTACTTATTTATCAAACATACTTAATAAATAACTTTTATTAATTTTGATAACGCATGATTTGCTTAATTAACTTATATCTTATATGTTATAAATATAAACATTGAAACTTTGTATCACACAATATTTTTTCAAAAACCATATATTGCACTCCGCGGGCGATAAGGTA
This sequence comes from Ophonus ardosiacus, assembly GCA_943142095.1. Lineage (NCBI taxonomy): Eukaryota > Metazoa > Arthropoda > Insecta > Coleoptera > Carabidae > Ophonus > Ophonus ardosiacus. The sequence goes on from OW964841.1 coordinate 6,153,419, forward strand.
GCCCAGCGACTGCTAAACAAGACGTCAAAAATACTATTGGAAATATAATCAACATTTCCATTTATAAAAAATCTGATGTGGCCAACACAAAATCTCCCGCTATTTAATTTTTATTAATTTAAATACATACTTACGGATTTACTAACGCTGCAAACTGTTCCATTGCATAAAACTATTGCTTTATTTACTATTTTCTTTTTAAAATGTCACTATTATTAATTTGAAGTGATTAGTTTTTTGACAGTGACATTTAATGTCAGTTACATTCATTTGAAATATGAACTGTGTAACAAAGGAATTGTGTTTTTCTTAGGCTTCGGGACTTGTAAAAAAAATTATTTTTAAATTTATCTGTAAAATATATAGAAAAAGTATTAATGTATTCCTGTACAAAATTCAATAATCTTGAATTTTCATAACGACAAAATGCGAAAAAATGGCATTTAATGGTATTTTTTGAAGAAAAACCATTATGAGCTTAAGGTTATCCGATTTACACCAAAATCTAATGGCTTCTTTTCTTATTAGAATAGGATAGAAATACAAGATTTCAGAATTTTCTGAATGATAGTATTTGAGTTAGAGTGAAGACAAAATCCCTACACATACAGACACACACACACACACACACACACACACACACATACATACATATACACACACATATACACACACATATACACACACATACACACACACATACAGACATCATCGTGAAAATGTTAAATTTGGATTCTAGGGACCTTAAAACGTGGTCATTTACTAAAATCTCGATAAGTGATTTGTAGCACGATCCCTATACCTCCCTTACCAAGGGTAGCGGGAGGTAAAAATCTGATGTGGCCAACACAAAACCTCCCGCTATTTAATTTTTGCATACATACGTACATAAAATTACGCGATTCCCAATTAGGGGGTTAGCAAATACCCGGAAACAATAGTAACAATAAGAAAAGGGATAAGAGTAAGAGCTCAGCTGACTCACTTCACTCTTTAACAATATTCTTCTTTCGTCTTGTCCTCATCCGGACCACAATAACAGTTATGCAACAATCTTCCTTCGCCACACTTTCCTATCCATTTTTATTAATTTAAATACATACTTACGTATTTACTAACCTTGCAAACTGTTCCATTGCATAAAACTACTGATTTATTTACTATTTTCTTTTTAAAATATCATTATTATTAATTTGAAGTGATTAGTTTTCTGACAATGACATTTACTGTTAAGTTACAATCATATGAAATATGACCTGTGCCATGGGCTCTCCTATTTCTCCCTCTTTTGCTAATTTTTATATGGAGAATTTTGAAGAAAAAGCATTAAACACAGCAAGTAAGAAACCTACTGTCTGGTTACGTTATGTTGATGATGTTTTTGCAATTTGGCCACATGGAAGAGATGAATTGAATGTTTTTTTAAAACATTTAAATATGCAACACAAGAATATCCAATTCTCCATTGAAATTGAAGAAAATAATCGTCTACCCTTTTTGGATGTTCTTTTGGAAAAACACGATGATGGTAAGCTGATTCATTCAGTATACAGAAAACCAACGCACACAAACCAATATCTTCATGAGACTTCTAACCACCATCCTGCGCAAAAAGCTTGTACCATAAGAACATTATATCAGAGAGCTACTTCTTTATGTCATCCTAGTAAACTTCAAGAAGAAATACATTTTTTGGATGATGTTTTTCAAAAAAATGGTTACAGTAAAGCTCAAATTAGAAGAGCACTAAAAACGAAGAATAAACCACTACCTCAAGTCACTACTGATAGAAAATTATATGCCACTTTACCATTTGTTGCCAATGTTACTGACAAAATTGGCAGGATTTTAAAGAAATATAATATACAAACTTCTTTCAAATCAAGTTTAAAAATACGTGATCTTCTTGGTAGTGTTAAAGATAAAGTTCCTCTGCAATGTTCCGGCATTTACAAGATTCCTTGCCAATGTGGAAAGGTATACATTGGGCAAACTGGAAGAACGGTAGCTACTAGAATAAAGCAACATCAACGCCATATAAGACTAAATCAGCCTGATAAATCAGCAGTAGCTGAACATGCCATTGAGAATTTACACGGAGTTGACTTTAAAAATACGAAAATTATAGCACATGAAAATCAATGGATTAGAAGATTGATTAGAGAAGCAGTAGAAATCAAGAAGTCACCTGATAATATAAATTTAAACACGGGCTATGAACTCAATAAATCATGGTACCCTGTTATTCGACCTTAATATTCATGTGGCGAAGGAGGATTGTTGCATAACTATTATTGTGGTCCGGATGCGGTTATTCGCTACCGAAAATCGGTCACTCTAATATGTTATTTTATTTGAATACAATACTTTAACATTTATATTGTTCTGATTATGCATTTTTTTCACATTTCTAGGCCACTTCTCAGCCAGTTTTTTGCGGACGGTTATTTCCTCTGGCATACAGAGAAGTTGCATCCCCGCCGTCCAAGTCATTGCCCGGGTTTTGCATTTTCACAGAAAACAGGTTGTTTGCTGTTTTCTGTTTTTGTGCCAAAAAATTGCATAATTTTTTCTAAGTTACTTATGATTTGTATTATATTTTTTTCCATTAATCATTGTACCTTTGAATTGCTAGTTGTCTTGACTACATATTTATTTTTATTATAATTTTGTACCTGAAGAAGACAGCACCTAGCTGTCGAAACGTTGTATTTTTCAATAAATAATACAGAACTTATACCCAAATATTGTGTTATCTTATTAAAATGAGTTCTGAAAACATCTTTCAATATATTAAAGGAATTGTGTTTATCTTAGGCTTCGGGACTAATAAAAAATATTTTTAAATTTATCTGCAAAATATATAGAAAAAGTATTAATGTATTCCTGTAGAAAATTCAATAATCTTTAATTTTCGTAAGACATAAAATGCGAAAAAATGGTATTTAATGATATTTTTTGAAGAAAAACCATTATGAGCTTCAGGTAAAGTGCCATTTCCGGTTATCCGATTTACTCCAAATTCTAAAGGTTTCTTTCCATATTAGAATAAATAAAATAAATAAATATATCATCACGGCATATTACCCAAAAATTATTTTTAAATTTATCTGTAAAATGTACAGAAAAAGTATTAATGCATTCCTGTAGAAAATTCAATAGTTTTTAATTTTTGTAATGACAAAATGCGAAAAAATGTCATTTAATGGTATTTTTTGAAGATAAACCATTATGAGCTTCAGGTAAAGTCTCATTTCCGGTTATCCGATTTACACCAAAATCTAATGACTTCTTTTCATATTAGAATAGGGTAGAAATACAAGGTTTCAGAATTTTCTGAATGATAGTATTTGAGTTAGAGCGAAGACAAAATCCCTACACATACACACACACACACACACACACACATACATACACACACATATACACATACAGACATCATCGTGAAAATGCTAAAATTGGATTCTAGGGACCTTAAAACGTGGTCATTTACTAAAATCTCGATACGTGATCGATATTATATTTGTATCAAAATATAAAATAAAATTTAAATTTCAACTTGAAATAACTCTTTTGTTTTTAATTTTAGAGGCATAGTGATAATGAACTTTTATATTCAGATAATAAAAATCTTTTAAATGGTACCATTTTCAATATGGCATTCCATTTAAAAAAATGTTATTTTGTTGAATAAGTCGCGTATTTGATGTTCAATTGTTTTGTATTTTCCACCGTTAAATTTGTCGTATAATATCGCCCAACTTTGTCCATTTAATCGTCTTTCTATCTCTTCAAATAAGAAAGTTAGCAATGGTGGCCCGCTTACAGCAGACACACTGTACTATTTTGCGCTTTTAATACACAAAGCTATATTGTATCAAATTACATTTAGTAAATGCCATATAAATTATATTATTTCTTTTCAGGAGGGTGGCGAGCAGTTTGCACTGGATTTCGTCACATTCCCGGTTCATTCGGCAACTTCGACCGAGCTTTACTTTTATGGATTTTGTTATTTGTTGCATCGTGTTTCATCCACCCTCTTTTAATAATTTGGAACCAAATACGCAGTAACATAACCTCCACATTTCTAATGTGGTGTTATGATCGCTTTTGCCTTTTATTACTACTCGCATACATGGGTATAGCTGGTACGATCGTTCTAAAATTTATGGGGGATTATTTGGCTCCATGTAGTGCAGCGTTTTTGTTTCTAGAACAAACAAGATTTTTCATGAAAATTCACGCATATGTGAGGGCAAGTGCAGGGAGGAGTCCTTTTATGCCTTCATTTAAGACGTATTTGTACTTTTTATTTGCTCCGACACTCATATATAGGGATACGTATCCTAGAACTTCCCAAATAAGATGGAATAAGATTTGTGGATGGGTATTAGATTTTTTTGGAGCTGTTCTTATGTTAAGTTGTATTGTAAAACATAATATTCTGCCAGAATTTTCTAAATTTGGTCTGAAAAAACAAACAAAAAGTAGTTTAGTTGCGTTAATATTTCGCATGATGCTTCCCTCTTCATTATTCACGTTGTGCGGCTTTTTCTTATTCTTGCAGGCATGGTCAAATATATGGGCCGAACTTTTAAGGTTCGCAGATCGACGATTTTACGGACCTTGGTGGAATTCAACGTCATATTTTGAGTACTACCGTACATGGAACGGTATTGTGTATGATTATCTTCATACTTACATCTATAAAGACGTTCGTGCTTACACAGGGAGTGCAAATATCGCTAAGCTAGTAGTCTTGTCAGTTTCTGCTATTGTTCACGAATACATCCTGGCTCTAATGTTAGGGTTCTGCTATCCTGTACTATTTTTTGAGTACGCAGTGTTAGGATCGGTGCTAGCATTCGTTAAAGGAATAATGGGAACTGGGAAAATTGCCAATATTTTACTTTTTGTAACTATGGTACTGGGAGTAACGCTTCAGATATGTTTATACAGTATGGAAGCGTTTGCGAGGATTAACTGTCCAAAAACTAATTCAGATTTTATGGACTTCTTTATTCCTAGATCATGGACCTGTAATGGTCTCGATATGTGATTTTTATAGTGACAATAACTTATTTATGGTTCAATTTTATCATGTTACTAGGTGTTTTTAATGAACTACAAGTGTTCATCGGTATCTGTTTTACCTTTTATATATTATGATTAACTATTAATTAATCTTTCAATTCAGAAATTGTTCAATTTTTTAATGAGTTAATTTTATCAAAATGTGAAAATTGTTATCTACTTTATGTAATTACATAACTGATAATGTTGTTCCCAAGGATTTGTTAACTACTGGATAGAGTATGTTATTCTTCTCAAGTGTCCGGCCAGATCAACAGAGATACTGATACATAATCGCATTATGGGCCCATAAACCATAACAAAAAATAATAAAATGTACACTTTATCCTTAAAGTACTTCTCAATAAATAACGATTAAGATAAAAAAAACATATTTTTTTAATAATTTGCGAGATATTTGAATTTATTTCCAGGGCCTCAGATGACGTCACGCTATTGTTATCTTTCTCTACAGAAACTGGTGTGAGAAAGATAGCTGTAGGTTTCTTTAAAAATCAGATGTATTTATACAAAAAAAAAACAAATATGACTTTTAGATACCACGAATTGCTTCAAAATTAAACGAACTTAAAAAATTGGTTTATGGGCCCATTCCGATTTGTTGCGTTTGTTTCCGTTACTTGTAATTCGTTTGACTGGCAAGTTTGACAGGTTGTAGGTTATTCTTTTCATAGTAACTGAAATTTAATTATTTTCATACCCAACTGGTATATTATCATATTAACCCTGTTTCCAGGGTAATAATGCTCGAGGGCATTATTAGTTGTTGCTATGGTAATGTTGTCAAGAAATTGATGTTAGCACTGGGATAAAGCAAAAAAAAAAAATGATATGGCCAGCACATTACTTTCCGTCAATTCGATGTATTTTATACAAATCCCATACCAAAAGTTCCTTGAAAAAGATTGTAATAAATCCAATAAAATTGTAACACGAACATATACCATTTTTTACACATTCCATACCGAAAGTTCTTTCGAAAAAATTCTATAAATCCAACACAATTATAACACTATTCATTATGTAAATTGCACTTGACACTGACATCTATCAATTAGAATTATTTGAATATATCAGTTGTTTACAGCTATATCTCTTGAATAGGAAAATTATAATCAAACCGTATAGAGAATAAGATATTCTTTCATATTGATAATCAAATAAAATGTCAAAAATGATATTTAACCGCTTTTTTTCAAGAAAAACTGTTAAGAACTTCCAATAAGAAAACTTCCGGTTGACCAATTATAACCAAAATCTAATCTGTTCTTCATATGGATGCAGAGAAGAGGAATACGAAAGAATCATAATTATTAGAACTGTAGTATTGGAGTTATCGTCGGAGAAAAATTTGTCACACACACACACACACACACACACACACACACACGCACACACGCACACGCGCACGGATTTTATCAACGCTCTAAATCAAATACTATCATTCAGAAAGTTCTGAAACCTTGTATTTCGACCCTATTCTAATATGGAAAAAAACCATTAGATTTCGGTATAAATTGGATAACCGGAAATGGCACTTTACTTGAAACTCATAATGCTTTTTAGTTAAAAAATTCCATTACATGTCATTTTTACGCATTTTATGTCATTTTTTTTGTTACACAGTTCATATTTCATATGGATGTAACTGACATATATGTCTCTGTCACAGAACCTATCATTTCTAATTGGTAATGGTGACATTTCAAAGAGAAAATAGTAGATAAAGCAATAGTACATGCAAAGGAACTGAATATTGTTTGCAGCATTATAAACATGTGGGTAGATATGTATTTAAATTAATAAAAATTAAATAGCGGGAGGTCTTGTGTTGGCCACATCAGATTTTTATCTAAATTTACAATGTACGTGCCATAGTTAAAATTATAATATTGTTATGAAGCTTGATAATAGTTTTTTTTTTTATATTTTTTATGTAAAAATGTAGCTTTCAGTAGCTAAATAAAACATTATTATTACTACTATTATATAGTGGATAAATCACGAAATTGTTTGGTGTAAAGAATTTAATACAATTTCCATAAGATTTATTTATCCTTAAGACAAAAACACAACACTAATTACTAATACTCGTATGTAGCAAGGTGAGCATGGTGAAATAACAAGTAACTTTATTATAAACTTCTAAATTACAGTTTCAATAACTATATTTTAACTCTGTTATCTTCGTAAGTCAAAATTCTGTTTAGAAATAATAATCATTATTCTCTCATATATCTGTTTAGTCTAGATGTCAACCGCGTAGACATTTATTGTTTTGACAATTAACTATGTAAGTTATTGCCTATGATACGTGCAGTCTTGTTATTTTGCTATGGATGCTACACCCTCGCACCCTTCATCAAATATACGTCTCAAGTGATAACCCGTTGTTTTTAAGCAGTCGAGATTAGAGACTCAGACAGGACAGATATGTAGTCGGCGGTTTAGTTTGGTGCGCGTACGCGAGTACGCGTAATTAGGGTTACAATATAATTACGTAACAGTTTAGTTTGTGTTCAGAGTGTAATCAATAATTATAAGTTAGTATTAATGTAAATAAATGAAAATAAAATTAGGAGTATAAAAATATTGTGTGTGTACCATCCATTCAAAATATGTTCATCATCTATCATCAAGGGTAAGTGTTTAGTGATAGTGAGTGAGAGCGTGTTCCTCCTCAATAAAGCAGTAGTCGTTCGGTGAAGTGTCCACCAGTTAGATAAAGTCACCGTCCGGCAAAGAGAAAAAGTGTCATCGTTGGGTCAAAGAACAAAGAGTAATCAGAAATTTAGGGGACCCGCCCTGTCACACGTATATGCAAAACTAAATTCAAGAAAAAATAGGGTCTCCGCAACCTAAGTACAAAAGTAAATTATTGGATTTACATACATTTTTACCTCCCGCTACCCTTGGTAAGGGAGGTATAGGGATCGTGCTAAAAATTACATATCGAGATTTTAGTAAATGACCACGTTTTAAGGTCCCTAGAATCCAATTTTAACATTTTCACGTTGATGTCTGTATGTGTGTATGTGTGTATGTGTGTGTGTATGTATGTGTAGGGATTTTGTAACTCAGATACTATCATTCAGAAAATTCTGAAACCTTAAATTTCGATCCCATTCTAATATGAAAAGTAGCCATTAGATTTTGGTGTAAATCGGATAACCGGAAATGGCACTTTACCTGAAGCTCATAATGGTTTTTCTTCAAAAAATACCATTAAATGCCATTATTTCGCATTTTATGTCTTATGAAAATTAAAGATTATTGAATTTTCTACTGGAATACATTGATACTTTTTCTATATATTTTACAGATAAATTTAAAAATAATTTTTTTTATTAGTCGCGAAGCCTAAGATAAACACAATAATTCCTTTGTTCATATTTCAAATGAATGTAACTGACAGTAAATGTCACTGTCAAAAAACTAATCACTTCAAATTAATAATAGTGACATTTTAAAAATAAAATAGTAAATAAAGCAATAGTTTTCTGCAATGGAATAGTTTGCAGCGTTAGTAAATACGTAAGTATGTATTTAAATTAATAAAAATTTAATAGCGGGAGGTTTTGTGTTGGCCACATCAGATTTTTTTTTTTATTTGGGGTCTCGTGGTCGCGTGCCTGAATGTCTGGTCACGAACCTGGGGAATCGAGTTCGATCCCGACCGACTCCAAATATTTCGAATTTTAAATGGCCCAAAAGTGACCCATGTGCTACAAATATGTCATCATCATTACCGATATCTGTGACAAAGCAGATTGACACGCCTTGAAATGGGTAATATGCCGTAATTATATATACAGGATCTTCATTTTAAACCGGCCACCATTGCTATCTCGAGAACTATAAGAGCTAGAAATTGGGTAAACAATTTCTATTATACAAAATAAAATTTAGAGAGCAAAAAATTAAATTCCGACCAGTGGTTCTCAAATCAATAAAACTTTTTATTCAATTTTGACGTTTTAAACTGTTATTATTAACTCCATAGCAACAACTACAAGTAACATTTTATTCACAAATGAATTAAAAAATTTTAAATCACTCTCACAAAATTTTAACTCACTCTGCAACAAAAAATACATTTAAAAATAACATCAAGAACGAAAATAACACTCACCATATTATTTATCAGGCATTATCAGCCCTTCTCATTATTTTTTACGACATAAATGGCAGACAATAAAGCATTTTAAATAGATGATCTATCAGAGACGATTGTCATGCTCGGCCCACTAACTGTTAAGTTTTTTATTATTATTATTATTATTATTATTATTATTATTATTATTATTATTATTATTATTATTAGATCTGCCTTACACCCGTGAGGGTAAAAAGGTGCAGGATTAAGTAAGTAAATATTATAATGGATTTTATTATTTCGTCAAAATCGAATAAAATATTGTACAAACCACGTGAGCTAAGAATGTTTATTCACTCGAAGAAATTAGCTCACGAGCCCGTACGGGCTCGTGAGCTAAACTTTCTTCTCATGGATAAACATTACCTTAGCTCACTTTGTGTATAAATATCTATTAATATACTTCGTTTAGCCATTTAAAAACAGTTGTAGAAAAAACGTTGTTTATACTTCATGCGTGAAGCGTGTTTTAAGGGTTCAAATGGTTCTTTGTCAAGACCGCAGGTCGAGACAAAGAATTTTCCTTCTCACCCTTAAAACACTTATTTCACGCACTTAATATAAAAATAACTATATAAGTACTGTTCAAAATTGCCTCCATTTTCATTTATACATATTTCTACTCTATGAAATAAACTATTTCTAACTAATCTTAATTTTCTTTCATCAATATTGTTCAAAATATTTTCAATGCTATTATATGACTTTATCTTTTAAATAACCCCATAAGAAAAAGTCTAACCACCAAATTCACCAACCGTTGATCAAGTCTTGATTTTCTGATCAACACTGATCTGTAAATCAAGTTCTGGATTACCTTGGAGATCAACAGTTTTAACAAAGCAACAGTGTCAAATTTTGTTGATCAGAGAATCAAATTTGATTCAGGGATGGTGAATTCGGTTGTAAAGGGTTTAAATCAGCTGATCTTGCAGACCATGCAATGGGTCCTTTGGAAACAATCCATTGATTTGGAAATGTTTCATTCAAGGTATTTGGTTACTTGACGAAAATAATGAGCCGGTGCTCCAGCCTATTGAAAGTGTAGATCTCTAACAACGTTTAATGGCAAATCATCCAATATATCATCAAGTCTGTTCGATGGCCAATTGGAGTACATTCATACGAGTACACGTAAAAAAACATTGTAACGTGCAAAAATAGCACGCCATACATTTATATTAAGTTTTATTTGAAAACTTCTTTCACGTACTATATTTTTCAGAGCTCCAATAATGTTCATTTTTTACCAGGGCATCGAACCCGTCAAAAACTGGGTTCGGTTTAGGTTCAAGTTAATATGTTTTTTGAGAAATGGGTTCGAGTGCGGTTCTGGTTCAACCATTAATAAAATTTGCGGTTTTGTTCGGGGTTCAGGTTCGGTTCGACTTAATGAAAATTGAATTAAAGTTCTTTTGAATGACAAACAAATAAAAATAATTTAAAATGAAAAAATGTTTTTAATATTTTTTTACATATTCAAACATTTAAATTTACCGCGATAAAAACAGTTCAATATAGTTATTTTATTTAAACATTAATTCTGCCTGTTGTCTGTTCATTCATTTGTTTCTCTGGTTTATTCTTGTATTCGTACGCGTGATAGCGTCAGTCCTCAGTTCCCAATGTTTTTGTGAAGTGAAATGAGTGTTTTTGTTGCTATTTACGAACAATTTGAACGTTTTACTTATTATTATAAACTTTATCAAGTGTTTTATGTGTTATTTATACTATATTTGTTTATTTAATAGTGAAATGTGGTTATGATCCGTGATCCGTAGCTTGCAGTACAAGGAAAGAAGCAAAGACGGACTTCGTAAAGGTTAGATATTGTATTTTGTTTTAAAATTTGTTTATTATAAATGTTTTCATAAAAATAACAATATTTCCATAGCTTATTTCATTTAAAACTATATATTTTTAATGTAACAAAAGGTTAGGTTACATTGATACAAAAATACGTAGCAGTAGGTATTAGGCAATCCAGAACACGTGACTATTTAAAGGTCCAATATGGCGGCAGAGGGCAAACATTGCGCTGTTTCATTCCTTGTTTTGCTGTTGTTTGCAATAATTGTCAGTAATTCTACGTGATCGTGTGTGATTGAATAGTTGGTGTATTCCGTGATTTATTCTTTTGTATTTATGCCATTATTTGGTAAATATATTTTTAGTAACATTTGTGTAAATTAACTGTAATATAAATTTGTAGAATACAATACACAGAAATCTAATTATATTTAGATATTATTTTATTAGGCAATATGTCTATAATTTAGTATAATTTACAAATCTTACTTTAGCATTTTAACTAATCCAAAATAGATAATAAATATTTTGTAAAAAATCGTTAATTTAAATATGCAAATAGTTACTTTAATTACTTAGTTTATTTTACTGTATTTTGGCTTCATTATGTTTGTCCTACAATTTTTGGTAAATTTATCTAATGAATTAGGTAATTAAATAGAAAATTTAAATACGTATTTAGTTCATTTCTTTATTTATATTTAGTTCAATACTTACTACTATATAAACGTAATCATTTCATCTAATGTTATATTTAATTTTACTATAATTTGTTATTACAAATTTAGAAAACTTAACTAAATCAACTTACATATTTTAATGAAACATAGTAGAAGGAATAAGGAATTTAGTTAATTTAACTACAATTTAGATGTTTTTTCTTTCTGTCTATCTGTAATAAAATTTCATATTTATTAATGATGGAGAAGGAGCGTCCAGATGTTGGACGTCGTTATATGGAGAAAATAGAAACTATTAACTACATAGATCGGTTCACAATTTCTGACCAAAATGTGTATTTTGGAATAGATGCTATATCCCCAGTCTCCAGTGTCAAGTATGGATACTGTGTCGTATTTAGTATTAATACACAGTAGTTACACTGCACAGGAAATGATAGCTTACAAATCCGTGGAAGCATATAAATATTTTGAAGCAGGATTTACAAAAATAGGCTGCATCAAATTGGATAACGTTTTTGTTCTTATTGGAAAAGTAAAGTTTCGCTACACACGTACAACGATTATTTAAAGATTACTTTATTTCCAAGTTCTATTCCTACGATTAATTTTATCCATAATTGACTCATAATTTACGCTCCCTCTGTACAATGGGATGGGACCTAATATTTTCTAGTGCCTATAATAAGATCTAAGATATAAACAAATAACACTATTTTCACTGTCATTTATTTAAAAATACCGTTAAATTTTCGAACTTTGGTGTAATATAAATGAATTGGTTAAAATTTTAATGGTGGATAAAACGTATTTGTGTTTTTGTTCCGTTTTATCCACTCGAGAAAATTAAAGGTTCGAACATATTTTCACATTCTTTGGTGGATAAAACGCTTCTTAAAACAAATAAATAACTATTGTCAATACTTACTAAATTCCTATATACTACAATATTTATAAAAATCATCCACAAATCAAGGTTTAGCACAAGTAAAGTTCTTACTTCAACATGTGAAATACTTATGACAGCTCAATGTTTGCCCTCTGCCGCCATATTGGAACGAAGTGTGACGTAGTGTTGGATTGCCTAATACGATAATAGTTTAATGAATGTTTGGAGAGTCTATAATATATTTTGTTTTAATTCAGAATTAAAAACATTATTTGGTATATTAAACATAAAAAATAGAGAAACATGCAATTATTTTATTTACTTAGTAATTATTGAAAGTATTCATAATTTTATTACAACAAAATTCCGAACGATAATAAAAACATTAAAATTATAAACCAGGTGTTTTGTATGACTAACAAATAAAAATAATATAAAATGAAAGCCGCAATTTTCGTATTTTAATATCCCGTTCGTTTCCAACTCGGGTTCAATTGGAAAATATATCTGAGGTTCGGTTCTGGGTTCGGTAAAATGTTACGGTTAGGTTCCGGTTATAGTTCGGGTTCGATGCCCTGTTTTTTACTTGTGTCGATTTTATGCACCGTCTCTACACTTAATCTACATTCATCAGAGACCATTCGTACAGAAGCTCTTGGGTTGGCTTTAAAATATGCCAAATTATTTATTTTATTCTTTTCATCTATCGGTCTTCTGAGTTTATTTATAAATGCAGTTGTTTTACCACCTAATAATAGGTCAAGTTTTCGGAAATATTTCCGCGACGGTACTACTCTTTCAGGATATCTTTCCCCATACATAATAACTACAGCGCGTGAATTTTTTCTTGATAAAATGTATATTTCAAACATCTCAACTTTTTCAATGTGCGTAAAATTATACATTTTTAAATCTTATTTCATTCTTATCACTTTAATTCCAGTAAAAAATTACTTGTATTCAGTTTTTCCATTCATGGCACTCTTATTAATGACATCCGTAATCCGGAAAATATTTTTAAAAAAATCTGTTGTGGCCAGCACAAGACCTCTCGCCATTTCCATATTACGCTATATAAGTATTGTATTGCACTTTGCTATCGAACCGTCGTTTTATAACAAAATATTACAGAACTTTACCCAAATACAGTTTTTTATTGTATTTAACATGTCTTCTGCACACATATAATTCTAATTATATCTATTTTTCATTGTATGAGGAAGTTTCTAATGTCACAGATTCTTCCAATTCATTAACCAGATTGGCGGTATTTCTGATGGATACATGCATGTTACCTATAATTTCAAATATTTAATTAATAAAACAATAATGCCCGGTTTCTCCAGAGCAACTTACGACTTAAGTCGTTGCTTATTCCTAAGTTCCACCTTAAACTGTTGCACCACGCAAAAATGTCAAAATGTGAGACGTAAGTAGCAGTTAAATGTAAGTCGAAAAAATCGGTGACTTATGTGGTTATGTGTCATATGTCAGTTGACATATCGGTAAGTCGCAGTAAATTTGTTTCGTTTTGGTCTATTACGGCGTGAAAATTAAATGATATAAAGAAGAAACGATTAAATTATAGCAAAGAGGAAGAAAATTAGTCTGTGAGATTGTAGAAACAAAGATTTAAAGAGAATATTGAAAATAAAAAAATTATGCGGTGTCCATGTCCAATATACAAAAAGATAACACCTGGAAATTAATTGCCGCAGCATTGACAATAAAATGTGTGCAAATATGTAGACTGCCGTAAGGAAGACGACATCGAAGAAAAAGGCTTCAATTTATATGATTGGCGGTGGTCCTCATAAAAATATTAAAAATAAATAATATATTTGGAACAAATCAATTCTGTTACTTATTTGTCGCGGAGTCCTACCATTTTCGTCAATATCGACTTCCTTCACAGTATCCACGACGTTAACGTCGTCAAAATTAGGGAAATACTGTAAATCCATATCGAATATTGTTGACTGAATACAAATATAAACCCTGTTAAATACATTGACAGCTTTGACGTTTGACAGCCGGTATTTTATTTTGAATCGCTAAATTTCAAATTGACCAATCATTGAACAACTTTACGCTGTTGCCAATGTAATTTGTGACATAAGTTAAGTTCGCATGTGAATTTGCTGGTGCAACGCAATTGGGATATAAGGTCTACTTACAATTAAGTAGCACTTTAGTAATCAACAACTTAAGTTGCTGTGGAGAAACCGGGCATAAGAAAGATTAAATATACTTCCCAGAACAAGCTATCAAAATGTCACTAAAACTGTTTATTTTTGACACTCGCCTACTCGAGTTGTTATATCCCGATATTCTATATATTATAGCGTCTTTATCTCTAAATTTATAGAAGATATCATAAAAATTTTAAATGTATCAGGTATAGAATTTTGTTCTTCAAAATTAGTAATATCAAAAATTTTCAAAAATTAATATTTGGAAGAATTTCTTTTGAAAACTACTACTTCCGATTGTTCAATTGTTACCAAAACCTTTTCAGCTCTTCCCAGGAATGTCAGATTGAGGAATTCATAGTTAAACAGGTCTTATGTCGTATAGTTTTTGAGGAATCGTCCGTCCAACATTCAGCCATACACACACACACACACACACACACACACACACACAGACATCATTGTAAAAATGTTAAAATCGGATTCTAGTGACCTTGAAACATGCTTACTCATTTAAATCTGGATATGTGATTTTTAGCATGAATCCAATACCTCTTTTAGCGAGAGGTAAAAAGTAATACATTAAACGTTGAAGGTACCACGGGAGTCAAACGGACAATAATACCTTCGGTCAACGAGCAAAATACACTGTAAATCTCCGGCTATATTGTTTTTATAACACCCTGGGTACCTTAATTACTATTAATTGTGAAAAAATAATTTCATAAAATTGTTTGATCCAATACATCTGCGTCTAGGCTCGTACTAGGCGGTGCCAAAAATGTTTTAATTATATTGTTTCTTATGTATGGTTAACTATGATTTTCGTAAAATAGCTATTTGTGTATTAAGAGCGCAAAATGCGACATTGTCGATTGAGAGGTTGTTGCCGCGCGACGAAGGAGCGCGGCATTCTCTCGAAATCGACAATGTCCATTTGTGCTCGAAACACACACAAGATTTTTTCTACAGTTACCACAATGGGGTCCTCCACCATAAAAAATAATAAAATGTACACTTTATACTTACAGTACTAGTAGATATACTATGCTGATCCTGGCTCAACAATTCATCGAACTGCCGCTAGGTGGCAGCACTAGTTTTAAACTCGATGACCGCTGTCATCAAGTTCTTCAGAACTCGCTGACCGCGGTCATCCGGTTCAGTACGACGGACGCTTTGGCTGAGGCTGTAGCTGGGGCGGCGGCCTTAGCGGGGGTTGTAGCCTGCGCGTTGGCGGCGGCTGTAGCCGTGGGGGTGGTTCTTGTAGCAGGGGTTGGGGCCTTAGCAGGGGTTTCAGCCTTAGCGGAGGTTGTAGCCTGCGCTTTGGCGGCGGTCTCAGCCTTAGCGGGGGTTGTAGCCTGCGCGTTGGCGGCGGCTGTAGCCGTGGGGGTGGTTCTTGTACGGCGTTCCGGCTGTAGCGGCGGCGGCGGCGGCGGCCAGAGCTGCTGCTTATGATTTTAATTAATAAATAGATATGCTGTGCCGGTTCTAAACCAAACTCGATGGCATGTGTCCATCCGCAGCTACCATGAGGGTGAATTTTTGACCTTGGCCTTGGTTTTAGGGGTAGTTCTTGTGCAACCCTTGTTAGTTCTTCAGCAGCCTTTAGGGGGTAGATTTTTTAGTGTTTTTTTTTTTGTGTGGAGGGGTTTGTTGGCAACCCTGTGAGTTTGGGTTGGCAGTCATGTGGGTTGGGGTGTGACTTTAGTGCCATCTGTGTGATAATGGTGGTTTTATTTGGAGTTAGGCTATGGCTATGGCCGCGGCCGTGGCTGTGGTCTGGCAGCAGCAGCAGCAGTATTAGAGATGTATAATTTTGAGTGTGTATTTGGCGAGCAAACTTGCAATACCTGAGCTGATAAAATTTAATTTTAGCCTGATATTAGATATAATTTGACCTTATACCGTGAACTTATTTTGATTGACTTTTTATTTTTGTGTGTGAAAATTTTAACAAACATGTGTTAGAACTCTGATTTATGATTTATGAATATTCACAATTTAAGGTCCCTAAAATCCGAATATAACTTTTTTTAAATGATGTCTTTGTGTGTGTGAGTATGTGTGTATGTGTGTGTGTGTCTAGATGTTGGAGGAACGCTTCATCAAAAACTATAAGATTAAGACCTGTTTAACTATGAATTTCTCAATATGACATTCCTGGGAAGAGCTGATTGGTAACAATTGGACAACCGGAAGTAGTAATATCTTAAAAAAATTCTTCTAAATATTATTTTTTGAAAATTTTTGTTACAACTAATATTGAAGAACATAAAATTCTCCATCTAATACGTTTAAAAATTTTAGATTTAGAGATAAAGACACTATAATATACAGAATAATCTAATCGCAGAGGCTAAGGCACTAAGGAAACCACTTGACAAATTCAAATGTTTGTAAATGACAGATATCAATGTCAGTGTCAGTGTTAAAAACAGTATTAGTGACAATCTGATAGCTTTTTCTGGGAAGTGCATTTAATCTTTCTTATTGTTTTATTAATTAAATATTTGAAATTATAGGTAAAATGCATATATCCATCGGAAATACCGCCAATCTGGTTGAATTGAATTGAAAGAATCTCTGACATTTAGGAACTTCCTCATACAATGAAAAATAGATATAATTCGAATTATATGTGTGCAGAAGATATGTTAAATACAATAAAAACCAATATTTGGGTGAAGTTCTGTAATTTTTTGTTATAAAACGATGGTTCGATAGCGAATTGCAATACAATACTTATATAGCCTAATATGGAAATGGCGAGAGGTCTTGTGCTGGCTACAACATATTTCTTTGAGGATTTTTGGCAATTTTATGTATTTCGGGTTCGTTGCAATGAAATGAGAATTGTGTGCATTTGGTTGAGCAAACTTGCTGATAAAATTTAATTTTAAGCTGATATGAGATATAATTCGACCTCAGCCCGTGAACTTATTTTGAGTGACGTCATGTTTTTCTATGTGTGTGAAAATTTTAACAGTTGATAGAATGACAGTCTGAGAGTCGGTCCTCATAGCTAGTAAAGTACGCTTTATAAAATAGTGCTAAGTGCCATAAGCTTTGCATCTTGGATTACTACAGCCGTTCAGGTGCATCTTCAACATCGTTCATGTTGAACAACAACTTTGAGAGACCGAGTATTTATGTGAGTTTGCTGTTAATATTAGCAGAATTGAATTTTTGTTTATATAAACAAATTATTATAGAATTTTTGCATCTTGGATTACTGCAGTCCGTACAGGTGCATCTCCAATATCGTTCATGTGCAACAACTTCGAGTGACTTCCTCTACAATTTAAATTGGAGCCAGATGTTATATCAAAATTACCTTGCGTGGATCACTACAATTTACTAATAGATGAAACTCATATTGATAGTCCACCTCCACTAATTGGAAAGTGTTTTGAATGCAAATAAATCTATAAAACTTATACAGCGACAAGGTGTGTAATAATTAAAATATACATAATTTTGGAAAAAAAGCTGACAATTTCGGATTATTTTCATCACCTGCAAGAAAGACTAGAAATAAGGAATATTTTGTACTTATAGTGGTAATAATAAACTATATAAATGTTGTTTTATTTATTTTATAATACATATTACATAATCGTACAATATTATACAATTTTATCATGAAACAAAGTGTTTCCAATTGTCTTATAGCTTTGGTTGACTAGGAATGACGTTATGTTTTTTGCAGGAGTGGTATTTATGAAGTTCCCAGCTACTAAAAGCTAGTAAATAGTGTAGGTAATATTAAACAAAGATGAAACAAAGTGTTTCCAATTGTGGTATAGCTTTGATTGTTTAGGAATGATATTATGTTTTTTTGTAGGAGTGGATACTCATGAACTTCTCAGCTACTAAAAGCTAGTAAATAAAGGTATTTAGCATAATAGAGTTTTTAAACATATATTAAATATATACAACACATATTACACAACTATATGTAATATGCAATACATTATATACAACTGTATATAATGCAATATGCAAAACGTTATATACAATTGTATATAAATATAAATACGTAATACTATATACTACATGTAATACACAACTGTATATATACTATATTTTAATATTAAATAGATAACAAATTATTATAATTATTTTTATTATTAATAAAATTATATTACATTGTTAAAATATTGTTGCATTTTTTATGGACCATTAGCTACAGATTATTCTGTAAAATAAAGTACAAATATATAAATGTTTATATACTTACATTGTCTTGGTTGGGGACGGACAAGAGCACTTATACTTAACAATATACCAAGAATTCATTATTACCGTTTTTATTGTTTAACTACACAACCCAATTTGTTTGTATCTAAATTTTTAAATGTTATATGAACATTACTTGAATTACAAATTAGGCACAGTGACGTAATACCTTTCTCTTATCTCAAGGGTTAGTGGGCTAAATCCCTCAAAGCGATATGAAAGACTAGAAATAAGGAATATTTTGTATTTGTAACAGTAATAAAAATAAAATATTTTTTTGTATAAAAATTGTTGTAATTAATTGCACAATATTACATAATACGTACAATATTTGTTAAAGGTGTATATTTAATAATTGGACATTTTGCTTTAAAGACTAAATAGCTCAATAATTATTATCAAAATTTAAATTTACATTAATTTACCCTGAATGGGAAATGAGGGGTATGGAATGTATTCATTCAAAATGCGAATAATTGTAAAACATTTATTTTGCATTCAAAAAACAAAGTACATTTACATATTACTAACAATATTTGTTAATGGATTATAATTAATTATTTTATCATGTATAATTAAACAATAGGCAGCTGTATTTTCTGGTACATTTTCATTTGTTTCAAATTCCAATCTTATATCAACATTACCCGATTTTAATGTCTCACTCTGATGCGAACAATCTATGACCACCAGCGGTGCTGTATTGATAAATTCATGAGATGTGAATATAGGCTCACATGGCCGTTCATAGTAAGACAACTGAAATTGAATATACATTTCATATAACATGGCCCAATGGTTATTTTTAATATTCAAATTAAGGTTATCGTAGGGGTACATATCAGAATTTAAATGCAGCTTAATATTACTCAAATTACAGTGATCAAATTTACTCATGTCCTTATTATGCTTATTTTTGCGATCTGTCTGAAATCCAACAATAATGAAACGAGGTGTTTCCAATTGTGTTGTAACTTTGATTGACCAGGAGTGCCGTTGTGTTTCTTGCAGGAGTGGATATTCATGAAGTTCCCAGCTACGAAAAGCTATCTCCAAATTAATGCTCGCCTTTATGTATATACATCAGTGCTGCTTCGCATGAGAACTAATTCTTGTTTTAAATTTAGGATAATTTTTTTAAATCTTCACAAAATCCTAAGAGCATATTGAGAGAGATGCATACATAGAGTGTCTATTAAATGTTCTGAATTCTCACTCAACATTAGTTTTGCTTATCCAGCTATTGTGTTTATTATCGAATCCAAGCCATTTAACAAATATCATATCCCCCTTTCTCTTTAAAACTTTTTCAACAAGATATACATTAGGATACTTTACTCTTTGTAGTTCATATTCATAAAATCCGCCTTTTATAATTTGTCCCGACTGATCTTTAAGAATATATGTAGTAGGATTTGTTATTTGAATCGAATGTATATTAAAAATTTCATTAGACCAATTAGGAGTATAACCTTTTACAAAAGCCCCTCTATATTTGCTTATACGCACTAAATCACCTACTTCAAATTTTGCTTTTCCAACCATTTTAATATTACTGTAAACAGTGTTGAGAAGTATTTTTTCATTCTTTTTACAAACATCAATAGGTTTCATATTAATAGTTCTGTGTTTTGTATTATTATACTTTTTTGTAAGTTTAGGTAATAAACTCAACCACTTATATGTACCTTGTAAACTAAACTCTTTCCACATCATTGATTTTATGGTACGATTAACTCGCTCAACAACAGATGCCTTTTTCGTACTATAACTTGAATAATGATTAATATTGTATTTACTCATTAAATTTTGAAAATTTTGATTATAAAATTCTTTTCCAAGATCAGTTTGTAAATTTTGAGGAATTCTATCACTACTAAGCAAAATACTTTTCATAGCAGCTGAAATTTCAGAACCTGTTTTGTTTTTTACGGGCTTGGTCCACAAAAATTTGGAAAATACATCAATAACAACTAAAATGTAGCGATAGCCTTTATTTATTCTAGCATAAGGAATCATTTCAACCAAATCAGCTTGAAATAAGTCATCTATTCCTTTTGTGATTACACGTCTTCTGTGAAAATGCACTCGCGCTGGTCTATGTAATTCTTCTACAATTTCACGTTTAATTTTCGACATAATTAACAGGTGTTTCCAAAACAATTTCCATATATAATTCACTAGTTTTTAGGCCCATAGGACTGGGATATATTGTCAATTTATCCCCTTTTACAATATGTTTATCAACTATTATTGAAATACGGGGATTGTTATTAATTCGATAGTTTAGCCGCTCCTTGGAAATATTTAAATTAATTTGAATTATTTTACCTGTACACGGTAAACTGTAAAAAGACAAATTTGAACTATTTATTATATTATAATTATCACCTTGTAGTTTTAATTTTAAATTAATAACAATGGTGGATTTTAAATTATTTTTTACTTTAGACAATTCTACTTGGAAATTACTTTTTACTATATTTATTTTGTTTATATAACCTAATTCTAATTCTTTAATTTGTTGTACAAAAGGTAATAAATTTTTAGTATATTTTTTAGTTTTATGTAGCTCGATATGACGTCCGAACTTGTCAAGAGTCATTATTAAAATGTTGCTATTTTATAACACCCGCTTCTTTCAATTCCTCAATTATGGATATAATTTCATTATCATGACCTGTATGACCGGCATCACGTGAAGCAATTAAAAGACGCAGTCTATCAACCAATTCATTCACATTGTCCCAGTATACATACTCCACTCTTTTTTTGGTTAATTTTTTTAAATAACTTCCACCTGATATGGAACTTGGTTTTTTAGATTTTGAACTTATATATCTTAAAGCCGGACTTCCACCTGACGTAGAACTTGGTCTTTTAGAAATTGAACTTATTTTTTTTGAATCTGGAACAACTTTTTTCCGAGGGTCTAACATTGGGGCAATAATGGAAGTATACTTCTGAGATCTACTTCCCGCAACTTGCTCGCTGTTACTATAATTTCTGCGGGCAGCGTTCGTTCTTTTTACAATATCAACATAATTTTTATGATCGATCTGTGTATACCCTATTGGTTGTTTTTTTAAATAAGAGCTCATATAAACCTGGTGTTCCGATATATTTTAGATCTTTTATAACTATATCCTTACCCACAATTTTTACCTCCGAATCACCTATAAAAAATTTATCTGTACTTATATCATGACGTACGCCATATTTGAAATCAAATGAATCTTTATCATCTGTTACCATCTCTTCAACGTATTGTCGAGGTAATGGATCGTATTGGTCTAAATATTCTCTGAATGAGGGCTCCTGTGTTAAATTCAAAATATCCTCCCTTGTTAATGATGGACGATCTTCAGTCATGGATGATTGATTTTCAATAAATACTTCATTATCACCACCGCCATCCTCATCCAATGATTCTGCCACTACACTAGTTTCTAAAAATTTAGGACCCAATAAAGTTTCATTTTTGTCAGATATTTCTTCTTCCTTCTTTACTTCTTCTTTCGGTTCACTTTTAACTTCTTGTTTTACATTAGCCATTGGTAAATGAACTGCAATATCTTTTAAAGATTTGATTATTGGTTTATACTGCGATTCTAACTCAATTTTTCTATGTAATGCACCAAGTCTAAGGTTTTTAAGCTTATGTTTAATAATATTTCGGGTGTTAATTATATCTTTTGTTAATTTTTCATTCATTTTTAATTTGGACACAATAATGTCAAACTAATAATTAGTTGAATTCAATAAGTTCCTGTTCCAGATGTTTACGAAATTTACAGAGCTGTTACTAGTAAAAACAGCTAAAGAACAGATCGGATAGCAGATAACCAGCTAATTACCAGGTCAGATGTTTAAATTTACAGAGCTGTTACTAGTGGAAACAGCTAAAAAACAGATCGGATAGCAGATAACCAGCTAATAACCAGGTCAGGTGTTTAAATTTACAGAGCTGTTACTAGTGGAAACAGCTAAATAAACAGATCGGATAGCAGATAACCGAGTAAAAAACAGATCTGATAGTTGTATAAACAACTCAAAAACAGATAGGACTTAATTTCAATCAGTTCCTGTTCCAGATGTTTACTGTGTTATAGCTACCCAGCAACTGAAGCCGCTTAGCTCATGCACTGTTATTTGTTACAATATGCTGATCAAATCCTAAACGATAACGCCCGCTGTTTATATCGCTTTCTTTGTCAATAACTATAAACCCATACTTATCACACCAACAAAAAGAACAGAGGTCCTTAAACTTTTCATATGACATATCTGTATTTACGTGATCAGTATATATATGTTTTAAATTCATATCATCTTGTTTAAATAATATTAATAGGTTAACGTTATCTCGTATAAGATGTTTAGGAATTCTGGTGTACGTCTGACATAAATAAAAACAATCTATAGCCTTATGGCGACCCATAGAAAAGTATTCTCTAATTACATCCTGTTTATCGCAAGCTATATCATCGAATATAAACACAGAGTTGCATTGCGCATTACACGGCTTTTCAATATCTACGTTTTCATTATATGCAAAGTAACCTATTTCTTCAATAGGTTCTAGTAACATTTCTAAATACTTATATTTAGGCTGAAATAATGATTTTGAATATATATAGACATTCGAAAAACATAGACCATTTTTATGCTCCAAAAGTGCAATCATAACATTTGTTTTACCGCATCCAGAAGGACCTGCTATAATACATCTAACTATACTCGGTAACAACGTACTATGACGCGGGACACTACTAGCACTAGTAAAATCATAATTTTTAACCTCAAAGTTATTACTTTGCTTTACGGTCTGCATTTTCGTATAAATAAATGTACAAACGTTACTCCAACACTGTTCGTCACTGACTGCGGAAGAGGTAAGACGTGTGCTACTTAAATGATCATGATGAGGGTGCAAAAAAAGAAATCTAACGGAAGTTTGTCATTCCAACATGTAGTTAATCGAGCGCGAAAAGCAATCAATACAAAACCTAACTTAGACATAAATAAATCTGCAAAAATCGCTTTCCATACGGTTAAAAAAATAAAGCAAAAAATAAAAAATCCAAGAGTTGTATCTGTACCGAAAACCGGAGGGTTCCTTCCGTTAATTCCAATATTTGCCGGCTTGAGTGCTCTAGGTGCACTTGGAGGTGGAGCTGCGGGTATTGCAAAAGCTGTTCACGACGCACAAGCTGCCAGAGAACAATTAAAAGAAGCTCAACGCCATAATAAAATGATCGAAGCCATCGCCATGGGTAAAGGTCTCTACTTAAAACCATATAGAAAAGGACTTGGGCTGTATTTAAAAAAAAACTCCTCATAGAATTACCATCGCGGGCATTAAGTAATATTGATATTCTTAAATATGCAAAAGAACTGAAAATTCCATTTTTTAGAGGGGTATTTATGAGAAACAATTTGCCCATAAAAATAAATCGTAACGAATGCGCCATTGTTAATTTGGATAACAGTAACGGACCGGGGTCGCACTGGGTTGCATATAAAAAACGTAATAATTTAGTTATATATTTTGACAGTTATGGAAACCTAGCGCCACCAAAAGAACTAGCTAGTTATTTTGGAAACAGGTGTTCAATACACTACAATTACAGTAGATATCAACCTGATAATAGTGTTAAATGTGGTCATTTATGTTTAGCATTTCTATATGAAAAAATATAATTACCCTTCAGTATTGATTGAACCATCATGTCATACACATTTACGCTTTTCGGTAATAAATCACTTATAACTAAAACCTTTTATCCACCGATTGTACTCGACGATAATTCGGAATATGTTCTTGGTTTAATAAGTTTTGAAGTTTATAATGCTGTACCAAATATTGAAAATAATAAATTTTATATTGGTAATCATACAATTACTATTCCAGAAGGTTCCTACGAAATTGAAGATATAAATAATTTTTTAAACAAAAAGTTAAATGAGGGTACTGATTTAAACATAGTAGCAAATAATAATACTCTTAAGTGTGAAATTGAAAGCAATAAGGAGATAAATTTTGTACCAAAGGACTCAATCGGTAATATTCTAGGGTTTAAACCTCGTCAATTAGAGGCTAATAAATCACATGAATCTGACAATCCAGTTTCTATAATTAAAGTGAATGCGGTGTGTATTGAATGTAATGTAACTACAAATTCTTATTCAAATAGTAAAAATGTACATATAATTCATGAATTTTTCCCGCGCGTCCCGCCAGGATTCAAAATTATAGAGGCCCCAAATCAAATAATCTATTTACCAATTAACACGCGAATAATAGATACTTTAACCCTTCAAATAGTTGATCAAGACGGAAAGTTGATTAATTTCAGAGGCGAAGTCATTACGGTAAGACTACATCTTAAAAAACAAGATGGGAATCAATTTTAATCATACTGTTCGCAAGCATATAAATACCGCTAGAAACTATAATTTCATCATTCAGAAAAAGAGTGTTGAAGGATTAACACCTATTAATTATCAGTTTCTGATATCACTTGGCTTTAAAGTTCAATCTGGATAACAATAAAAGAAAAAGCGGATAAAAGAAATAATTATTATTATTTAAATTGGAGTTTGTTATAAAGTCAAAAAAAAAAAAATTCATCAAAATGAACGGTAATGTATTGAACGTGTCAGACAAGGCCTTGTTTGATGATTCAATCAGTCATGCTGAAAAGCACACACATCAACCGTATGCTTCCACAACTTTAAACAATAATGATGAAATCCGCATTCCAGTACAGCAACAAGACTTGTACACCCTACCGTGGAATAGTTTACTTTATATTGAGGGTAAACTCCTCACGCATGATAATAAAGTATCAAACACTGCTAAATTAATTAACAATGCATTTGCATTCCTATTTAGTGAAATTCGATATGAAATTGGAGGAATAGTAATAGATAGAGTTCGAAATCCAGGAATAACTTCAACGATGAAGGGTTACGTCTCTTACAATATAAATGAGAGTAAACGTTTACAAAATGCTGGTTGGTCACCTTTGGTTGATACAAAACAAATAGTTGATAGTAACGGCAATTTTAATGTATGTATCCCTCTCAATATGCTCTTAGGATTTTGTGAAGATTTTAAAAAAATTATCCTAAATTTACAACAAGAATTAGTTCTCATACGAAGCAGCACTGATGTGAATGCAATTGAAAACAGCGTCGCCAGTGAAAATATGAAAATTGAATTAAGTAAAGTTCACTGGAAAATTCCACATATATCGGTAGCCGATGCTGAACGACTAATGCTTATGAAGTATATAGAGGAGAGCATTAATTTGGAGATAGCTTTTCGTAGCTGGGAACTTCATGAATATCCACTCCTGCAAAAAACACAACGTCACTCCTGGTCAATCAAAGGTACAACACAATTGGAAACACCTCGTTTCATTATTGTTGGATTTCAGACAGATCGCAAAAATAAGCATAATAAGGACATGAGTAAATTTGATCACTGTAATTTGAGTAATATTAAGCTGCATTTAAATTCTGATATGTACCCCTACGATAACCTTAATTTGAATATTAAAAATAACCATTGGGCCATGTTATATGAAATGTATATTCAATTTCAGTTGTCTTACTATGAACGACCATGTGAGCCTATATTCACACCTCATGAATTTATCAATACAGCACCGCTGGTGGTCATAGATTGTTCGCATCAGAGTGAGACATTGAAATCGGGTAATGTTGATATAAGATTGGAATTTGAAACAAATGAAAATATACCAGAAAATACAGCTGCCTATTGTTTAATTATACATGATAAAATAATTAATTATAATCCATTAACAAATATTGTTAGTAATATGTAAATGTACTTTGTTTTTTGAATGCAAAATAAATGTTTTACAATAATTCGCATTTTGAATGAATATATTCCATACCCCTCATTTCCCATTCAGGGTAAAATAATGTAAATTTAAATTTTGATAATAATTATTGAGTTATTTAGACTTTAAAGCAAAATGTCCAATTATTAAATATACACCTTTAACAAATATTGTACGGATTATGTAATATTGTGTAATTAAATAAAACAATATTTATAGAAAAAATGTTTTATTATTATTATTATTATTAATGTTAAAGTACAAAATATTCCTTATTTCTAGTATTTCACATACAAAAATAAAAAGTCAATCAAAATAAGTTCACGGTATAAGGTCAAATTATATCTAAAATCAGGCTAAAATTAAATTTTATCAGCTCAGGTATTGCAAGTTTGCTCGCCAAATACACACTCAAAATTATACATCTCTAATACTGCTGCTGCTGCTGCCAGACCACAGCCACGGCCGCGGCCATAGCCATAGCCTAACTCCAAATAAAACCACCATTATCACACAGATGGCACTAAAGTCACACCCCAACCCACATGACTGCCAACCCAAACTCACAGGGTTGCCAACAAACCCCTCCACACAAAAAAAAAAAACACTAAAAAATCTACCCCCTAAAGGCTGCTGAAGAACTAACAAGGGTTGCACAAGAACTACCCCTAAAACCAAGGCCAAGGTCAAAAATTCACCCTCATGGTAGCTGCGGATGGACACATGCCATCGAGTTTGGTTTAGAACCGGCACAGCATATCTATTTATTAATTAAAATCATAAGCAGCAGCTCTGGCCGCCGCCGCCGCCGCCGCTACAGCCGGAACGCCGTACAAGAACCACCCCCACGGCTACAGCCGCCGCCAACGCGCAGGCTACAACCCCCGCTAAGGCTGAGACCGCCGCCAAAGCGCAGGCTACAACCTCCGCTAAGGCTGAAACCCCTGCTAAGGCCCCAACCCCTGCTACAAGAACCACCCCCACGGCTACAGCCGCCGCCAACGCGCAGGCTACAACCCCCGCTAAGGCCGCCGCCCCAGCTACAGCCTCAGCCAAAGCGTCCGTCGTACTGAACCGGATGACCGCGGTCAGCGAGTTCTGAAGAACTTGATGACAGCGGTCATCGAGTTTAAAACTAGTGCTGCCACCTAGCGGCAGTTCGATGAATTGTTGAGCCAGGATCAGCATAGTATATCTACTAGTACTGCTCAATAAATAACGATTGGCTAATACAAAAGATACGGTTTAAACTTAAAAAGGCTTTTTTAGATTTTGCGTTCATAATGAAGTCATTACGATACGCAATTGCGTATCGTAATGGCCTTCATTTCAATACGCATTTTTTTGTTTTAGAAGGTTGGTACTAGATGATCACTTAAATTCACAGAACACTACAAATACTTAAATTTAACCTTCAAATATTCAAATAAATAATAATTGAATGTGGTCAGTTCAGTGATACCAACTACAACATTTCACTTGCAAATTTCCTTAAATTGACTTGGTTTAATATTAGCAGTTTTTTACAATATTTTAGTATGTAGAAGGCGCAAAATCTAAAAAATAGTATAAAGAACTCATTTTATAAGACTTTTTTTTTTCGCACTTGTCAATTAGAAAACTCGCCAAGGCTCGTTTTCTAAACTTTGACGCGTGCGAAAAAAACATGTCTTATAAAACTTGTTCTTTAATATACTATTAAATGATTATATCGTTACATTAGCCATCTATTCCATAAAAAAAAATTAGAGCGTGGAAGCAAGGATTTGTGATGATTTGATGAGTTTTTGTAGCAAAATGTGTGGTTAGTTGTCACGTCTGTCACACTGAAAAAATTAACAAATATTTCAAGGAATTTGTGATTATATAGACATGTATGTGCATTGACTGACTACTCGCAATTATTTAAGTAACGAAATAACTAATAACTTTATTGTATTCAAAATAAATAGTTAACTAGAGATCAGATGTCAGTTCGACTCGCAACTATCCTACCGCCATCTGTGTACAATCATTCCTATTACTAAACATAACTGTTCACACAATTTATTTTATATTTAATTTTTATTTTAACGTTATTTTCCATTCTTCTTGAGTTTTTATTCAATCTAATCTAAGCATTTTATACTTTTGTTTTTGTAAATGAATGCCCTATTTCATTTTCACAGCAGTGTGGCATTTTGTTAGGTTATGTTAAATACCGACAGAACATATGTCAAATTGACTTGTGAACGTGATAAATGTGTAATTACAGTGCCATTAGTTCCTAACTAAACATTTTCATTAAGAATGTAGACAAGTGACATTTCTCAACATTGTATACTTAGAAATTTGGACAGCGAGCGTTTTTTCTACTTTGTCGCGCATGAGCGGCAAAGTGACATTTTGCGTTTAGAAAAGAGAGCGCAAATGGCTACTTTCTATAGTGACTGTAGAAAAACAATTTTTTACATTTATATCATTGAAAATCTTTTAATTCAGTGTGTTGTTTCATATGCATGGCTAAGGTTGATTTACGTGAAAACAATTTTTTACATTCATTACATTGAAAACATTCTACTCCAGTGTGCGTCTTCATATGTATGGTTAAGTTTGATTTTTGTGAAAACCATTTTTTGCATTCAGTACATTGAAAATCTTTAAAGCCAGTGTGTGTTTTCATATGTCTACTTAAGGTTGATTTGTGTAAAAACCATTTTTTACATTCATTACATTGGAAATCTTTAACGCTGGTATGTTGTTTCATGTGTCTGGTTAAGTTTGATTTATCTGAAAACCATTTTTTACATTCATTACATTGAAAATCTTTTACGTTACTGTGTATTTTCATATGTCTAGCTAAGTGTGACTTATGTAAAAACCATTTATTACATTCAAAGCATTGAAAATTTTTAATGTCCGTGTGTTGTTTCATATGTCTGGTTAAGTCTGATTTTTGTAAAAAACATGTTTTGCATTTATTACATCGATATTCTTTGTAACCGATACGAATTTTCATATGCATTTTGGATAAGTGCTCTTCATCTTTAAACTCTTTATTACAAATTAAACTTGCACCACGAGTAACTAAAATATTCTCATCATAGTTAATTTCACTATTATCAGAAACTACATCGTCAAGTTCATCAGAATTCTGATCACTATCGTTATCCGTGTCAACGCTGCTGTCTTCCTGAAGATGAATGCCTGTTTGCGGTGAACTTTTCTCCTTCCGTATTTCTTGATGTAAATCAACAAATTCATTGTCGGATGGATTTTCTGGTAACGGGTCTTTAATGAAAATTTCGTCTACTAATGAATATTTTACTTCTAGTTTATCAGTCTTATCTAACACTTCATCTTTAATACGAACTTCATCGATTTTATTAATATTTGTTTTAGATGTCGAACACGTCTCTGTCACATCTGTCTTGTGCTGTGCTTCCTTGATCCACGCTTCCAAGCGTAGACTGTTTTCCACACAGTCTTTCTTAAATGCACTAAACAACTGAAGGTTTTGTTCACAAATAGAACAGAAGCGCAGCGGATGCTGTAACTTGATGATTGTCTGAAACATAAAATTGTTATTGTAAAAATATGCTCATGAAAGATATAGGTATAATATTGTTACGCAAGAATTTACTGTAGTTAATTAATTTGTATGTGTATGCGTAATACATTGATTATATAGGTTGGAAATAATAATTTACGAGTTAGTTGTATTCGACATGTGACAAGAAAAACAGTATTCAGAATAAAAGGAGTGTTTAGTTTCATACTTCGTTTTTCTTATTTTCCTAGTAGTCCTAATAATATTTTTATTTCGCTGAATTTTATATTTTACTTTTTCTACCTAGTCAAATCATCTCCGACGGTCGATATGCTTCACCCTAAACAAGTCTAGTATGAAGCCAATGATCGCTTTATCTAAATGTACTCGTTTTACGCCCTACTATGTACAGGATTTCTCATTTTACAGGTTTTTTTTTTTTAATAATATTAACGATGGAGCAAAAGCCGGATCAGTCGGATTTGGTGGTACCGCCGGGTACCCGTCCATCCCTAGTTTTAATTTTTAAATACTATGTAGTTCTTATTATTGTCCTACATTATAAATGCTTATTATAAATTTACATGTTTTTACGATTTATACTGTGATCTGATTTTTAACCTCTTACAACAAGGACTACCAGTCTTCCATAACCAAATACAAGAATAACGAAATTTTATATACATACCTGTATATACATATAATCTATACAGTGATATTCTCTTATACGCAAATGATATTAAGATATATAACGTAACATACATTTGCCCAGGCAAATTAAACATTTGCTTCGCGAAAAATATTACAAAGCTGGAAATGATTTTAATCCACTTGGAGTATCCCAAATAAGAGTTATATGAGTTTGCGACAGTTTCTGAGATGAGCTTAACTTCTGGGAGCCGAAAAACCACGAAATTTTGAGACATTTTTCAGTTTTTCGTTTATAACTCGAGAACGGTGCATCCTATAGAAAATTTTATTGTTTCTAAAATTAAGAAGCACAAAATTTCGAGTCTAAAGAGCCCTTAAACGTCAGATTTGGTTTAGCGGTTTAGCCAAAATCGATCGTTAAAAATCAGCAATTTTTACCAACTTGGCTGAAAAGTGGGTTATGCCATTGTTCACAAGCCTGTAACTTAAAAACGGCTCCTTCATATAAAAAATGTCAAATTATGAAAATTGTTTTTAAAATTAGCTCATTCCTACATACAGATACACAAAAAAAAACGAAAGTAATCGTAGCGCTGAATTTCTGCTAAGATCTATTTTTGAAGTTAAAAGACTTTTGAACCCCAAAAATTACATTTTGACATGCTATAAACAATGTAATATTGTAATATGGGAAACAAATACTCTATATTTACAAACAATGTTATAAACATTACTATGTTATAAACATTTGAATTCTGCGATGTAGTACATCGGATTATTCTATATATTATACTGTCTTTATCTCTAAATCTATACAAGATATAATAATTTTTTTAAGTGTATTAGATGGAGAATTTTATGTTCTTCAATAATTGTAATAACAAAAATTTCCAAGAAATTATATTTAGAAGAATTTTTCTACGAAACTACTACTTCCGGTTGTGAAATTGTTACCAAAACCTTTTCAGCTCTTCCCAGGAATGTCAGCTTAATGAATTCATAGTTAAACAGGTCTTAAGTTTTTGAGGAATCCGACACACACACACACACACACACACACACAGCATCGTAAAAATATTATAATCGGATTCAAGGGACCTTAAATCGTGCTTATTCACTGAAACCTGAATATGTTTTCAAAGATCTAGGTGTCACATTTGATCCTAAACATTCATTTGTTCCACATGTACAAGAAATTGTGAAAACTGCCTATAGAAGTTCAGGTTTCATCCTCAGAAATGCTCAGCTATTTAGTAAATTCACTTTACGATTATTGTTTACATCTTTGGCCAGGCCAATTCTCGAATACTGCTCAGTGTTGTGAACCTAATTTATGATCAACATAATCAGTCACTTGAAAAACTACAAAGACTATAAAATCAGCCACATATATTTGTATTTTATAAGGTGGTTTTCCACTTAGACACACTCCACACAATATTTTACTTGAATCTTTCGATCTCCAACCCCTTTATGCGAGACGGTGTATACATGCCATTATAGTATTATTTAAAATAATTAACAACGTTACCTCGAACGTTACAGACTGCCCTTTCATTCTAAGTAAAATTAATTCTTAGTACCGCGGCTATCGGCTAGACATAATACAACTTTTTGTCACCAAACTCCAAACATTTCATGATAACAACGTATTCAATTATCGAATCAGATACATGAGTGGGATCACGTAACTGTGAAAACGATATTGCGACTGTCGACAAGTGAAAATGTGATCACGTAAATAATGAAAACCGAAAACGATATCGTTTTAGACTAAGAAAAATGTGAATTCTAGTCGACACTCTCAAAGCATGTGAAAACGATAGTCGTTTCTTACGTCTCTTTTTATTTTATACATTTGGGTATAGGTATATCCTTTTCTTATTTACTTGCACTTAGGTAAAAGAATGTAGTGAGAAGTGAGTTGAATTTGACGTTTTGGAAAGAATGAAAGAAATGTCATTATAAATGATTTAAAAATAAATTAATATTTTAAATTTGAAAGGTATTTTTTATTATTTTATTTAGTAAGGCGAAAATGAAATAATTGTGATAAAATACGATAATTATAAAATGAAAATTGATTACAAGAATGAATCTAAGAAAAAAATTCATGAATATTTTAATAAGCATGTTGCGAAGAACCAAATGCTTATGATTTACTATATATTTTTACTCTTTTGAAATCTATGACAGAAAATTGAAATCTTGGTGATTAGATATTTTATTATTTCTACTGAAATTTCCCTGATTTACTATTAAAATTTAGTGAAAGAACTACCCAAAAGAAATATTTTCGGCCAATATTGATATTCCAATAACTGTAAAAGTGTTGATTACAACCAAGCATATTTTATTAATATTTTAATAATATTGTATTCTGCGAAGCATCAAATATAACGATTCTAGCTTGTGTTTTGTTATTAATATTTTGTAGTTTTTACATAAAATTAAAATTTGTGAATTGATCATTTTCTGCAGCCCGTCGAAGGTTGTGCGCCGTTATATAATTGTGGCCCATACTTTATATACTTGAAATACAACACTTAATAAAAAACTAGATTACTTTAAAATAACAATCTTGTATAATTGCGGTCTTAAAAGGTCTCTTGTAGTTTTAATTATATATTTAGAAATTTCTCAGACACTATACGCACACGGCCACGGAAGTATTAATTAGAATTTTATTTACAGACGAGAATGAGATTTTAATATCAGAGCAATGTGACTTTCATAAAACTATAAACTAATTTAGATAAATTATATTTGAGAATTTGTATTTCAATATTAGTTTCTTATTAATTCAATCCCTTAAGAAAAGTAAAATATAAAAATTACTTACAATTTCAGGCATAAGATATTTTACTTGAGTAATAATTTTGTTGTCCACAATGTCGCATTTGTTATTATCATTTGAGCACATAAAGCACAAATCAATCATGGAATGCATGTTTAATAAATTCTGTTGTCACTGTCACTAAATAATATCTACAAACTATATATTTACAAACAAGTATTGTAGTAGTTACAAAAGAGGTTAAGTAAATAACCTGTGTGAAAACAGCAACGACAACCGACAACGAGTAGATGAAAGTGCACCGTTACACAAAGTCGTGCGCAATACCAGTAAACCATAACGCCAGCAAAGGAAAGTATTATTCAAAACATGTAAATTAAAATTATAAACAAAATTATTGTGCAAACAAGCGATATGTGCTCCTAGCCTTCACCAGAATTAGTGGATCAAAATGGTTCACGCTGCTAGACTGTAAGAAAGGTTTCTGGCAAATACCAGTTACATAAAGAACAGCAAGAAATTTAACTTTTGCAATATCTTGGGGTCGCTACAAATACAAAAGACTACCTTTTGGATTGGCCTCTGCACCAGAACTCTTCCAACAGGTAATGAGTGATACATTGAAAAATTTAAAAGGTGTTGAATGTTCTATGGACGATATAGTAGGTCTGTTCGTTTGTATTACACTAACTTGTACAAAATGTACCGAGAATCCGTCACAGTGTAGTTTAGTGCAACGTAGTACAGACTTGTTTTCGAAATTTAAACGAACACTAATTAGACAAGTTAGTGCAAATTGTAGGTTAACTAGCAACGCCATTTATAAATATGTATAATTATAATGATTTTTCCATTTAGTTAAAATTTATTGCAATTCTTTCAATATGAAAAATCCATTAATGCTTATTTTTTGTACTAAATGTGAATTACACATATCTATATCGATTTTAATAGTTTTCAGTTAAATTAAAACTTTTTTTAAAAAATATTTTGTATGCAGTGATATTTACTTATTTTTCCATTTTATTTCTTTGGTATTCTTAAAAAACATTTCCTTTGATTCATTTTTAGAATATAGAATAAGATTTTGCACTGCACTAAGTGTACTAGCTCGGGAGGTAGTACAGTTAAGACAAGTTAGTGCAACATGCACGACTACAAACGAACACAGTGCAGACAACTTCGAACACACAAACGAACATATTTTTCAAAAAATTACAAGTTAGTGCAGCTAAAACCATACAAACGAACAGACCTTATGATACATGCTCCCACTAAAGTAGAATTGGAATAGAGAACTAGTACAGTAGCAAAAAGGTTAAAAGATGCCGGGTTAAAGCTGAATGCAGACAAGTGCAAAATAGCAAAAAATAAATAAAATTTCTAGGTCATAAATTAACAGATCAAGAATTACTACCAGGGCCCTGTTTCTCAAAAAATACAAGTCTTGTAATACAAGTGTGTACACTCGTAAAATTTTAATTTTCACAAGTATTTGTTTCTCAAAACTACACTTGTAAGACACAAGTCACAAGTGCAAGTCTATTATATACAAGTGTTTTTTACAAGTGTAATTATCGTTCTGTTTCTCAAATATATTTTACAAGTAATGTCTTGTGAAATACTTGAAAATTTTTAGCAGTCTCAAGCAACCCTATCATCAATTCTAATAGTGTAAAAAATATTTATTTACAATTGAAAAAGTGTACAAGTTGTCTAGTAAGGTTCGGAATGTTGAAAGTGAGTTTCTTTATTACCTTGATTTATTTTATTATTGTTTTTAAATAACAAATTATAATAATTATTATAGATTAATATTCGGGAGCAATATGGTCAAGTGACTAGTGATGAAAACGAAGTTGTTGTGGTACGAAGATAGAAATATTTAGGAGGAGGATTAATTATGGCCACATGAAGATGTCATATGAATTTAATGAGGGTTTCGACTTACACCCAGGGTCTATAAATTGGATGGGCCCACTGGCCGATTTTAAACAATAACAATATCACGAATTATTTAATATTTGTGAGCTAAAAATTAAAAAAGCATTACATCAATGATAAAACTTGATTACAACAATGAATATACTTGAGTACAACAATGATTATACTTGATTATAACAATAAACTTGGTTATAACAATGATTGTAATTGATCAGATTTCTATTTGTATAACGTGTATGTATGTACGAATGTATGAAATTGGGGGCCCTTGTGTCTAGGGTTAGAAAATTACTTAACGTGACCCTGCATAGAAATGTTGCTCGTTTTATGTTTGGCCAGAATGTTTCCCTTATAACAAACACACAAATTAAATCAGCTGTGATCACTTGTGAAGATAAACTACACGTGTAAAAAAGTTACTAGACTTGTAAATTTCTTTCTGAAACAGAATTTACATGTCCTTGTGAAAAATTTACTAGTAACTTATAACTTGTTAACTTGTAGACTTGTATTTTTGAGAAACATGGCCCTGGTCGCGCTCTGTGAAAATTGGTAATGTCTGATATGGAAGGGCGTGTTTAATGATTAATGGTGCGTTGTGACTTAAGATATGTGTGATGTTTTTCGTGATAGGGTTATGTTATATATATGAATAGAATTTTTGTGAAATGTTGTGCTGAATATAATGGAATTTGTGTTTGTGTATGAAGATGTGCGATTTGGACATATCGGTCTGCGCCAACTATCAGACG
Source organism: Ophonus ardosiacus (assembly GCA_943142095.1). NCBI lineage: Eukaryota > Metazoa > Arthropoda > Insecta > Coleoptera > Carabidae > Ophonus > Ophonus ardosiacus. The sequence continues at coordinate 6,190,031 of OW964841.1, forward strand.
CAGACAACAATTCTGGAATCGTTGTATGGGCAGGTGGGCTGTTATATATATTCGTATGAAATAATACAGTACAATATAAAATTCAAAAATTACAAAAATATATACGTAAATAAATATAAAAATAAGTATAAGTATAGCAGTTATAAAATTCTCATTTCCTGTAACCAATTCAAAGCTGCTGGAGTAATATTATGTAAATCCACAAAACTGTTGAAATTTACTAATTGGGCAATCTTCCACAATATGTGAAATTGTTTCTTTTTTGGTACCGCTATCACAGGCCGGACTGTCACGTAAGTTCCAGAGATGAAGCCTATCATTACTTCTTCCATGACCCGTTCGGATACGATTCAGTTTACACCAAATTTTCCTTGGTTAATCAAACCCTGGGACTTCTTTCGTCGGATCTTCTACTAAGTTTTTATTAAAAAGCTGAACTTTCTGCCAGGTTTCTTTCCAGCAATCATTAACCGAGAAAGGTTGGTAAATAAAATCTTGTTTCCATATAGGTTTACGAGATTTTAATCTATCAGGAGGTAAATTTTCTAGTTCACGAGTTATCGAAAACATATCAGGCAAGAACTTATATTTATCCCATAAGCGTTTAGTTAAATGTTTTCTCCTAATATCATATGGAGCAATATTTGGTAGGACATGTAGCCATGGGAGAGGAGTGGACTTTAAAGAACCAGTAATTAAACGTAGAGTAGTGTTTAATTGTGAGTCAATTTTGTTGACATGAGCGCTATTTATCCAAACAGGGCAACAGTATTCTGCAGTAGAGTAGACCAAAGATAGACCAGTCACGGGAAAGGTGTGAGAATTAGCACCCCAACTAGAACAAGCGAGTTTTAATAATATATTATTTCTCGTTTTTAGTTTCAGTCTCAACATTTCAATGTGGGCTTTATACGTTAGCGAACAGTCCAAAGTTACACCGAGATAAATAGGACAAAAATTATGCTTAACAGAAGTCTTTTTGAAATATATTTTAAGTTTCCTATTTTTCATACTATTGTTTAGATGGTAGCAGCAAACTTCTGTCTTTTCCGGATTAGGACAAAGTCGCCATTTACTGAAGTACTTGTTCATATATTCCAAATCTTGTGATAATACCTGTTCAATATCTTCAAAAACTTTATTACTGTTTTGCTATTTTTTTCTTTTTTTGTAATATTGTGTTTAATAAGCGAGAACCTTTATTTGGTCTCTATTTGAGCTGTTGGTTCTCCTATTTTCTTAAATAAATAAATAAATAAAAAAAATTATTCGTTATTTAAAAAAAAATATGTTAATAAGCAAGAGCTGTCATTTGCATAAATAAATTTGCTAGTTTTATCACCAATAAAAACCCTGAATTTTCTGTTGTAAATCATATTTTCGAAAAGGGAAATCATTTTATTACATGATAACATATTATATAATTTATGTATTAATCCATCTATCCAAACAGTATCATAAGCAGCAGTTAAAGCAACAAAGGCAACCCCAGTTTTAAAATGACGTTCATAACCAGCCTCAATATAAGAAGTGAGGGCTAAAACTTGTTCACAGCAACTTCTATATGGTCTAAAACCTGATTGTTCTACGGGGAGCTTTTCTTCAATTATTGGTGTTATTCTATGATACATTAATCGTTCCAGAATTTTCTAACAAACACTGAGTAGTGAAATTGGTCTATAGCTTGCGGCTTCATCAGCAGATTTTCCAGGTTTGAGAATAGCAATAACTTTTGATTTCTTAATTTCTTGAGGCACTTTACACAAGAGAAGTATATTATTATAAAAGGATAAAAGACAATTAAACCTGAACATCCCAAGTGTTTCACAAATTCAGGATATATTCCATCAAAACCAGCTGCCTTACGATTTTATAACTTCTTTTAATTCTTCAATTGTGAAAGGATTAACCAATGATTTAGAGGTTGGTGTTGATTTTCTATGTTTTTGGAGGATGCGTTTCATACTTTTAATTTCACTCTTACTCAATTTTACCATATTAGAAACATTAACTAAACGTGAGGCAATAAGATTCGGGCTAATTCTTGGCTTTGGTTTTGAGGGTATATTTGCAGCACCTAAGCTCCAACTACTACGAATAGAATGAGTGAAGTTCATGTTCTCCGTGAGTTCATTCCATTTTTCTTTTTTGACTCGTTTATTGATTTTAATAATTTATCTGCTGTATTGACATTTCGATTTTCCTGATATTCTTTATAAAGCTGTTCAGTTTTAGTCGACCAACATGGAGTGTATTCTGTACGAAAACAACGGGGAATTGTTCTTTTAGCTGCACCTTTGATAATATTAACGAATCTATTGTAATTTTTTAATGATGTCGGAATCCAACGAAGATTACTTTCTACTTGCGTTGTAAATTTTTCCCAGTCTGCTTATTGAAAATTCCAACGGGTCTTTTGGATAGAGTTAATTAGTGGAACCTGTATACCGACATTAAGTATAACAAACTGGTCTATGTTGACTATGTGGGAAATTATTTAAAACAGATCGTGAGGTTTGTAGAGGATCGTTGTTTTCATTTAGAGTTATAAAACATAAATCAGGATTATAATCCATCTTCCATCGAGCAGAATGAAAGCTTTTCTTGTCCTTGGCATCATAAATGAGGTGTAAATTGTTTTCCTCCATTCAAGTGTGAAGAAATTCACCATTTTGGTCATTTTTTGCATATCCCCATATATTGTGATGGCAATTGAAATCACCCATGATTATCGCTAGATATGAATAATTTAAAACAAGATCTACTGGCCATTGAACATTCGGGGGTTGTAAATATTAATAATGTTTATATTAGCAATTTTAGTGATAATTATTTGTACGTCATTCACTATCATTTTTCCTACTGCTTCGTAATCTATCAAATTTTACTTGATGTAAGTTGCCGGGCCATATGCAGGACTGCAAATATAATCTATAAGGATATATCTAGAAATAACTCCTCTCGCAAAAAGTTGTTCTTCAGTTGCAGTTTGGGTTTCTTGCAGGAGTATACCATCAAATTCCATACATTTGGCGATTCTGGAGAGATATTGACATTTATTCTTAGAAATTCCTTCGATTTTAGTTGAAAAATTTTGATTACAGGTTCAATATTTTAAAATTTTGATGTTTTATAATTTTTGAAATTAAAATTGCAACTGTCATTTGGCCGAGAGGATCTCGGAGATCTAGTTCGGCCTTCAAAGTGACAATTATTATGAACTACATCAAATTGTAAATCACTGTGGGTCATTCTATGAATGGCTATCGTCTTCCACATATATAAAAGTATAATAGTATAAAAAAATTAGAAAATTGTAAAAGTAAAAACTCAAAATGACACTGACAAAACAATATCAATATCAATAGGGCTGTTTTGGATGCTGAACACCAAGCTGGAACTGCGTATGAGTATGGGGCGAAGATAGAGGTGTAAATAAGTTTTTTATTACTTTGTGATATTTTACTGTATTGATTGATGAGTGAATGTAATGATCTGAAAACTATGGCTGCTTTTCGAATGATGTTTTTAATATGTTGGATGTGGAATAGGTGGGGTTCGAGGGTAACTTCACTTACGGCGAGGGTGTGATGAGATGTTGTTTAGTTTTAATGGGGTGAATATTGTTGTGACAGTAAATTTTCGAGTGAATATGATGCTTTCTGTTTTTGAATGATTAATGTGAATATTCCATTTGGTTCAGTAAGGGATGAGGATGTTTAGGTGTATTTGTAGCTGTTTGTTGGCGACCTCGGCGCTATGTGAACTTGCGTAGGGTGCCGTGTCGTCAGCGTACAGCGCTGATTGGGTTTGTGGGAAGGTGGGGAAGTCATGCAGGTAGAGGGTGAACAATACAGTGCCTAGGCAGCTCCCCTGAGGGACGCCTTCTGCTACGGGGTGAAGGAGTGAAACACAGGAATTTTTTTACGGAGAAGGTTCGGTTAGTGAGGTATGAGTGTCTTAGTAATATTAGTGTGGTTTGAAAATTAGCACGAATCATTTTGTATATGAGCCCTGACTGCCATACCTTGTCGAAAGCTTTTTCGATGTCCAGCAGGGCCATAACTGTCACCTTGTTTTTGTTATAGTTTGTATTAATATCAGTCACAATTCGTGCTATTTGTTGAGTTGTGTTGTGTTTGGGTCTGAAACCAAATTGAAAATATGGAATGATATTATGTTTATGAATATGTTTGTTGATGCGTGTGAGGATGATTTTTTCTGTGATTTTTGATAGGGTGGAAAGGAGGGAAATAGGACGATAACTGCTGGGTAGGTTTGTGTTTTTATTAGGTTTGGGAATAGGGACAACATGGGCGGTTTTCAGGCTGTGGGAAAGTGGTGGAGACGGATGATGGAATTTATTATATATGTCATTTGTACTATGGCTTTTCGCGATAAATTTTTGAGTACTAGGTTTTGAATTCCATCTGGACCGGGAGCTTTTAGGTTAGGAAAGGTTTTGATAGTTTGAAAAATTTCTGTAGGTTTAGTAAATAATTTGGACAATTGTTGGGGATTGGGTGTGAAGGGCTGGTTCGTGGATGATGGCGTCTTGGTCGGCAGCGTTGGTGGGATGAAGGATGTGGACGCGCTCGAAGGTTTCAGCTATAGCTTCAACCTTCTGCTTGTCCGTGTATAGGATGGTGTTGTTATGGGAAAGTTCAGGGATAGGTTTATAGGGTTTTTTGAGGTTTTGGGTCAACTTCCAGAGGGACTTGTCATTAGGATTAAGGGTGAGGAGCTTGGTTTGTCAGGATTCGTTTCGAAATTGTTTTATATGGGATTGTATTTGTTTGGTGAGAGAATTTATGGTGTTTCGGTGTTCTATGTCTCGGGTATGCTGTCATAACCTTCGAACATTATTCCTGCAATTTATGAGATGAATGATATGAGGTGGCAATTTTTTTTTATGAGGGTGAAGTATGATGGTGCCTGTGGGTTTATGAAGTGCGTGATTGATGGCCTGTGTGAATATATCTACTTGTGTTTCCAGTTCTTGTGTGGTGGTGATGTGTGGATTAATGGTAATGAGTGAATCTAATGATTTTCTGAATTCCTCCCAATTTGTTTTTGTGTATATGTGTTTAGTGTGTAAATTTTCTGGGTCAATATGATGTTTGCTGATTTTTGTGTATACAGGAAGATGATTTGAACTTAGTTCATCGAGAGTGACAGGTTTGTGAATTGTGAAATGTTTTTGTGAATGATGTAGTCCGTGGTCCTGGGTGATGTGTTGTTGGCGGGGTAATGTGTGTGCGTGAGTGGATGATGATGAATCACATTGTGAGAATGAATGTAGGTATGAATACAGAGTGCGACCATTATCGTTGTTTACGTTACAATTCCAACTTGGGTGTTTCGCATTCCAATCTATCATGACGATGACTTTCCTGCCTATATTTAATAATGAAATTAAATGTTGATGCGTTTGATGCAAAATGATTCGATGTGTGATTGTGGAATACGGATGCGTGTGTGAGGGATGTTATGTTTGACCGGCACGGCGACGCCGCCGGCTGGTATTTGGGTTTGATGAGGGCGATCTTGACAATGGACGGTGTAGCCTTTGATGGTGAGTTTATGGGTGGGGGTGAGTCGTGATTTGCTGATGAGCGTGATATGAACGTTATGTTTGTGAAGGAAATGAATGAGTTCGCCATGTTTGTTAATGATACCGTTTGCGTTCCAGGAGTAGATGTTAGTCATTTTAAATATTATATAGATGAATGGATAAGGGGAATGTAGTGAATTTTGTGAATTTGTCCTCAGCACTAGTGGCAGTGGCAAAGGTGTCATTTAGGGCTCTAATTGCAATTAGTAGGTTGTTAAGCTATTTAGTAGTTTCATTTCATACATGACATCATTAACTTTTCCAGTGTCACTAGTGTTGAGGACGTTAGTGTTGGGGCGGCTGCTGGTAGTTGAGTGGCGGGGGCGGTTGTTGTCAGTAGAGAGATGGCTGCTGTCCGTTGGGGGCGGCTGCAAATTGTCTGTTGTTAGGGCGCGGGGGAGCGCTGGGATATGGTGGGCGGCTAGGGAGGCGGCTGGTACCTGATTTTATTGAGAATCCCTTTTTGATGTGTGCGCTAAGGGTTTCTACTAGTTGGGTGTGGTTTTTAGTTTTCCCTGCTAAAATAATAGGAGCAGGTGCTTTCTGCTTTCTCGGGATGGTATTGGGGGCGGTTACATATTCGTGCTCGGCGTCCTCCTCGTCGTCCGACGACAGGTCGGTATCCGGGTGATATGCGAGTGGCGCATACTTGTTTGTCATGTTCATCTTCCTGTCTCTGCTGCACGGTCTGTTGTTTTCTTTTCTTAGCTGGCTGTCGCTGGGGAGCGGATGGCTGGTCGGCGCGCTGCTAGTGCTAGCCACAGCCAGAGTGGTTTCTTCTCGTTTGTAGGTGGCATTGGTTCTGCGGTAAGCAGATGTTTTATTTTTTCAGCCACGTTTGACAAGGCGCTATTTGTGACCGCGTGGGAGAGTTCTTTATTTAAAAGTTCGTCCACTTTTTCCGAAAAGTCGTTCACAGCATTTTTGAGGCGGTCATCCGCCTCTAAACTATTATCACTAACACAATCACGCACACTGTTCACACTATCACACTTTTCGGTCTCAATCTTTTTCTTTTTCACTCGCACATTTTCGCTTTTCTCAGTTTTGTCAAACACTAGGTTTGTTCGCGGTAACGATCCCGGACTAGTTTGAGCATCACACGCATGCGCAGTTTTGTTTTAATCGTTCGCGGTACGATTCTGTCTGATAACTCCGTGTTCGCGGAACACTGTGGACTGGTACATGATTGGTTTCGTACTAATCAGACCAGTCCAAAAATTGAAGCAACTACTATAAATCAGGGACTAATTGCGAGTATTCAGTGTATACTTTGCTGTGTTTAATTACGTTTATTTTAACAATTTCACAAACTTTAAATTAGTAAATATTTGAAAGTAAGTTTATAATATTGCCTCCATTTCCATATAATATTTTCATTGAGGTATATAACATACATAACCTCAAACGTCAAAACGAGCGTTCGCGGTAGAAAAAATCCCAAATCAATATCAGATCACGCTTGCGCATTTCCCGATTTATGAATTAGTACAGAACAAGTACGAAATAATTTTGGGATCCGTCAGGGATTGTTACCGCGAACAAACCTCCTGTCTTTCTTACTTTTGGTTTTGCTTTCACACGCGCCACCCTTAATTTTACTTTTTTACACCTCAATTTTCTTAAGTTAATAATTTCTTATTAGAATTATTGCTTTTTCTATACATTGATTTAAACACGTCTGTTCTACACGAATGCTGAACAGAGACGGATGCTACCACTATGCTACGATCGCTTGTATATTGATCTTTCTTTTATAAGTAATAATAAGTACCACATTAAATTGCTGCAACATTTTCTTATTTTACTTAATTTTTTTTTATTAATTTTAAACAATTTGTTATTAATATAATGCAAGAAGTGTTCCCCAACATGTGTATAAAGTTTTACTACAATAAGTTTTATTGGGAGGCAAATATTAAAATTATTTTTATTTCCCGTGCTAAATGCCTATGTAACGGATTTCGAGCGCCAATCGGTGTACAGGATAACTCAAATTAAGTGGTATACCATTGGGATTTGGGAAATCATATGAGCTACGAGATCGGTTATATGGATAATGTGCAATTTTGAGATTCCGTTACAAACAAATTAAAATTCTGAGCAGTTGAAAAGTTATTTACAAAAAACTGAAAATCTCGATTTTAAAAAAGTCAAGTAATGCCGTTGTTATAAAAGATATAAAACAGTGTTTCATATAAAAGTTACATGATTTGATAAGACAAATTGAAAAGTTAATGGTAAGGCTGCGGGTTTGGATGGGATTACAAATGAGATGTTGAAGTATGGGGGAGAGAAAGTATTTGATTGGTTAATGTATTTATTTAGATTTTGTCTGAAACGTTGTGTGGTTTTTGATGTTTGAAAAAAGCTGTTATTTGTTAATCATTCAAAGGCAAATGCACTTTGAGTGAATGTACAAATTTTTGCGCGAAAAGTCTGTTGAGTGTGGTAGGAAAACTTTTTGGTAAGGTGCAAAACTTAACAATTTAAAAAATGAGTGACGTTCAGGATGGTTTTTAGCCTGAGAGGGGATGTGTCGATCAATTGTTTGCTCATCGTATGATTGTAGAGAAGTCGCTTGACAAGAACAAGAAGATGTTCTGTGGCTTTCTTGATTTAACGAAGGCGTAAGATGGTGTTCTTCGAGATACTTTGTGAGATGTACTCAGAAAGTACGGCGTGAATGGAAACTGGTTGGAAGCGATTCATGCGTTGTATGAGGGTAGTGAAGCTAATGTGAGAATAGATGGTAGGTTGAGTAATTGGTTTCGTATAAATATTGGCGTTAAACAGGGTTCTGGTATGTCTACGTGGTTGTTTAATTTGTATATGGATGTGTTGTTGCGGAAGGTGTTGAGAGGAGTGGATGATGTACATGTTGGTGAAAGTATTGTGCCTGCGTATGCGGATGATGTAGTTGTTTAAGTTAAAATGAAGAGCAAATGAGAAGAATCATAGAGAGAATAAACGAAGTTGGATGAAGTGTGAATCTGTTGTTGAATGTTGATAAATCTAAGGTTTTAGTATTTGAAAGGAGTGAATTGGTGACTGAGTTCAATGTGTTGGTGGTTGGAGTGAAACTGCAGCAGATGAATGAGTTGATATATTTGGGTAGCATGGTGTCGAGGGATGGACGAATATATAGTGTATATAATGGAGTGCTAGTGCTTGCTTTGATGTATGGAAGTGAATGTTGGGCATGAACGAGGAAGCATAAAAGGTGAGTGACTGCCATGGAAATGAGATATTTACGTGGTGTTTGTGAGTATGCAGACGGGAACGCGTGGAGACTAATTTCGTGTATGAAGAATGTATGGTTAGGAAAAATGTTGTTAAGAGAGTTGAAGTGAGTCAGTTAAGATGGTTTGGTCATGTGGAGAGAATGACGAGTGAGCGACTTGTAAACGCATATATGTTTAAAAAGTTAAGGATGTTCGATTGCGTGGTCGTCCAGTGTGTAAGTGGATGGATGTGATTGGTAGTGTTTTAATGGAGCGTAAGTTTCCGAATGAAAAACACGAACACATCTTAGATGACCTCTGAAAAATAAAAAAAAGTCTCATTTAATCAAAGTCGTAACTATTGTAGTTTTCGAGATAGCAGAGGTAAACACCGAAAAAACACATTTTCCACTGCTTGATATCTCGTAAATTATTGAAGATCGGACCCATGTAGATTAAGTTTTTTTTACTCGTTCTGGTCAGTACTAAAACCCTAATAATTTTTTAACACCTTATATATATATATATATATATATATATATATATATATATATATATATATATATATATATATATATATATATATATATATATATGTAAACTGTGAAGATAATAAAACTGAAATAGAACACTATTAACTGTAATAAAAGGTCAAATAATGCACTAGATATTATTTCACCAACACTGATTTATTTCAAACACTCCGAACGACAACTCAAAACATACTGATTTTAGAATTCATTCCTTATTAAATACTACTCACTAGTTACACAATCAATTAAATTTACTAATAATAATATAATTAAATATTCTAGTAGCTGATTGCAGTCTGAGGTTATATAATCCATCAGAAATTACGACTCTCCCGGGCTCCTAGCATCCGAGATGCTAACACGGCCATCCTGCGCACGCCGCGGCATCGCGTGCGACATTCTGTGCTGGAAAAAATAAAACTTGAAATATCGAAAATATGACAACTACGGAATGTCTTCGCTTAACGTCCAAGACGATGATGATTTAAGCACCAACACAAACACAATGACTATTCAAGGTCCAACACACTGACCATTTAAGGTCCACGACCATTTAAGGTCCAACACACTGACCATTTAAGGTCCACGACCATTTAAGGTCCAACACACTGACCATTTAAGGTCCACGACCATTTAAGGTCCAACACAAACACAATGACCATTCAAGATCCAACACACTGACCAGTACCTCAACTGTTCATGTGCAGCAACTTTAGTTATTTGTGTTGTCTTGTTCAAACGTTTCAAAACATAACGATCATTAGCTAGAGTTTTAAAAACTTGGTAGGGTCCTATAAATTTGTCACCTAGTTTACCACTACCTGCTTTCTGTGTGTCTTGTACAACAACTTTATCGCCGACTTTAAACCGAATAGCATTTTTCCTTCTAGCATTAAATTCTCTTTCTTGTCTCTGTCTACTTTCTTCCATTTTTATATTGGCAATTGATCTCATAGCGCTTACATCATTCACATCCATACATTTCTTATACGGCAGGCCTTCAAATAACTTCTTTTCTGCAGGTAGAAGATGCTTTTCTCCGAACATCAATGCCCTAGGTGTAAACCCTGTTGTAGAACTCACTGTTTCATTAAGAACTGCTTCGATTTGTGGCACAACACTTGTCCATCTACATTCTTTTTCGCTTGTTAACATACTTCTCATTAAGTTGAATAAGGTTCTCATGACACGCTCTACTTGTCCGTTACCTCTAGGGACTCCAGTAGCTATTAAATGTAACTCTATGCGATTTTCCAGTAAAAATTCCTTGAATTTTGAAGATGTAAATGCTCTTGCTCTGTCAGCAATTATCATTGTCGGTTTTCCTACACGATTGAAAATATTACTCAGGCCGCTAATTGAGCAAACTGTTGTTTTGTTTTCAATGGGAACGAACATACAAACTTTGAAAATGCATCGATAATGACTAAAATTTCTGTGCAGTTATTTGACTTTACCAACGGACCCGCATGGTCTATATGCCACACCTGGAATGGTTTGGTTGCTTTATTCCCTCTTTGATAAACTCCGTGTTTTGGACCAGTATGAGATTTTCCTATAGTGCAGGATCTACAATTTTTAATGTACTTTTTCAAGACTTGTCCCATTCTTGGCCAGTACAGTTCCTCACGCATGCGAGCAATGGCCTTATCCCAACCAATATGAGCAGCTTCGTCATGGTATGCCTTCATCACTTCTAATCTAGCTGCTTTTGGAACGAAACATCTGATGAGTTCTTTTCCTTTAGTTTTGAAGACATGATAGACGACATTGTCTTTTATAATGAACGAACTGTTGGGTGCAGTACTCAATGACTGGCAGAATTCATCTTCAGCTTGAAACTCAAGTATACTAGATGGTTTTTTTGTTTGTGTTAATACTCGGATCGTTGGGTTTCTGCTTAAATAATCTACATGCCCCATTCGACATCCAGGTCGATATTCGATCTTGAAATCGAAATCCTGTAGTCTCATCCACCACCTGGCAACTCTTGGATGTAAATTCTTCTTTAATGCAGTGGCTCTTACAGAATTGCAATCAGTGTATACAGTAAAGTTCAAACCATACAAATACACGCGAAAATGTTCCATTCCTTCAACAACGGCCAGGGTTTCTAGGTCATACGAGTGATATGTTGATTCTGATTGATTAGTTCTCCTACTAAAATAAGCCACAGGTTTTACAAGTCCATTCTCCTTCTGCATCAAGGCTGCTGCGATTCCTATGGAACATGCATCCGTATGGAGTTCGGTAGGAAGTACTGGATTAAAAATTCTTAGTACAGGTGCCGATACTAAAGTTTGGATTATTTGTTGTCTTATGTTTTCCTGTTCCTGCGTCCATTTAAACTCAACATTTCGCTGTAAGAGTCTATTTATAGGTGCGGTAGTTATTGAGAATTTTTCAATATATCGTCTAAAATACCCAGCTAAGCCCATAAATTGTCTTACACCTTTAACATCTTTTGGGGGCGGTGATTCTACCAACGCTTGTACCTTCCGCGGGCTAGGTTTGGTGGACCCATTTCCAACAATAGACCCTAGGTATTCGGTTTCTAAAGCGAAAAAGGTACATTTGTTCGGGTTTAGTGAAAATCCTGCCAATGACAAAGCCTCCAGAGTTCTTTCCAAATAGCTGAAACCTTCTTCTACAGTTCTGGACGGTATCATGATATCATCTAGGTAGACCTGAACAATATTATCTTTCAGCGTACCTAAAGCCTTATTGATCGCTCTTTGATAACATGATGGTGCGTTAGCAAAACCAAATGGCATACGGTTGTATTCAAAATGTCCATCAGGTGTCACAAACGCAGTATATTTTTTCGAACTTTCCTCGATCTCGATTTGGTGAAAGCCCGCTTTTATGTCCAAAGTTGTGAAATAAACTGCATTCCCTAGAGCATCTAGTTGATCCCGTAAATTGGGTATTGGATATCTATCTCTGATAGCCTTTTTGTTAATCTCCCGATAGTCAACACATAACCGCAAGGAACCATCTTTCTTTTTTACTAATACTATTGGGCTCGCATACGGTGAAGTGCTTTCCCTAATTATCTCTTGTTCCAACATGTCCTGAATAATGATCTTAAGTTGCATTCTTTCAGCGAGTGCTAGACGTCTAGGACGAAATGCAACAGGAACTTCATCGTTTAATTGTATTTTTAGCTTACCAGTGGTAACAACTTTCGCAGTTTGGGCCCGTGCTTCCTCCAGCATATTGTTTAATCGTTGTTGTTGTTGCTCGTCCAATCCTGATAACCTATTTTCTAAATTCATAGTACAGACTGTAACAGGAGTCGTAGTGCTGTGTTGTAAGTCTAAGCCATGCTCTCGTTTTACAATAATTACTCCAGGACGACTTATTGTTTCCCAGCCTATAAGAGAGTCCACACCAGGAATGGTGCCATTAGGAACTACTAAAAAGTCAATTTCTAACGTAATTTCTTGTAGGGTTACATACAGCAAACAGCGTCCTACAGTACTTATTTGTTTTCCTAGTCCAACTAAATTTCGCGAAACTGGCAAAATTAGTGCATTAACGGAGTTTGCTACATGTTGATGGATGATTGAACAATCTGCCCCTGAATCTACCATGTAAGTAAATTTGTAGTTAACGTCTCCCACAACTGCGGTAGCAGATGGCATTATTGCGCATCTGTAGACACTTACGCAACGTATCTCGTGCTTTTTAATTTTCTGAAAACAAGTAGACTCCTCATGGCCAGGTCTTTTGCAGAAGTTGCACTGTTTAAATTTTGACCTGTCTACTTCGTTTTGTCTCGAAGTACCTGGGTTCTCATTAGTGAATGTAGTTACCTTACATCGATCTTTCTTATGATCAGTCTTGCCACAATTGAAACATTTTCCCAAAAATCTCGTTGTGCTATCCATCTTTGCTCGCTTGGTAGGTGGTCCAATCGGGATTGACTCTGCTTCATAGTGTCTTAAGAGCAGCATGAGCTCTTTTTGATCTTTAGGTTTATGGAAACGTATGCCCTCTCGAATCGAGTTTACCGTAATGCCTCCAATAACAGGGTACAATACTCGGTCCCAAGGTAAATCGGGGTAGAATCTATATAAACTGCGTATCTTTTCTCTTCCATATTCACTAATACTTTGAAATTGAGAACTATTCATATTGGCAGCACGTAAGAGCTTGGTATGGTAAGTTTCATAATCAGGAAAAGCAGTGAGTAAGTCATCTTCGAAGTTACTCCAGTTTTTGTTAAGGGGTCTCCATCCCTCATAAAATTTACGGGCTTTACCTTGAAGTGCTTCTCCTGCCTTCAAAATCATTATCTGATCACTAACTTTCAGTTTTGTTCGTGTATCATTTACGTCTTTGAGCCACTCCTCCATAGAATAATCACTTTTATCAGGGTCGTAACGTACCAAACTGAAAGAGAAACGTTCTCCATCACTGACACTTGGTCCCGGATTGGAAACAGTTTGTTGATTCATTCTAGTCAGTTGATTGAAGAACAATTCCATAACTTGCTGAAAACTAGGAGCGCTAGTTGATTGCTGGTCATTATTGACTAATGGAGGTGCATATCTAGGCATAGATGCGATATCTTCTTGCACACTCAAATTCAACGCATTTTGTTCACTGGATTCCAGCAAATTTTCTGTATCACCGTCATCTACATCACGCGACATTTTAGGTACAATCCCACTTCTGATGTAAACTGTGAAGATAATAAAACTGAAATAGAACACTATTAACTGTAATAAAAGGTCAAATAATGCACTAGATATTATTTCACCAACACTGATTTATTTCAAACACTCCGAACGACAACTCAAAACATACTGATTTTAGAATTCATTCCTTATTAAATACTACTCACTAATTACACAATCAATTAAATTTACTAATAATAATATAATTAAATATGCTAGTAGCTGATTGCAGTCTGAGGTTATATAATCCATCAGAAATTACGACTCTCCCGGGCTCCTAGCATCCGAGATGCTAACATATATATATATATATATATATGCAAAAATAAAGTCAGATTTTACCTATTCTAAAGACTATACTTGTAAAACTTATGACTTCTTCGGTTGTGAATTAAAAAAATCTGATGTGGACACCACATGACTTCCTTGTACGTCTGTTAAACTATAAATATTTTGTTAATAACTAAAATATATATTATAATGGACCCAATCATAAAATTGCACGTATTTGACAAAATTTTACATTGACATTAAATTCTTTATTTTTTTGTTCTTTTTTGTCCAAAGAGTACATAATTTTTAAATTTACATATCTCGCTTATACAAAGAGCTAATTTAATCATACATAATGTTTTAGACGCAGAATTCAATTCTGTACAATTTTTATTTGAAGCATTTTTATTTAAAATCAAAATAACACCATTTTTTTCAAGAAAAACTAATAACAGCGTCAAGTAAAGTATCACTTCCGGTTGGACTATTTTTACCAAAATCTATTATGTTATTTCCATTGATTTTAAAAGTATAATATACCAAATTGGAAAAGTTTTCGATTATATTTTAATATAGTTTTTCATTAAAATCTATTATAAGCTTTAAGTAAAGTACCACTTCCGGTTAGACTATTTTAACTAAAATCTATTATGGTATTCCTGGTTTTGGAATATATTTTAATATATTTTTTTTATTAAAATCTATTATAGGCTTCAAGTAATGTACCACTTCCGAAAGTTATGGAATGACCAAAAAGGGAGGTGCACAACTAAATCTTATAACAGTCCTAAATACAAAATTTTAACTTTCTACGGCTTCCCGTTTTTCAGTTATGCGAGATACGTACAGACGTTATGACGAAATTAGTCAAAATGGACTCAAGAGATGGTCAAAATGGATATTTCCGTTGAAATCTGGAAACCGAAATTTTTCGCGATTACAATACTTCCTTTACTTCGTACAAGGAAGTAAAAATAAAAACAATTTAATATAATATAGCGTAATGCACAGAACTCAATTTAACGAATTTCGGGTAGTTCCATGCATTTTACAGGCATTTCGCCTTAAAATGATTCTTAGTTTGATAGGCTGTATTTGACAAAACTCTGATGGTTAGGTTTTATTTTGTTGGAATCTAAACCTACTTTTTTCAGAAGAAATAGAATTTAGTATTTTTAATGGTTTTGCAACTATATGTAACCCTTAAATTCAAATTTTTGAGTGGCAGATATTCTAGACTTTAGCCAAAATAAATTTGAAAGCTTTTACTTACTGGAACTTCAACAATATAACACATTACCTAGTTCTTTCTAAGTGTTTTGAATCGGCGTAACTGGGACTTTATATTGAAGTTTAATATGTGTAGAGTGGTGACAAATAATAATTCGGATTGCGATTGAAAACTTGGATATATTTTATTTAAAGTTTACAGGAACAGATGCAACATCTATTTATACTTTACAATAATTAATGTTTGTACAGCGTCATTATTTAGCAAAACAACAAAATTACAAATAGGCGGGAAGTTTGAAATTCACTAACATTTAAAAAATACAAGAATAAATTTCAGTTCCTCTTTTTAATAATTTAATACATTACAACAAAAAATATGTTTCAGACAATCATCAAGTTACGGATTCCGCTACGCATCTGTTCCATTTGCGAAGAAAAACTTAATTTTTTTAATGTATTTAAGAAAGAATGTGTGGAGAACAGCCTACGTTTTCTGGAAACGTGGATCCAGCAGACACAGGTCGACACCGATGTGACAGAGAAGTGTAAAAAATCCAAAACAAATGTTAATAAAATCAGTGAACTTTGGATTGAAGAGGAAGGGTTAAAGACCGACAATCTGGAAGTAAATTTAGTAGACGAAATTTCTATTAAAGAAGACATGCTGTTAGAAAATTCTCTTGACCGCGAATGTGATGATGTACTACAAGAAATAAAGAAGGGGGAAGACCCACAACAAGCAAAATTCACACACCATCATGAAGATAGCAGCTTTCTTCTAGAGGACAAAAATGATCAGAATTCTAATGTCCCTGACGATGTAGTTTCTGCTAATGAAAGAAAGGAAGTGTTAGATAAGAGTGATAATCTGGAAGAAATATTAGAAGATGAAATTTCCATAAAAGAAGACTTGCTACCAGAAATTCCTTTAGACCGTGACTGTGATGATTTGCTACGAGAAATATTAAAAAAAGAAGGCCTACAACAAACAACAGACTCACGTGTTCTTGAAGACAACAGCGTTGATATGGAAGATGAAAGTGATCAGAACTCTGATAACCCTGATGATGGTATTACTGATAATAGTGATATTAAATCTGATGAAAATATTTCAGTTGCTAGTAGTGCAGGTCGTACAATTTATACTTGTTTAATATGTCACAAAGATTATAAACGTGTATCGTATTTGAAAAATAATCATATGAAAACTCATAATGATAAAAAAGGATTTCAGTGTATTGAATGTAAAAAATTGTTTTCAGACAAATCAAACTTAGCCAGACATATCAAATTACATACTGGAGTAAAAAGAGTTCAGTGTAGAGAATGTAAAAAATGGTTTTCACAAAAGTCGAACTTAACCACACATATGAAATTACATACTGGAGTAAAACATTTTCATTGTAATGAATGTAAAAAATGGTTTTCACAAAAATCGGGCTTAACCACACATATGAAATTACATACTGGAGTAAAAGATTTTCAGTGTAATAAATGTAAAAAACGGTTTTCACAAATATCGAGCTTAATCGTACATATGAAATTACATACTGGAGTAAAAGATTTTCAGTGTAATGAATGTAAAAAATGGTTTTCACAAAAGTCGAACTTAACCACACATATGAAATTACATACTGGAGTAAAACATTTTCATTGTAATGAATGTACAAAATGGTTTACACGAAAATCAACCCTAACCACACATACGAAATCACATACTGGAGTAAAAGATTTTCAGTGTAATGAATGTAAAAAGTGGTTTTCAGACAAATCATACTTAGTTAAACATATTAAACAAGTACATACTAGAGTACTGTAATATTATATTATTCCGTTTTTTGCAACACGTATTTTTTTGGACACAATTTCTATGTCTTCTGCTTTTATATTGATCATTAAAAACTTCCTTGTTGACATCGCTCCAATAGGATCTCTTTGAAGATAGCTGCGTGCATATGGAAGACGAAAGCGGTCAGAATTCTAACCCTGACGATGGTGTTGCTGGTAAGAGTGAAATTAACTGAGATGAAAATATTTTAATTGCTAGTGGTTCAGGTCGTACAATTTATACTTCTTTAATTTGTGAGAAAAGTTGTAAACATTTATCGTATTTGAAAATTAATCGTATGGAAACTCGTTTATATGAAAAAATTTAATGTAAAAAATGGTTTTCAGACAAATCAGACTTAGCCAGACATATTAAACTACAGACAGCATTAAAAAATTCAATGTAATGACTGTAAAAATTGTGTTCAGAAAAATTATGCCTAGTTGAACATAATTATATTTATTATTATATATTGAAATACTTGGTTTTTAGTTTCACAAAATTTATTTACTGATAACTAGTTTCGCTACTACAATAGCATTTTCAGATCCAATGTATATAAACTTAAAAATTGTATAAATATGTATATAAATATATATAATGACAAATATAAATATGTCAGTAAATGTTTTTACGGTTTTTACAAACTTGATTTTTTGTATAGATATTTTGTAGTAACTTAGTAACAAAAAATTAGAAATAAATTATTTTAACATAAATTTTATAATGTTTCTAGAAACTTCATTAAGGGTGAATGATTAAAGTTTGTCTGTTCATTTATTATATTTTCTTTATTTTTTATGGTTTTTTCAATTTCGACGGCTTCTAGAAAATCTAATCTTGGTCCTTTGGTTTCTAAATGTAAAATTTTTGGATTAAAATTACTTGTATGATTTTCTTCTAATAAATGATTTGCAAATGTTGAGTCTGTCTTTTTATTTTTATATGATTTTTTGTGTTCATTCACCCTTATATTGAAATTTCTTCCTGATTGGCCTATTCAATCGACAACCACCTTAATCTCAAATGTGGTGTTTGTAGCTGGATTCGTTTTTGCTGTTTTCGCGGTGGTTTTCTATTTCATTTTACCTCTATTTGAAGTTTTCTTCTTTTTCTTGACTAGTATTTTTAAGGTGAATTTTTTCGGAGCATGTGGAGTTGGAGCGCCAGCGGATGTAGAAACGTGTGCTGCTACAGGAGCTGTTTCGGTTGTTGTTGGCGGTGCTGAAGATTGGTTCGTGGTTAAGGCTTGAGCATTGGAAACTGGATTTTTGAGAATATCAGCAAATGTGCGGCCATTTGTAGATTTGAATTTGTTTTGTGGTTTCAATTCTACGGCTGCTTTATAGGCAGAGCAGCCCTTGTAGTTTGCTGTGTTTTTCTTAGCCACAGTTGGCACATTTGGCTTTGTGCAAAGTTTTATCAGTTTTATTACACTCTCTTATTGAGTGGTTCGCCGCATCGAACACATTTCCACGCGACGTTGCATCCTGCGGAGGAGTGGCCGTATTTTTTACAACGGTGGCATTGTTCTGGGGTCGTTGGTTTCTTTCTGCTTTCCACAGTTATTTTGAGATAGAACAGGCTGTCTAACTTATAGATTTCTTTTGCTTTTTCGGAATTGTCCAAGTGGACTGCAACTAGATTCTTGTATATTCCAATACGGTATATTTTTGTCACCGGAAAGTTATCGTGCTTCAGTTCTTCGAAAATTTCTTCATTTGTAGCCGATTTGGGTAGTTTTCGTAGTTCTACTTGTAGCGGTTTTTCGTTTTTCAATTGGAATGTGCAATATTCCAATTGAGCGTTTTTAAATAGCGTAATCATGCTTCTATAATCTGAAATGGTTTCTGGCTGTAGTTTAATGGCGTCCACGGTAGATCGCGATTTAATCTTAATGTTGGCGCTAAGGATCGCGTGCGCGGTTGCTTTCCAAGATGCAACGTATTTTAAAAATACTGGCGGCGGTGATTTCTCCTTATGTTCGGGGTTTGAACTAGCGGGAGTTGCATCCATATCTTCATTTTCAAGAACAGAAAATTAGTTTGAACAGTTTATAGTTGGGGGCGCGTTGTTTGTCTTCTTCCTCTTATTCTTTCTCGTTTGCGACGTAAATCTCTGCTCGTTTCTGGCGAAAAATGAAGGATGTCACGCGTGGGGCGTCATGCTCGTTAAGTACAGTGATATTACCGTTGATAAGGATTTGTTGCTTCAATACATTTTTCAAAAAGTAGATCTCTGCGGCTTGCATTTTAAATAGCTGCTCTGTCTGCTCTGGGCTCAGCCCTGATAACTTGTTGAGCTCCGCTATCTGCTTTTCCACCTCCTCGTAGTCCACAACTTGGTTTGGGGCTGCACACATGGTGGCACTTAGCACAAACGCCACTGATTTGTCACTGCACAGATTGTTTTTTAAAATGTTCAATACGCGATACACAACACGGTGGCGGCCATACACGTAAACGCAGGTCAATAAGCAGGTAAATAAACAGAATTCACGATTTACTAACTCTGTATTCCTGTGCCGGGAACACAATAGTTGCACAGAGGCAACTATCCCTTAGCCAGAGGTATTTTGAAGAGTACCTTCTTGCTCGAGAGCTTGAGAGATACTTTAAGTCAAGACAGTGCTGTATCCCTGTACCGGCGACACGACAGTAGCTCCCTGAGGCTTACTGCCCATTAGCCAGCGCTTCTCTGACTATGATTGACGCTGTACGTGGAACTAACGGGCTGTTTGAGAGTACCGGGCTATGAGCCCACTCCTCTCTTATCGGGCTTCTTATTGGACTGGGTGTTTATTGTATTCTGCACGTCATGCGTGCCGCCTTCTTGGCGTGGTTTTGTTTCTTTATGCCGACAGGATCAACTTCGGTCGCTTGTGCCGTAGTGAATCGTCGGCCTCGTACTCGCAGAGTTGCTTTACGCCTGAATTTGGATGGCCAGCGAGTTGGCCGTAGAATTTAGAGGCTCTATTAACGGCGAAGTCCTCTATTGTGGAGATTTGCAGATCGTTGCGGATCGAGTCGTTTCTTACGAACCAAGAGGCATCTACGACCATTCGTAGAACCTTGTTTTGTATGGTCTGGAGTTTATTGATATGGGTTTTCGCCGCATATCCCCAAACTGTTATCCCGTATACCATTGCCGGGCGTATGATGGTGGTAAATAGCTTTCTTTTGTTGGCAGCTGAGAGTCGGCTGCGTCTGTTTAGCATCGGATATATCGCTGCTATTAATGCTTTTGCATTCTGGACGTTGGCTTCAACATGACGGAACCATGTCAAGCCTTTATCCAGCACAAGACCCAAGTATTTTGTCTTCTTTTTCCATGGTATGGGCCTCTCAAACATATGTCACCGGCTGGCTTGAAGTGCCGTTTTGTGAATTTGGAAAACCAGTCTTCCAGCTCTTGGACGGCTGTCTGGAGCCTTGTGGTTATGAGTTGCGGATTAGTATATGTTGAACAGGATCGGCGAGAAAAGTGATCCTTGTGGAAGGCCAGCGGTTATTGGACGTTCAGTTGATTTTTCGGAGCCGACTTTAACTCTGAAAGAGCGGCGGTGTATGTAGGTTTGGATCAATTGTATAAGCGGGTGTGAGATATGGTTCTCCAGTAGTTTATGCAATAGACCCTGGTGCCAGACCTTGTCAAACGCCTTGGCTACGTCCAAGAAAACTGCCCCCGTGACTTGCTTGTTGTTGAATCCTTCAATTACGAATTCTACCACGCGCAGTAGCTGGTGCTCTGTAGAGTGTTGACGCCGGAAACCGTGTTGGTGGTCCGGAATGATGCCGTGGTCTTCCACTTCTTGCTGGAGTCGTTGAAGTATGATCTTCTCTAGCACTTTGCCCAAAGTGCAGAGGAGACTTACAGGCCAATAGTTCTGCGGGAACTGAGGATCTTGTTTGGGCTTGCGAATGACACAAATGTCTGCCTTCTTCCAGTCGCTTGGAAAGTATCGGAAGTGGAGGGCTGCATTTATAATGTTGGTCAGAGCAACCACGCCTTTTCTTGGTAGCAGAGCGAGGGCATTGTTTGTTATCGTGTCGTGGCCTGGTGATTTCTTTGTATTTAATCCGCGTAGGACGTCCCAGACTTCCCTCGGACAGCTTGGCCTTATGGTGGTTCCAGTGTCTTCGCTCAATCTTCTCTGGACGCTGCGGTTCAGCCGACCGACGAAGATTATGTCGTAGTGCTCATAATTAGGTGAGCATTGTTTTTCGAGGTTATCTGCAATAGCCTCGTCCTTGGCAGCATCCGTGAATACTAGGCCTTGCTCGCCATGTATTGGTGGCATCTTCGTTTTGTCTCTTCGCAGGGCTTTGACCATTCTCCACAGAGACTGGTTCTCAGTGCAGAGTTCTGAGAGTTTGGCGTCCCATCTCTCTGCTCTGTAGTCTCGAAGACGCTGCTTGACTTCCGCTGCGAGTTGATTGCTGGCGACTCGATCTTCCGGTCTGGAGTAGCGTTGCCAGCGACGTCTGGTCTGGTTTTTCTCCCGTATCAGTGCCTTGATGTCTGCGGGCAGATCAGCGACGGGGTTGACGGTCGGCATCCTTCGTGCTCTGCTAATGTTCGCCGTGGCTTTGGCGATTGTAGCAGTGAGCGATGCTACAGCTTCCTCTAATTTGTTTTTTGTATTAATGGTTGGGAGCGGGCCGATAAGTCTGTCGAACTTCTCGACAAATCGATCCCAACGAGTGTTTGTTACTGTGATTTCTTCCACATTTGCAGCCCCATTGCCCAGGTCTAATAGGACTGGAATGTGGTTCGAAGATAATTCGTTGACAGCTCGGATGGTGGAAGGTGTGGCAACATCCCGCATTATTGCAATGTCAATCACATCGCTACGTCCGCCGTTGTCCGGGAAATAGGTGTGTTCGACGGGGCCGATTACAGTGATGTCGTGGTGTTGAGCGTAGTTGGAAAGTTTACGACCATTCTTGTTGGTCAAGAGACTGTTCCAGGCTGGGTTTTTGCAGTTGAAGTCGCCTGCAATTACCACCGAACCCGGCTGCTCTAAGAGCGCAGTGATGTCTTCTTCTAGAAGGCGTGCTGGCGGGTTGTAAATGGAGACGATCCTGAGTGCCGGATTCCATGCAGTTGCAACTGTTATTAAGACAGCTTCTGCGTGTTCCAGTTCTGGTGTATGGACTTCGTAGTGTTTAATGGTGTTTCTAATAAAGATACTGACGCCTCCACCGCCTGCGACTCTTCTATCTCGCCGATATAAGTCGAAGCCGCATATTTTGGGGTTGTTGGCGGCTCGTTGATCAGCATAATGTCAATATTGTATCGGAAAACGAATTCCTCTAACTCATCACGTTCACGGATCATGTTGTTTGCGTTCCAGAACGCAATCCTTATGAAGTCTGGTTTCCTTTGTCTTTTATTCATTGCTAAGAATGTTTATTATGGACGGTAGAGCCTTGGCTGCTATGATTTATAACTCCATTGCCGAATCTGCAGTGGCGAGTTCTGCAAGTATTGGCTTGAGTTCCTCGAATTTTTGGCTGAGGCTGAAGAGTAGGCCGATACCTTCGGATAGTGAAGGTGCTGCGACGCGTTTTTTTGGTTTTCTTGGTGTTGCGACGCGTTTTTTGGATTTTCTTGGAGCGGCCGTGCCTGGTTTGATGGCTGAGCCTTCAGCCGTAACGGGCGTGCCTGGTTTGCAACTGGAATTTTAGGTGCGTCAGGTGAGACAGCTGGCACCGCTGGTGTGAGTAAAGCGGCTGTTCGATTTGCTCCTCCGGTGCAGGCAGCGAATGACGTTCCTAGTCTCACTTTATTGGACTGGAAGGTTTTTGGCTGTTTATTGGACCGCTCCATCGCTTCCTTGAAAGTTTTGCAGCCCTTGTAGTTGGCGGTGTGGGGCTCGCCGCAGTTGCAACAGAGTGGATCCCCTTGTTGCTTCTTTTCGCAGACTGAAATGTCGTGTGGACCACTGCATCTCACACAGCGCTTCTTGCCGTTGCAGTTATTACTGGTGTGGCCGTAGCGTTAGCAGCGATGACACTGGCTAATCCCAACCTGCGGTCCCTTGGATTCCACTGTTATTCGGAGATGGAGCAGGGATTCCAACTGGAAAATTTCTTTGTTGGCGGCTGTCTTTTTTTCATTTTATATGTACCAATGGGAGCGGTTTTTTAGTGCGGGCAGAAGTCATTCTGCGTACTAACTCGGGCTGGTAGTTTAAAAGAACCAGTTCGTCCTCGATGTCGTCCTCAGAAATCGTTTATGGTATACCTCTAAGAACCACCTGAAGTAGCTTGTCCTCAGACAGGTTGGAAGGAATGGTGTTTGATATTTGCTTCCTTGAGCAAGGCTACGGCTGTCCTGAATTCCATCGGCGTGGCGAATTGAATGCGAATGCCGTCTTTGATGTTGACGGCTTTTTTAATTCCTACGCCTTGGCATTTCAGGGCCTTGGCGAATCTCACGTAGTTGTCCTTGTTGTGTAGGACAATTGGCGGGATGCGTGGCATTTTCGGTGCAGCGGCAGCAGGTTCGTGCGACTGTTCCATAGGCTCAGTCTCACCTACTCGATCCAGCGGGCCGAATCTATTTCCAGTCGCAAGAACTGCCGAGCTGCTCTCAATGCGGACTTTCATGGTTTTCTGTGCTGGCTCAAAATTATCTTCATCGGATTCGGAGTCTTCCTAGGAGAGGCTCCTACTGGCTTTCTGGATGGGGGCGTTGTCCGTTGTCGCGTTCTCGACAGAGGTGGCGCCACTAGTGCTTTACGTAGTTTGGATGGGCGTGGCTTTTTGGACGAAGGTGTTGTCTGTTGTTACGTTCTTGACAGAGATAGCGCTACTAGTGCTTTGCGCAACATGGGTAGGCGTGGCTTGAGCAGTCGTGGCATGAGGTGCGCGGGCTTGGCGTCATTCGTGCGCTTAGCGTGGGTCGAATTTATGCCAGGACCTGATCTTTGGTTCGTCGACGGTATTATGTGTTCTAGTAGCTGTATTTTCTCCGTTTTTAGTTAGAGAAGTTTGGCGCGGTCCGTGTCTGGCTCGTCCCTCTCCAACTTCTTAATTTGTGTTGAGATTTTGGTAAGGCGCTTGGATACGGACGCCATTTTGAGAACGATTGTAAAGGCACTTGAGTTCAAATGAGTCCTTGATTCACAACACAGCACTTGTCACATTTGGAGATTGTCGATGCATTGGGACTGAATTTCATTTCACACATCACAGGCACTTCACGAACATTTTGCGATTTTGAACTAGAACTGCACCCCTGTGACAGGGGGGCCGACAGGTGCCCGAAAGCAACCTATCTCTGCAACTGCAACGCAGTGAGAAACACAACGAGTCGAGCACAACAACTTTGCACTAAACGAACATCATCACTGTTTTACAACTATACTGGAGGAAAACTTCAAATTGAGAAAAGTGCTGTATCCCTGTACCGGGGACTCGACAGTATCTCCCGGAGGCTTGCTGTCCCTTAGCCAGCGCTGACTCAACACTAACTAGTACTCGAGCGACTCCCGATTGTTGCCGAACTCCCCATGTTGAGAATAGGACCGTACACTGTATACAAACAACACAATCGTGCTGCTTTCCTATTGGCTTGCTTAGCTTAAACACACATATACGAAGAGCATAAAAGTGCGTACACCAATATAATTTTCATCATTCTACTTACAGTAGTAACTCGTTCTGTTAGTGTCTCTTGCGTAAAATAATTTTACAATATGTCTGGTTGTGGCAAAGGTGGTAAAGTTAAGGGAGAGGCAAAGAGTCGCTCCATTCGTGCCAGGTTACGATTTCCAGTCGGTCGTATCCATAGATGATTGCGTTGAGGTAATTACGCAGAACGTGTCGGTGCTGGTGCTCCTGTTTATTTAGCAGCCGTTATGGAATATTTGGCTGCTGATAAGATAATAAGAAAACAAGAATTATTCCACGACACTTACAATTGACAATCCGTAACGACGAGGAATTAAACAAATTATCTGGTGTTACCATCGCTCAAGGTGGTGTACTGCCAAATAATCAGGCCGTATTGCTGCCCAAGAATACTGAAAAATCTACATAAATTATTGTTGTTATTAACAACAACAACATACAAACAACGGCCCTTTTTAGGGTCACAAATTTTTATACAAAAAGAATTTTTATTTCATTTATGTTCAATCCTATCTGATTTTTAACATAATTTATAATAAGTTAATAAAAATAATACTAATGAATTTTCTTATTATTTTTATACAAGATAATTTGTGGAAAGTGTGCCAAAATAAAACTATGCATTTTCATTAATAGCTCTGGTACTAATTGCACTAAAATTTTAGAACTTGATAGGAGTATATTCATTACTTATATGCACATATATTTATACTTTCTTTTGTTACTTTATCTCATCCTTTTGTTACTATATTTGTTTTATTACTGGCACTGGTACTTGGTTTAGATACACCACCAAATTTTCTTGGCGATTTAAATTCTGTTAGTTTCCGAATCATCAACATAGGACTCCGCGACTTTGGAAGACTTTCAGCCTCCTAATTGCTTGAGAGAAAGAGTATCTCCACCTTTATCAGATAGTATTGTAGCATTTGTCCGTCTAAAGTAATGACCGGTGTACGATTGCGCCTCCGGAAGCTTTAGAAGTGTGACTATTTTTGAAAGAAAGGAACTAAATGATTTTTTTCCTACTGGTTGTGTCGAACACTTTCCTTTTCTTTAAGACAGGAAGAAGTGTTTGCATGTACAATGATTTGGGCGTAAACTTGCATATTTTCTAATAATCTCTACAAAATTTAGCGAAATCTTTTCATTATTTAATACAGTAAATTTTCTTTCAACATTAGTTTTAGATTCTCTTATTCTTATAATTAAAGCAGATCCTACATCACTTATATCATCAGTTAATAGTATACATAATTCCTCTCTCCGACATGCACCTGCTATACCTAGTATTAATGTTACCTATTAAAATGAAAATGATTAGTGGATTTATTTTCTTAGAAAACAATTTTTACCTTCATCATTAGGTACTCCTCGTTAGGAGCTTCTGTAATAAATTTTATATTTTCTCTTGAAAGAACTTTGGATTTCTTTGGCTTAAACCCACCAGAAAGATGTATTCTCTGTCGCTATTTTAATTGCATCTGGGAGTTCATTTTCTTTACTATTTTCACCCATTTTTATAATAAATTTTTGACGTGGCACCTCTTTTTTGCTACTTTGTTTACTACTTGCTTGTTTTCATTGTTATCCGTGACAACGTACATATATCAAATAGACTACTATGATCTGAATTTGATTTGAACATCGTTTTGCTTTGTTCACGGTGATGAAGTAACACTACTCCAGATGTGCAAAAAATATTGTATGTATTACGGGCGAAATATATTTTGGCCCTAGGTGCATTGTAACCCTCCGCTACACGTTAGGCTTTAATCTTGCACTGCGGGCAAAAATCTATATCATTTCGCCCTTAATTCATAAATAGCTATTACAGAACAAAGCGTAGTTAACTTTTTCCTAATCTATTCTAATTTACTGGTTTTTATATTTTTTAGATTCTAATTAGAAACTAATTACAGATAATTAATTTATTTACAATAAAACTTATAAACTAAGATAAAGGTAAAAGTTAAAAGAAAAGAGCCTATCCTAGTATATACATATTTACAATATTTACATTCGATTGAATTTTGATTAAAATTTTAATTATAATTTTGATTTGTTAATATATTTCATGGAGCTGTTCTACTCTTCTTCGTCTTAGAATGGTTCGCTAAAAATGTCCAGTGGTTGATATGTGAACTTGTGTTTAATTTTGAAATTTGTGTTGTCTGCTCTGAATTTTGAAATGTTTTTTTTCACCACGTCGCTGTCGGTGTGGTAGTTTTGTGTTGTGTAGAATTTGTTAACTGCTTGTTTTATATAGTCTGTGATGTATGGTATGTTTGTGAGTTCATGAAGTGTAGTGATTCGTGTGTATCTATCATGGCCAGTCAGCAAGCGTAGAATTTTATTTTGGAACACTTGCAATGGTTTTAGTGTAGTGTGTGACAAGTGTGCTATGATTGGTGCGCTATATGTTATTATTGGTCGTATCAGTGATGTGTAAATGTGTTCTTTGGTTTGTGATGTCAGTGTGCTTCGTTTTGAAAATAGTGAGTAGTTTTCTTTTAGTGAGAATTGTAATTTTTGTATTCGGAGGTTGTCTCCAGGTTCTCTAGGCCTTGAGCTGGTTCTGGTGAATGGTTGATGGAGCGGCGAACAAAAATTGCAGTCCATTCAGCATCTCCGTCTCTGTCGTTTCAGTAGAGCACGAAATTAGGAATTTTCAGGTCTCTGTGATACGGCTTCAGAAATGTTTTTGATAAGAGCACCACATCGGCCCGCATACGGTGGACGAATTCTTCCAATTCATGGACTTTTCCAATTATAGAGTTTGCATTCCAAGCAATGATGCGCAGTTCCTTAGTTGGTTTAGTTCGTCCTGACATTTTTAAACGAGCTAAGGAGTGTAGGTAGAGTTGTGACTGCAATCTTGATGAGGTCAGCAGTCGAGATTGCTTTAGATAATTGATCGTCGAGATTTAAAATCCCGTTGCATACATTTTCAATGTTGGAGCTGGCTAGCAAATCATTCAGTTTCTCGAAACTGGAGTTGGTTTGTGTAGTGCTGGCGTAGTTTTCGGTTTTAAAGATCTTTTCGGACTTACTCTGGTTTTTATGATTGTTTTGCACTTGCGTTTTTTCGGTTGAACGGGTTTAGTGTTCATGGTTGGCTCTAGCGCTGATGTTGTTGATGTCTGAACAAGCTGGATCGTGCCTGGCGTTGCTGCTGCTGAAGGCTGGCTCCTGTTTGGCAGAGCTGTTGGTGCAGGCTGGCTCACTTGGTCAGCTGGTACGACTTGTGTGGAGGCTCTATTCGGGGTTAGAATAGTGCGCTGGCTAGCGACATTTCCGTAGGAACGGCCGTTGTAGTGGGCTGATTTCCTGGCGGGTTTGGCTTCAGTGGTATCTTTGTAAGCGGAGCAGCCTTTATAGTTTGCTGGGTGTTGTTGACCGCACACATCTAACACATCGCCATTGTAAGTTGCAAACTGCTGGCGAGTGGCCGAATTTTTGGCAGCGGTGGCATTGGCCCGGTTCTGTTGATCTTCTGTTTCTTTCAACGCTAATAGTCATGAAGCATAAGCGACTTATGTGGAAAATATTTTTCCCGTATTAGTTGCAATCTAAGTGAACGACTACGGGCGGGGTTTCACCTAATCTGTAAACTTTTTGAACCGGAAATTTTAATAGTTTTAGGTCTTCTGTGATTTTGTTTGTTGAAATACTTTTCGGTAATCCACGAATAACTACTTGCAGTAATTTTTCTGCTGGTAGGCGGAAAGTACTTTTAAAAATGTGGCTAAATTTCTGTAATCGGTTATTGAATCCGGCTGCATTTTGGTGTTGTCTCCTTTTGTTCGAGATGATTTTATTTTAATATTTTGATTATGGATTTCACGAGCGAGATTGTACCAAAATTTTACATTTTTCAGAAAGACAGGTAGAGGGCTTTTTGTCTTGGCGTCGTTGTTTATTTGTTGATCGATAGCTCAGGTATTGTCTTTCGTGTTTGGAGACTGTGAGGTTTTAGGTTTCTTCGGTTTACGACGCTTAACAGTTTTGAAACCACTATTTTCGTTTTCTGGTTCCGATTAACTATTGTCCGTTTCAGAATGATCATTTTGAGTTCTATTAGGTACGGTAGTCTCCATTTTGTCTTGAGTTATATCTAAATTCTCGCTATCAAGGGCTGCAAACTTGTTTAAAACAGTTACAGTAGAAGCAATGTTTTCCATCTTTTTTCTCTTGTTTTTCTGGCTTGGTTTAAAGAAGCCGCGTCGAATTGAATTACTGGATCGTCAAGAGATGGCGCTGTACGCACGGCTGACTCAGAGGGAATTGGTATTGGCGTTGTCAGCAACAGACCACTAATATTTCACTACACTAGGCACAGACTGTCTTAAAATGTTCAAAAACGCGAAACACGGCACAGCGACGGCTATACACGTAACCGCAGGTCTACGAGCGCCGTGTATTTAACGCTGGATTTCACTAACTTTGCACTTCAGAAAACATTAGCAAAATAAACAAGCTAGCGTTGTACCCCTGTGCCGGGAGCACGACAGTTACACGGAGGCAAACAGTTTCTTAGCCAACGCTAGTTGATGGTTCACAGAGAATTCAGAAGCGACTTGTTCAAGCGACGACAACTCACTGCTCACTGCTGAACTGACACTGTGACGCTGTAGACAATACAATATTCATCTTACATCTACGGTGCTCCAAGCTTTCGTTATTTTCACCTTCACATCACAATTTTTTATATCCCTTTTTTATTTATTTATTTCACTGTTCCGCAGTTGACGAATTTCTTCAATGTTTTAAATCAGTATAATCTTGGCCGATCATGTTTAAGAACTGTGTTGACCTCGTAGTCCTCACAGAATCTCTGATGCCCTGGTTTCCGTGAGTTTCCACACCGCTAAAGAACTCCGCTGCTGTCTTTTTTATATGATCTTCTAAATATACGATTTTCATGTCTCGGTGTAGTTGCTCATTCATCAGAAACCACGGCGCGTCTTTAACCTTCCGCAGGAACTTATGCTGCGTAACCCGTCGGCGTTGAATTTGTGCTGATCCCGCATAACCCTAAATTGGAGCTGCACATGTTAATAAGGGTCTTATGACCGATTCGTACAGCAGCAGCTTCTTCTGGAGGAATAGTCGGCTTTGCCTGTTTACTAGGCCGTAGATGCTGCTTGTCTCGGCAGTGGCTTGTGCGACTGTCCGCTGAGTATTTTGCACACGGTTAAATCTTCCGTCCAGAATGACCCTTAAGCATTTAGTAGATTGCCGCCACGGAATCTCGTCCTCTACTTGCTGAACCAGCCTTCCATCTGGTCAGCAGCTACTTGCAAGCATTTGCTGATGCATGTTGCCTGGGTGGATCTGGTCAGCACAGCCGTGTCATCGGCATACTGTGCCAGCAAATTGTTTTCGTGCTGAGGAAAGTCGTGAGTGAAGATGGAGAATAGTAGCGGGGACAGCAGGCTTCCCTGCGGAATATTTATGTTATATCTAATTAATACCTAGGTTCCTATATTGCAATTAAATATTTAACCTAAAAGTTTAATTCATATATACATAAATGTTTCAGAAAAATATTTTATACTATATATAATGTTAACTTTTCTACTCTAAGTTATTGATTTTAAATTTTTAGTTTCTGATTAGAAACTAAATAAAAGTAGTTAATTTTATGTACAGTAAAACTTACAAACTATGGTAAAGTAAAAGGTTAAAAAGAAAAAGTCTATTCTACTATTTACACTATTTACAATATTTACAGTTTGTTTATATTTTGATTAATTTTGAATTTTGATATAATTTTGAAATGTTATGTTTCATGGAGCTGTTCTACTCTGCATCTTCCTCGTCGTTGTCGAAAGGTTCGTTAAAATGTTTAGTAACTGGTAAATAAATTTATGTTTAATTTTAAAGTCTGTGTTGTCTGCTCTGTACTTTGAGATGTTTTTCACTATGTCGCTGTCGGTATAGTAGTTTTGTTTTCTGTAGAACTTGTTGGCTATGTGTTTTATGTAATCTGTGATGTACGGTATGTTTGTGAGTTCGTGAAGTGTGGTTATCCTTGTATATCTGTCGTGGCCGGTCACCAAGCGTAGAACTTTGTTTTGGAACACTTGCAATGGCTGTAGTGTGGTGTGTGACAAGTGTGCTAGGATTGGTGCGCTATATGTAATCACTGGCCTTATCAGTGATGTGTAAATGAGTTTTTTTGTTTGTGATGATAGTGTGCTACGTTTTGAAAGTAGTGAGTTGTTTTGCTTGAGTGAGAAGTGTAATTTTGTACTAGAGTGTAGATTTGTTTGTGTAGATTTAGTCTTGTGTCTAGTTGGATTCCTAATATTTTGCCTTGTCTTTTACGTGTATTTTAATTGGTGTGTAAATTTTGGTGTTTGTGAACTTTCGTGTTACTGTTATGATGTCTGTTTTATCGCAGTTGATTTTAATCAGCCATTTTTCCCAGTATTTTTGTAGGATATTTATGTGTATTTGAATCTGCCTACTTGCAACCTCTGCACTATGGCTGTGTACGTAGATGGCAGTGTCGTCTGCGAATAGTGCAGTTTTGGTTTTTGCAAAGGTAGGCAGATCGTGTAGGTAGATAATAAATAATAGTGGGGCAAGTATACTGCCTTGAGGTACACCTGCTTTTATGTCTTTTAGTGTTGAAAATGTGTTATTTATTTTGACCTTGAAATTTCTGTTTTTTAGATAAGAATTTAATAGCTTCATTAAATCAACTGGATAGTTCAATTTTATAAGTTTGTATAAAAGCCCATCGGTCCAGACCTTATCGAATGCTTTTTCGATATCTAAAAGGCACATGACTGTCACTTTGCTCTTGTTGAAGTTGTGGATGACGTCATTTAATATTCTGGCTACTTGTTGTGTCGTCGAACGCTGTTGACGGAAACCGAATTGGTGATCAGGCAAGATGTTATCTACTGTGTAATTTAGTATGTTTTCGAAAATTACTTTTTCCGTTAATTTAGAAATTGAGTTTAAAAGTGAAATTGGCCGAAAGCTTGTGGGTTGATTGATGTTTTTCTTAGGTTTTAATATGGGAATTATTGTAGCGCTTTTCCAATTTTCTGGGAAGTAATTTAGCCGAATTATGCTATTGATAATGTAGGACAGTTGTACGATGGCTTTGCGAGGCAGGTTTTTTACAATTTTATTTTCGATAAGGTCTGGACCGGGGGCTTTATTGGCTGACAGTCATTGGCGTAGCTAGGAATTTTTTCTAGGGGGGCAGCCGTCCCCTGAACTAAGCACAGTCATTTAATGAGAGATCATATATGACGTCTAGTGATAAATAATAATGCAGTTCATTCACTCTCCTTATTACTATGTGGCTTCTTTCTTAACTCTTTATACTTTTTACCGCAGGAAAATATCTCATTCCCAAGCGAAAATCTAATATATTGTTTTTTAATTAGAATAGTTGATATTTATAAAAACGAAATTGTAAAGCAAAAAAAAAACGTGTTTATTACTTAATTTACTTACTACATTCAGGTTCATTCGGTTCCTTTCGCACAGCCGCAAATTTCTACTTTCATGCGCATGCGTATGTGTATGATACGTATTAGGTCTAGTATACCTACTTGCAAATGACTGTAACTGTGGCGATTAGAGACGATTTTGACAGTATTGATTTTGGTTGAGTTGAGTAGCATTATATCAGTGTCGTGTGTGTTTAAAAAAATTATTAGTTCACCTTGTCTACTGTGAAGAGTAGAACAGTTCCATGTTACAATGTTTAGGGGCCTAAAATATATATATATATATATATATATATATATATATATATATGTAAATAAAAGAACACGTATTTATATACTTTATTTATTTAACTATTAATAATAAATTGACTTCGAGCCATACATTTGGTACAAAAACTATTGCTTGGCTTACATCTGAATCTAGCCGACGGTTGTTGGCGGTTTTCCACCAACCATGTCAATGTTGCCTACCTTATATTATTTAAAAATACATTGCACTCTCTGCTCCTTATTTTGAAAATAATATACATACAATATGTAATACATAATTCTTACAACTAAATATCTATTCTAATTACAAATTTAATTTAACAACTGGCTTTGGTATACGATTGGATCTACGTAAACCCTGAGTGGAAGTGTCGGATACAGGAGTATTGTTAATTTTAGGCTGTTTAAGCTCGGGAGATTTAATAGGAGTACTTGTTTTTGGCGTTTCAGTATTTGTTTGAACAGTAGGAAATTCTAAATTAGACTCAGGTACTGGACTTAGTCTTAAGTTACAGTCATAGTCTTGGTTTATAAATGAACGTTGATTATTTGTCAACTCTTCTAAAGTATAGTCATTTTTCGTATGGGTTTCTTTCCAAGTTAAACCTATATCAGTTTTTACTAGAAATAAAACATTACTCAGTTGTTTAGTTATAGTACATCTGACCCATGTATTATTTAATTGATCACGAGCCATGACCAACTGACCTTGAAATGTTCTCAAACATTTTAAGCGTTGTTGATTTAGTTGAGCCTTTTCAATTTTTATTCGATCCCTATCTATACTAGGTTTAATACGATCTAATCTAGTATCAATACTTCTTCCTAAATGTAAATAAGCAGGAGAATAACCTGTGGTACAGTGCGGGGTATTTCGGTAACTCATTAAGAAATTATAAATAGCACGATCTAATGGTAAATATTTTGTTATGGTTTTAATTTTATTCTTAAATTCCCTCACCATATTGTCGACAGCATCATTGGACTGGGGGTAGTAGGGTGCTATGGTTTGATGTGTAATCCCATTATTTTTCAGAAATTCCTCAAACTCTAGCGATACAAACGAAGGACCATTGTCAGTAATCAGTTTTGTAGGTAATCCCCATGTAGAAAAATATTCTCTGAATGCGTCTATTGTTTTAGAAGATGTAATATCTGACATAACTTTGATATCTACCCATTTCGAGTATGCATCTATTAAAATTAAAAACATTTTCCCTTTAAATGGACCAGCGAAATCCGCGTGTATTCTATAACCTGGTTTCGACGGCCAAGACCAACAATATGGTTGAGATCTAGGAGGCATAGATTTGGTTTCTAAACACGGCTGACATGATTTGGCTACACCCTCTATATCAGCGTCAAGACATGGCCACCATAGATATGAGCGCGCTAACTGTTTCATTTTTATGATGCCCATATGACTAATATGTAACTCCTCCAAAAGTTTACTGCGTAACTTTCTAGGTATTAATACTCGATGACCGCACATTATACATCCTCTATCTATATATATAACTCTTCTTTCCTGTTGGCATATGGTTTTAAATTATCCACAAAATTTGTGGGCCAACCTTTTTGTAAATAGTTATAAACTGTTGATAATTCAATATCACTAGCAGTTGCAGAGCTAATTTCCTGACTAGTTGCATAAGGTATATTATCAGTTATATAGTCTAGAAAAGAAATATCATTAATATTTCCATAATTGTTACAAGGAACCCGGGACAATGCGTCAACATTTGCATTATCAACTCCCTTAACATAAGTTATATCGTAATCATAGCTATACAAAAATAAAGCCCATCTTTGTATCCTATGCGCGGTCATTGTCGGAATACCTTTTCTTGGATTAAAGATAGTTGTAAGTGGCTTGTTGTCTGTACATAACATGAACTTACGTCCAAATATATATTGATGAAACTTCTTTACTGAAAATATTATAGCTAAAGCCTCTTTTTCGATATTCGAATAATTTATTTCAGCAGGTGATAAACTTCTCGAACAATATATTATTGGGCGTTCTTCGCCATTCGGCAAAATGTGAGATAATACTCCGGCTATTCCATAACTAGAAGCATCTGTAGCGAATCGTATTGGCCAATCAGGATTATAATGAGTTAATAACTTGTCAGAACTAAGTGATTGTTTAACTTTTTGCCATGCATTTTCCTGAATTTTTCCCCAAAACCACTTTGAATTCTTTTGTAACAATGTATATAATGGATTTAATGTGCTAGCTAAATTGGGTAAAAATTTGGAATAATTTATAGCACCTAAAAATGCTTTTAATTGACTAGTATTAGTCGGTGCAGGAGCATCGGTTATAGCTTTAATCTTGTCATTTGTCATGTGTAAACCGTTTTTGTCAACTTTGTGCCCTAAATATGTGATACTATCCGCGAGAAAGGTACATTTCTCTTTACTAAGAGTCAACTCTGCATCTTTAAGTCTTTTTAGTACAGTTTCTAGCGTAGATTAGTGTTCTTCGTGCGTTTTCCCGGTAATAGCAATGTGATAAAAAAAAATTCCGACATTTTTAATTCCGCCTAATAATTTGATCATGATTTTTTGAAATTTATTGGCAGCTGGTTTAACCCAGAATGGTAGTCTATTGTATTTAAATAACCCTCGGTGAGTCGAAATAGTAGTCAACATTTTAGAATTATCGTCTAGTTCTAATTGTTGATAAGCGCTACTCAATTCTAGTTTGGTAAATTTTTGTCCACCGCAAAATGTAGCAAATTATTCTTCCAGTCTAGGAATAGGATAATTGTCATCTTTCAAGAAAGGATTTAAGGTTATCTTATAGTCACCACATATTCTTACGGATCCATTACTTTTGATTATTGGAATAGGTATGCCCCATTGTGAATATGGAACTTCTTCTAATATATTTTCTTTTAACAATATCTAACTCCAAATCGACTTTATTTTTGAGAGCAAATGCCATAGGCTTTGGTTTGAAAAATATTGGATCAACTGTAGAATCATTATAGAATTCTAGCGTCAATTTTTCCTTATTACTAAATACTTCTTTATACTTGCTACAGACATTTTCAATTTCTCTATCTAAATAATTATCATTAGTTTTAAATAGATTAGCTTTAGGATTTTCAACTATGGTTTTAAATTTTTCTAAAATATTAAATTGATCCAACCAATGCCTACCGATCAATGGCGGGCCTCCCTCGGGTATAATAAACAAATCTAGATTTTTACTAATGTTATTGTGACTTACTTTAACATTTACATATCCTAATGGCTGTATTGACTTTTTGTTGTAACTTTTAAAACTAATCGTAGAAGTTTTATAAGGTATGTGAGCTAGATTTTGGTTATAAAAATCTAGTGAAACAGCTGATAAATTCGCGCCCGAATCTACTTCAAATCGTATTTCAACATTATCGACTAACAAATTCATGTAAACAGGATCATGATACTTGTTATTACTAGTTTGATGTAAGCTTTCATTTATATTATGGGTATTCTCGGATTCAACTTCACATAACATACAGAGTCCATAATCATCATCATCTTTGTTATCTGACTCAAATATAGTAAATAAATTATCGCAATAGTCATCAACAATATCTGATTTACTATCAAGTTCGACTGCTGCATTTTCAGCTACTACATAATTGTGACTATTAGCTCTACATTTCCTAGTAGCATGACCCTTTTTACCACACTTATTACACACTAATGAGTCTTTAATACTACAGTTCTTTACAAAATGTAATCCACCACAAGCAAAACACTCTATGTTACCCCTTGGAGTTGCTTCAGATGATTGTCTGTTGTACTGGTGCCTGTTACTTCTTTCAGCCTGGTGTTGTGGTCCGCTGTTCTGCCACGGTATGTTTCCACGGCGACCCTGGAAC
The DNA here is from genome assembly GCA_943142095.1 of Ophonus ardosiacus. Classification (NCBI taxonomy): domain Eukaryota; kingdom Metazoa; phylum Arthropoda; class Insecta; order Coleoptera; family Carabidae; genus Ophonus; species Ophonus ardosiacus. Next base: position 6,226,693 of record OW964841.1, read on the forward strand.
TGACCTCTTCCTCTGAAAGTAGAACTTCTTCCCCTGCCTTGGGACGTAACTTGCCCTTGGTTGGTTTTCTTCTTATCTTTTACTTTAAAGTAGTGCACTTCACTGGAACCTTTTGCTGTCATCTCGGACACATCTTGGTTTTCCGCCTCCATGGATGGTGCTATTTCGGATGCCCTATTAAATGTCAATTTATCTTCCCCTAATAACTTCTTCTTGATTTGCTCGTTTCTGATACCCCATACTATTTGATCGCATAAACTTGACTCTAAATTCGTACCAAATTCACAATTAACAGATAACTTCTTCAAAGCTGTTATGAACTGCGCAATTGTTTCACAATTTTCTTGTTTTCTGTTTTTAAATTTGTACCTTTCAGTTATTTTGTTAGGCTTGGGCTGCAGATAATTTGATACAAGGGTATTTATTTCAAATGTCTTCTCACCTGGCTTTTCTGGCGTGCATAAGTCCTTGACTAACACATATCCATCAGAACCAATTAGCGATAATAATATAGCCGCCTTTTTAGCTTCTTCTACATCATTGGCAATGAAATATTGTTCTAATCTTTCCGTCCATAAGTTCCATTGACCAGTTTTCACATCAAATTGCTCAATATTTCCTATCGTCGTCATTTTTCTGTTGCTTCTCCTTATATCACATCGTAATAACTTTTTATTGCTTGATATAACTTATCACTAACCTTGTTCATAACATAACGTTTATCCTCGTTGCCATTTGTAATATATGTATATATGTATATATATATATATATATATATATATATATATATATATATATATATATATATATATATTGTGACACAAACAAAAGAAACGGCTACTTACCGTATCACACACACATAAGTTGATCACCGGTAACTCACGGGTTTCGGGCGGGAGCGAGGTCGGGGTTCGAAGAATAAGTTTGTGGTAGATAGTAGCCCAACTGACAAAAGGACCCAGGCCAATGCCTGTGCAAAATTTAAATACCACAAATTTACTCTTCGGGGCGCCAACACCTTAAAAGGGATAAGCCCCGAGAGGTATATATATATATTGTGACACAAACAAAAGAAACGGCTACTTACCGTATCACACACACATAAGTTGATCACCGGTAACTCACGGGTTTCGGGCGGGAGCGAGGTCGGGGTTCGAAGAATAAGTTTGTGGTAGATAGTAGCCCAACTGATAAAAGGACCCAGGCCAATGCCTGTGCAAAATTTAAATACCACAAATTTACTTTTCGGGGCGCCAACACCTTAAAAGGGATAATCCCCGAGAGGTATATATATATATTGTGACACAAACAAAAGAAACGGCTACTTACCGTATCACACACACATAAGTTGATCACCGGTAACTCACGGGTTTCGGGCGGGAGCGAGGTCGGGGTTCGAAGAATAAGTTTGTGGTAGATAGTAGCCCAACTGATAAAAGGACCCAGGCCAATGCCTGTGCAAAATTTAAATACCACAAATTTACTTTTCGGGGCGCCAACACCTTAAAAGGGATAATCCCCGAGAGGTATATATATATATATATTGTGACACAAACAAAAGAAACGGCTACTTACCGTATCACACACACATAAGTTGATCACCGGTAACTCACGGGTTTCGGGCGGGAGCGAGGTCGGGGTTCGAAGAATAAGTTTGTGGTAGATAGTAGCCCAACTGATAAAAGGACCCAGGCCAATGCCTGTGCAAAATTTAAATACCACAAATTTACTTTTCGGGGCGCCAACACCTTAAAAGGGATAATCCCCGAGAGGTGTACTCGAGAGGAAACACAAACGAATAAAATGAATTGTTTAATTTAGAAAAAACAAAATTTTACAATTTTTTTTTTAATTTTTTGCAAAATAAAAATGGCAAAAGATATACCAAAATGGAAGGCAGTACAGGGAGGACAATAAGCTGCTTCTCGGAGGCCGCTGGAGGAAACTTGTCCTACTTCGTCCAGACCAAGGGTCAGTACGACCACCACAGCCACTAACATCCCTACAAAAATAAACTCCGCAGTACTTTGTACACAAGGAGTTACAAAGACACCTGAAGGGTGTGGATACAATACAAAAATCATACAACAGAATTCAGACTCCTGTACTCCAACCGGAAGTTATACAAGTCAAAAAATGTAATTTAAATTTGCAACAGTTAAACAGTTTACAAAAGCTAAAGTGCAAAAAATGATGAATGAAAAAACATTACAAAACAAAACGTCACAAAGTAGGACACGGGTAAAGGTTTGACTGCAGTCCAAAGCAAAATTACTTTAAACTTTTTTTTCCGCCAAAACTCGCGAGAAATCTAAATACACGGGGCCACCCCAAGACGATTTCAATCGCGAACACAAAATAGGCGTCGAAAAAAAAAATAATTACACAAAACAAAAAGATTTAATAAGCCACGCTCAAATAATTTTAAAATCCTGAAGGTCAAATTTTTCTCGCTGGGGCTCGCAACAAATCCAAAAAAAATAAATCGGGCCATCCCCACACATTACACAAGATGGCCGTCAATCGTACCATTTACACCACGTTCACACAGGATAGGGACAGGAAGGTGAAGGGGCTAAATTTTAAGCAGAAATTACTAAAAATAAAAATGAAGCAAAAATTTGTTAGTGTCTCCCTGGACACTGGGATAACCAAGAACCAACAGTTAACAGATTCAATAAAATTTAAACAGAATATTACGATCATGGATAATACCAAAATGTAGGGGTGTGATGACCCGGGGGGACTGAAACTACGATGTAGAGTAGTTTAAAGTACTTTAAACAGTTTACTATGTTACTTTCGACTACAAAAAAAAATCATAAATTTTGACAAAGATTCTACATCCAAATAAGTCGAAAGAAAATTTAATAAAAATTTTGAAGCACAGAAACAGTGAGTGCTAGATATGAGCTCGGGTGCAAAATTTGGGCAAACCAAAAAAACTGTGATCAAGGTAACAGCTAATAAATTTACAAAAATTATTGCTAAAAAGAAACAATCACTGTAAAGTAACTACTCGAACCACAGAAAACCACTGCTACTCACAGTAACACGTGGTCCATAAAAAAATATTGAAAAATCTCAACAACTAATTCAACAAATCAGAAAATGCGTTTCGAGTACTCACCCAACAGTAACAATTGTAGAACTCAGCAAACAACACCAAAAATATTAATATAAAATTGGAATACAAAAATTAAACGAAACTCAAATCTAACACTCAAGTTTTCTGGCTTAGATGCTAAAAGAAAAAATCTGCAAAAAGGGTCTCGATAAACTGCCACGCCTCGTTTTTATAGCCAGCTCCTATCGTAAAATATGCGAACTAATAACTAATTTGACGAAATAATTTTCAGAGTAAACGAACAGTAAAAGTTCACAATAAATTTTGAAAATACCATTAAATAAAATAGTAACTGAAATAAATTCAAAATATTGTCACTTTACAATTTAATAATAATTAAAGTAATAAAATATTTCAACTGCGGCGACAGCGGGAACTAAACAGCAATAAAGAGACTAATGAGCGAGGGGTCTACCGTTTCATTTAGCGCTGCGACCACAGAAAAAATTGTTCGGAGATTTTAGTGATTTTACTAAGAATATAATTTGTCACAATATAAACCAGTGACGTTGCAAATCGTCACAATATATATATATATATATATATATATATATATATATATATATATATATATATATATTTAACCTAAAAGTTTTGTTAATATTATACATAAGTTTTAAATAATTAATAAGCTGTATATTTAATGTATGTTTTTGCCTAATCTAATCTATAACTAATGGTTTTATACTATTATTTCCAAATTAGGAATTAATTTAGAGTAATTAAAAACTATATAAAATAAAACTTAAAAACTAAGGTAAATATAAAGTTAAAAGGACTATACTACTATATACACTATTTACAATAAATTATATTTTGATTAAGAATTTTGAATTATGATTTAATTTTGTAATTTATTTTACGCACATCTGCTTTAAAATTGTTTGTTTACATCGTAGTTACCATGGTGGAAACTGAAAGATTACACCCTGCGGGCGGTAAAGTAGCATACGCGGGCGGTAAAATACAAAAAGAGCCCGCTTACTGGTAAATAAAATATCAAAAATACAATTGGAAATGTAATCAAGACTCTTATTTCTAAAAAAATATATTAGTTCCGCTAAATTTTCACTAGATTTTATTAGAATTGCTTAAGGAATTACTTCAGAAATTGTCTCAAATCTCCAAGTTTGACATTTAAAAAAATATTCATATAACCAAATAGTTAGCAATGCTACGCATCGCCTTATTATTTTGTGACGTGGCCACCTGGCTACGTAATATTTTTATATAGCAACAAGCTTTAAATGTATTTAAAAAATAATTTTAAAACATTTCATTTGATTGCAGTTGTGCGTAAAACGTTGTACATACCTCGGGCCGAAAGAAGTTTACACCCTTGGACGAATAAAAGCCCTCCGCTGCGCTTCGGGCTTCAAATTTCGTCCGTAGGCGTAAACCTTTTCTTTCGACCCTCTATATGCAAATAACTATATCTATCATGGAATTGTTCTACTCCTCTTCTTCGTAGTTCTCCTTGTCTACTTTGAAGAGTAGAACAGTTCCATGATACAGTTTTTAGGGGCCTAAAAGTCATAATTTTCTAAATTTTGTGTGAAAGTTAGTAGGATTAGTCCTTTTTCAGTTTTACTTTTAGCAGAAGATAGTTGTACATTCAGATTTTTAATTAAAATTGGAAACTTATTTATGTCCACATAGTTGATAAGTTGCTGTAATTCATGACAGAGTTCGTTAAATGTATTAGTCGTTTGTGTGTTAGTGGGTTGGAGGGGAGGTGCTAATTGATTTTTCCTTACAAGGGTAGGGGGGAGAAGGACAGGGAAGTCTTCGGAGCGGGTGACGATTGGAGCTGGCTGCGATGCGCTGATGTTCATAGGATGCCAGGCGTTCTGTGCTGGAACTGGGGCTGGGACAAATCTTCGCGGTTATTGTGAGAGCGACTGCAGTTCTTTCAGTTTGCGGAGGTACGCAGCGCATTCAGTGGAGTTTGCAGGGTGTTCTTCGTTGCAATTGCAGCATTTGGCTGGTTCCTCTGGCGGCTTCTGACACGCTCTTGTCAGGTGGTTTTTGCCACATTTCAGGCAGCGAGCGTGAGCGTAGCAGTTTGCCGTTGCATGGATGATTTGACGTTTGTTTATGTGGCGTTCCCATGTGATTTTGGTATGGCATATATGCTTGATGTTTTTTTCCAGGTAAGTAAGAGTCATTTTGCTGGTTATTAGTAGGTACATTGGTCTTTTAGTGTTCTTCATTATATATGTTTCTCACCGGTACTTTTCAATTTTTCAGATCTGCTTCGATGTCCTCTGTGTCTGGTCCGCTATCAAGTCCTCGGATAACAAATGCATGGGACTTGTCGGTTTTTTCAGTGTACGTGTAAAATTCTATGTCGTCGTTAATTAGTTGCTTTTTAATTTTGTTTTTGTCATCTAAGTTATTAAAAAATATATTGGTTGTGTTCTGGGAAAATTTAAGGTGCATTCTTTTTCAAATTGTTGATTAGTTTATTATGTTCGCCGAAAGTCTTTTTAATTAGTTGCATTTTGTGTATAATTTTTGTTTAACCTGTCAAGTTTGACAGCTTTGTGTTCACTGATTAAAATAAAAGAATCTTCTGATACACTTGAGTTGGCCATGTCTGCGCTTGTTGTTTGCTGCATAAGAGCATCGCCTGTCACTCTTGTCAGTGACAAGGTGCGACGCTTTTTGGCTGATGTAGCTTTGGTTTCCTTAACCACTATTAATGTTTTTCGATGTCGGTACACTTTATTTCACGCACTAACACTTTTTTATTATTTAATTTTGTCTTTTTACTAATGGAAAAACGTATTTTTTAGAGAGCAAGCAAGGGTAGGAATTAATTTATTTACCGTGGCCTAGCGACAGACGAGATCGTTGAACCAAGGTTTATTCAAAGGTTTATTATATACATTGGTTTTCAACTAAATCTAATTAATATCTAGGTACCTATATTTCTAAATATTTAACCTTATTATTAAGAATATACATAAAAGCTTGAAATAATTAATTAGCTGTACATTTTTAAATTAAGTTATTTGTTTAATCTATTCTATAACTATTCTTTTATTACTATTAATACCAGATTAAGAACTAATTTAGAATAATTAACGCTATGTACATTAAAACTTAAAACTATGGTAAATAAAAGTTAAATGGATTTATATTACTACTCGTATATACAATATTTACATTAGATTACATTATGGTTAAGGAATTTTTATTTTGATTTTTATGTTTTGTTTATCATGGAATGATTTAAAAGTCATAAGTTTCTAAGTTTTGTGTAAAGGTTAATAGAATTAATCCTTTTTCTGTTTTGCTTTTTGCTGTGGACAGTTTTACATTTAAATTATTGCCAATAACTTGTTTATATCTACATAGCTGTTTATTTGTATCAATTCGGAACATAGTTCATTAAAGTTGTTTGTTGTTCGTGTGCGGGGAGGAGTTGGCGGGGAAAGGGAAATATGTCAAATACGTGCAATTTCATGATTTGGTCTGTTATAATACATATTTTAATTATTAACAAAATATGTACATAATATTTTGTGTACCTCATAAAAACTATGTAAACGACACTACTAAATTTGACAGCATAAAATCTTAATTCGTAGATGCAAGTCGTAGATGGCCTTGATCGGACTTTTACTGTATAGTGTAACAGGCGTACAAGGAAGTCATGTGGTGTCCACATCAGATATTTTCTTACTTGCGAAGGGGGAAGGGCAGGGAAGTCTTCAGTTTGGTTGAAGTGTGGAGCTGGTTACGACGCGCTGATATTCATATTTGCTGGAACAGGAGCCGGAACAAAGCTTGTGGGCTGTTGTGGTGCTAATTACTACTGGTTTCCTTTCTGTAGTTCTTTTAGTTTCCGGAGATATGCTGTGCATTCCGTGTAGTTTGCAGGATGGTCTCCATTGCAATTAATGCACTTCGCTGGTTCATCTGGTGGCTTCTGCATTCTCTAGTGAGGTGATTTTTGCCGATGACAATTAGCCGTTGCATGTTCCCATGCCTGGCATTTGTGATACTGGATAATTAATCTTTTGTTTATATGCCGTTCCCACGTTATCTTTCTGTGGCATAAATGTTTGATATTTTTTTCCAGGTGTGTTAGTGTGATTTTATTACTTGTAATTAATAAATATATTGGTATTTTTGTATTTTTCATTATATATGTTTCTTACTGGAATTTTCATGGTTTTCAGGTCTGTTTCTATGTCTGGTCCACTGTCGAGTCCTTTGATGGCGAAGGCATGGGTCTCGTCATTTTTTTCGGTGTATGTATAAAATTCGATATTATCGCTGATTAACTGATTCTTGATTTTGATTTTGCCGTTGATATTGTTAGAGTAGAGAATATATTCGTTGTGTTGAAAAAGAATTTTAAATGAAATCCTTCAGGTGCGTTCTTCTTAAACGTATTAATTAATTTATTGTGTTCGCCAAACGTTTTCTTTAATATGAGTGGAGTGGGTTTTATTTCAGTATTTTCTGTAATTTCTTCAATTTCTAAGGTTTTGTACCTATTTTTTAATTCCGGTTCCTTATTTTGTTTTTTTCTTTTTATTAATTCTGTTGAGTTTCATTGCTTTTCATCTAACAAACACTAAATCTAATAATAATATGACAGAACCAGTAAATAATAATTCAATTAGTGCTCCTACTATACCGGCAGAAAAACATAAATTAAAGACTGTCAAAAATAATAAACAAATGAATAAGCAAAATACGAACAACAAACTTCGTGACACTAAAGTTAATATAGACAAAAACTGTGACGAAATATCCAAGTCCGGACATAACAATAATATTTCAGATACAAAACCGATCAACAATATAGAGAGAAAGAAACGAGTTTCTACTATCATTGGTTAGTTGGATCCCACGTGCTCGCAACCTTAAAAGCTGCCTTAACACAACCGGCTCCTCTCCACGTGTATAAACTGCACCCCAATACTAGTGAAGAAGACATAAAAATTACAGAAAATTATACATAAAGATAACAATAGGAAATCTTGGATTACAGAAGATATAATCAATTCAAGCAATAATTTAAAACTATTATTTAACCTTAAAAAAGAATTATCCGAGCTAGACTCGCAATACAAAAAAGCTAAAAAGAAGCATAATTTATTAATATCTACCACTAAGAAGCAATTTTTTCAAAATAAAATTATTAATTCTGACAATATGGTGAAAAGTGTTTGGAACATAATAAATTCTAAATATAATAATAGAACTCAATGTAATATTAAATTGTCGCAAAATAACGAACAAATTGAAGATCCGCATATCGTAGCTGAAATGTTCAATAACCACTTTAAGGATGCACCCCTGAGTATTCGACAGTAAATTCCGACAGTAAAGACAAATGTTAATAGTCACAAATCTTTTTACAACGTGTCCAATAATTTATTCCTTAATCCTTTATGCGAAGTGGAATTATATGACTTGATTATTAAGAAACTGAAAAATAAGAGTTCAAGTGGACATGATAATATTCCGAACTGTATTGTACGTTCAGTAGCTCATCTAATCACTGAACCTGTTACTTTTATCATAAACTTATCGGTGGTCGAGGGTTCCTTTCCTCTAAACTTAAAAACAAGTAAAATAATTCCCGTACACAAAAAAGGAGATAAAACATGTATGGATAATTACAGGTCCGTTGCCCTAACCTCGGTATTCTCTAAAATATTTGAATATAGTTTTTTAAGTAGGCTTGAACCATTTCTTACTCAAAATGGTGTAATTAATAATATGCAGTTTGGGTTCAGAAAAAATAGTTCAACGCTAGACGCTTTTCAGGAATTTTACAATAATATAATTCAAAGTATAGATAATGGGAAATATCCGATTGGTATATTTTGTGACTTTAGTAAAGCCTTTGACTGTGTGGAACACTCTCGCTTGTTAGAAAAGTTGGAGTACTTAGGTGTCAGGGGGGTTGCCTTAAACTGGTTATCATCTTTTTTAGTCAATAGGCATCAATATGTTTCGCTTAATTATTTAGACAGTTCTTCAAACAAACATAGAGCTCACTCTTCCTTAGTGCGTACTAACACAGGACTTCTTCAAGGAACAGTACTATCGCCTATATTATTCACAATTTATATTAATGATCTTTGTTCGGTACTCTCTAATAACTGTCTACCAGTGCTCTATGCTGACGATACCACATTAATTATTTCAAATCCAGTTAACAATAATTTAATTAATGAGTGCAATGAAAACATTCAGTCTCTTATTGCATGGTGTAATGAAAACAAATTATGTTTTAATGATAATAAAACTAAGATAATAAAATTTAAATTACACCAGCGTCATCATAATGCACAACCTGTAAATATTCAGTTCGATACTAATACAAAAACTAATAATTATTCTGCTAAACTTCTAGGAACAACAGTTACAGAAAATTTAAATTGGAAAGAGCATTGTCAGGGAATAATAACTTCCTTAAGTTCCCTTTGCTACCAAATACGCCATTTGAAAGAATATCTGAATAATAATCAACTTAGAATGTTTTATTTTGTATGTATAGAATCACTCCTCAGGTATGGTATTTGCTTCTGGGGTTCTTCCTGTGCAGCAGAAGGAGTGTTCTTGGCACAAAAAAGAATTATGAGATGTCTAGCTGGAGTAAGCTACAGAACATCTTGTAAAGGCATTTTTAAAAAAATTAATATCCTCACTGTTCCAAGTTTTTTCTACTTGAAATCTGTTTGTTTATTTATAAAAATAAATCTTGTTTTGATAGGATCTGTAATCGGCATAATTATAACACTAGGGATGTCAACAAATTTTATATCCCAGGCTCAAGAGTGAATGTTGCTAAATATTCCCCTGACAGATTCGGTCTTGAAATATTTAATAAATTACCTGATTCTATTAAATATCAAACGAATGAGATAAAATTTAAAAAAGAGTTAAAACTTTTCTTACTGCAGCACAATTTTTACGATGTAAATGATTATTTGAACATGTAATGATATAATTTCTTATGTATAATTTCTTTTATTGTGGATGCATTGTATTATTTTTTTTTATTGTAAACTGACAATTTCTATACAAAGTGTATTGTGTCTACAGAAATAAAATATATTATTTATTTATTTATTTATTATTTTCTTTTGTTTAGTAAAGTAAACGAATCTTCGGATGCGTTGGCCATGCTTTTGGTAACAATTTTCATATGAGCATCGTCTGTTACTCTGGGGAGAGAGGACGCGCGACGCTTTTTCGCTGACGTACCTGCACTTTCTTCTGCCTCGATTATTGTATTTCGACACTAGGACACTTTACTTAGCACACTAGCACTTTCTTTATAATTAAATTTGCTTTTTACTTTTTAAATTCGTGTATTTTTCAGAGAGCGAGCAAGGGTAAGGCTAGAGTTGTTTACCGTTGCTAAGCGACAGACGAGATCGGTAAATGAGCTTTTTATTCATTTCCCGACCGACGCAAAATATTTCGAATTTTAAATGGCACAAAAGTGAGCCCTGTGGTGCACTCTCCACGCCAGCAATGAGTGCCCGTGAAGTGACGCCAGGTAAGCGCCCGCACGGTACAAATATGTCATCATCATTACCGATATCAGCGATAAAGCTGATTGTGGCACACTCAGAAATGGGTAATATGCCGTGATGATATATTTTATTTATTTTATATTCATTTTATAATTTATACAATATAGTATACAATGTTTACAATCTACGGTTATAAATAAGTTCCTGTATTTACAATATTTTACTTATAGATATTGGTTATGAATATTAAGAAATTTTAAATCGTTAGTTTAAATATAATACATTTATATTATTCTAAAAAGATTGATCATTAAAGTAATATTTTTTTCATCTTAAAACAATTGTTTTACGTCTTATGTATTATGTAAAATAAAACTGACAAAGTAGATAATAGTGTTGCCAGAAGTCGAGACGAGACGAGACTTGGGGTCGGTCTCGTCTTGGTCTTGATTTGGTCTCGATTAGAGTGGTCTCGTCTTGGTCTTGTCGGGACGAGACTTGATGTCAGTCTCGTCTCGTCTCGAGTCTCGACAAGACTCTCGACTTTACCTCCATTAACATTTTTTTTATAATCGTATCTAATAGTACATAAAATTCTAAGAACACCAGTACTATCGCGATTCAAATATTCCAAATAATATTTGAGATATTTATTATTAAGTTTTCTATGAATATCATCAACTTGATAATTGAGCTCTTGAAATAATATATATAATATATATAAATATTAATGCATTAAAATAACACAAGAATTCTAAATTTATACTTCTTTCATTTCATCCCATCTACATTGTAATTTAAATTCATTTAAAACTTACATTTGGATTATTTAGAAGAATAAGGAAAACATCATATTTACTTAAATTAATGTTTCTGGAACACAAATATGAAAGTAGAAAATTACAAAATTTGAAAAATTAATATCTTTCTTATTTATTCGAATTTTCAAACAGTATTTACAGCAATACTCTCAGTTTTTGAAGCACTTTTAGAATATAATGTACCTTTGATCTGAAGTCAAGAGTCTTGTCGAGACTTCAAGACTTTCTCGACAAGACTTGATGCTGGTCTCGTCTCGTCTCGACTTTTCTAGTCGAGACCAAATGATGGTCTCGTCTCGACAAGACCAAGACGAGACCAAGACCAAGACCGGTCTTGGTCTTGTGGCAACACTAGTAAATAAACAAAATAATAATAATAATAATAATAATAATAATAATAATAATAATATATATATATATATATTATATATATATATATATATATATATATATATATATATATATATATATATATATATATATATGTTAAGAAGTCTTTTCGCGGACATATTTTATGTTAAAACGACCTTTTAAAGACATTACAGTCTGTTTGAGGACGTCCTCAAAGTGTCATACACATATTAACGTCTATTCGGGGACCTTAGTTTTTCGCGCCGTTTGTATGTCGCTGTGTCTACGGACATTACAGGAACTTATGTTTAGCTAACAGATGTCAGGAGTATATACATTTTAGTTTGATTTGTATAACTTGTTTTTTTGATGTGTTCATTTTCAGTAAATAGTCATTTTTAAAACAAATTAAAAGTTATATGTCGTTAAAATAGTGAAATTTTTTTAAATAGAACTGATTGTATACAGAGGGATCATTTCTGTAATAATTGCGTATTTTTACGAATATTATACAAGAAATAATAATAATAATAATCGATACCGATTTTAGTAAGTTCCGTCTATATAAATAGGCATTTGTTAAACAAATAAATAATATAGTGAAAATTTATGAGATAGAACTAATTGCAATTCAGCTATATCTGTGTGCTTTTTATGTTTGTTATAACAAAAAGGTTATTATTAATATTCAATACCGATTTTAATACGTTCACTCTAAATAAATAGGCATTTATTAAACAAATTAAATGTTACGTGTAAATAATAGTGAAAATTTATGAGATAGAACTGATTGCAATTCAGCTATATCTGTGTGCCCTTTTACGTTTGTTATAACAAAAAGATTATTATTAATATTCAATACCGATTTTAATATGTTCACTCTAAATAAATAGGCATTTATTAAACAAATTAAATGTTACGTGTAAATAATATAGTGAAAATTTATGATATAGAACTGATTGCAATTCAGCTATATCTGTGTGCCCTTTTACGTTTGTTATAACAAAAAGATTATTATTAATATTCAATACCGATTTTAATACGTTCACTCTAAATAAATAGGCATTTATTGAACAAATTAAATGTTACGTGTAAATAATATAGTGAAAATTTATGATATAGAACTGATTGCAATTCAGCTATATCTGTGTGCCCTTTTACGTTTGTTATAACAAAAAGATTATTATTAATATTCAATACCGATTTTAATACGTTCACTCTAAATAAATAGGCATTTATTAAACAAATTAAATGTTACGTGTAAATAATATAGTGAAAATTTATGAGATAGAAATGATTGCATTTCGGCTATATCTGTGTGCCCTTTTACGTTTGTTATAACAAAAAGCTTATTATTAATATTCAATACCGATTTTAATACGTTCACTCTAAATAAATAGGCATTTATTAAACAAATTAAATGTTACGTGTAAATAATATAGTGAAAATTTATGACATAGAACTGATTGCAATTCAGCTATATCTGTGTGCCCTTTTACGTTTGTTATAACAAAAAGATTATTATTAATATTCAATACCGATTTTAATATGTTCACTCTAAATAAATAGGCATTTATTGAACAAATTAAATGTTACGTGTAAATAATATAGTGAAAATTTATGATATAGAACTGATTGCAATTCAGCTATATCTGTGTGCCCTTTTACGTTTGTTATAACAAAAAGCTTATTATTAATATTCAATACCGATTTTAATACGTTCACTCTAAATAAATAGGCATTTATTAAACAAATTAAATGTTACGTGTAAATAACATAGTGAAAATTTATGAGATAGAACTGATTGCAATTCAGCTATATCTGTGTGCCCTTTTACGTTTATTATAACAAAAAGATTATTATTAATATTCAATACCGATTTTAATATGTTCACTCTAAATAAATAGGCATTTATTAAACAAATTAAATGTTACGTGTAAATAATATAGTGAAAATTTATGATATAGAACTGATTGCAATTCAGCTATATCTGTGTGCCCTTTTACGTTTGTTATAACAAAAAGATTATTATTAATATTCAATACCGATTTTAATACGTTCACTCTAAATAAATAGGCATTTATTGAACAAATTAAATGTTACGTGTAAATAATATAGTGAAAATTTATGATATAGAACTGATTGCAATTCAGCTATATCTGTGTGCCCTTTTACGTTTGTTATAACAAAAAGATTATTATTAATATTCAATACCGATTTTAATATGTTCACTCTAAATAAATAGGCATTTATTAAACAAATTAAATGTTACGTGTAAATAATATAGTGAAAATTTATGATATAGAACTGATTGCAATTCAGCTATATCTGTGTGCCCTTTTACGTTTGTTATAACAAAAAGATTATTATTAATATTCAATACCGATTTTAATACGTTCACTCTAAATAAATAGGCATTTATTGAACAAATTAAATGTTACGTGTAAATAATATAGTGAAAATTTATGATATAGAACTGATTGCAATTCAGCTATATCTGTGTGCCCTTTTACGTTTGTTATAACAAAAAGATTATTATTAATATTCAATACCGATTTTAATACGTTCACTCTAAATAAATAGGCATTTATTAAACAAATTAAATGTTACGTGTAAATAATATAGTGAAAATTTATGAGATAGAAATGATTGCATTTCAGCTATATCTGTGTGCCCTTTTACGTTTGTTATAACAAAAAGCTTATTATTAATATTCAATACCGATTTTAATACGTTCACTCTAAATAAATAGGCATTTATTAAACAAATTAAATGTTACGTGTAAATAACATAGTGAAAATTTATGAGATAGAACTGATTGCAATTCAGCTATATCTGTGTGCCCTTTTACGTTTGTTATAACAAAAAGATTATTATTAATATTCAATACCGATTTTAATATGTTCACTCTAAATAAATAGGCATTTATTAAACAAATTAAATGTTACGTGTAAATAATATAGTGAAAATTTATGATATAGAACTGATTGCAATTCAGCTATATCTGTGTGCCCTTTTACGTTTGTTATAACAAAAAGATTATTATTAATATTCAATACCGATTTTAATATGTTCACTCTAAATAAATAGGCATTTATTAAACAAATTAAATGTTACGTGTAAATAATATAGTGAAAATTTATGAGATAGAAATGATTGCATTTCAGCTATATCTGTGTGCCCTTTTACGTTTGTTATAACAAAAAGCTTATTATTAATATTCAATACCGATTTTAATACGTTCACTCTAAATAAATAGGCATTTATTAAACAAATTAAATGTTACGTGTAAATAACATAGTGAAAATTTATGAGATAGAACTGATTGCAATTCAGCTATATCTGTGTGCCCTTTTACGTTTGTTATAACAAAAAGATTATTATTAATATTCAATACCGATTTTAATATGTTCACTGTAAATAAATAGGCATTTATTAAACAAATTAAATGTTACGTGTAAATAATATAGTGAAAATTTATGAGATAGAACTGATTGCAATTCAGCTATATCTGTGTGCCCTTTTACGTTTGTTATAACAAAAAGATTATTATTAATATTCAATACCGATTTTAATACGTTCACTCTAAATAAATAGGCATTTATTAAACAAATTAAATGTTACGTGTAAATAATATAGTGAAAATTTATGAGATAGAAAAGATTGCAATTCAGCTATATCTGTGTGCCCTTTTACGTTTGTTATAACAAAAAGATTATTATTAATATTCAATACCGATTTTAATACGTTCACTCTAAATAAATAGGCATTTATTGAACAAATTAAATGTTACGTGTAAATAATATAGTGAAAATTTATGATATAGAACTGATTGCAATTCAGCTATATCTGTGTGCCCTTTTACGTTTGTTATAACAAAAAGATTATTATTAATATTCAATACCGATTTTAATACGTTCACTCTAAATAAATAGGCATTTATTGAACAAATTAAATGTTACGTGTAAATAATATAGTGAAAATTTATGATATAGAACTGATTGCAATTCAGCTATATCTGTGTGCCCTTTTACGTTTGTTATAACAAAAAGATTATTATTAATATTCAATACCGATTTTAATACGTTCACTCTAAATAAATAGGCATTTATTAAACAAATTAAATGTTACGTGTAAATAATATAGTGAAAATTTATGAGATAGAAATGATTGCATTTCGGCTATATCTGTGTGCCCTTTTACGTTTGTTATAACAAAAAGATTATTATTAATATTCAATACCGATTTTAATACGTTCACTCTAAATAAATAGGCATTTATTGAACAAATTAAATGTTACGTGTAAATAATATAGTGAAAATTTATGATATAGAACTGATTGCAATTCAGCTATATCTGTGTGCCCTTTTACGTTTGTTATAACAAAAAGATTATTATTAATATTCAATACCGATTTTAATACGTTCACTCTAAATAAATAGGCATTTATTAAACAAATTAAATGTTACGTGTAAATAATATAGTGAAAATTTATGAGATAGAACTGATTGCAATTCAGCTATATCTGTGTGCCCTTTTACGTTTGTTATAACAAAAAGATTATTATTAATATTCAATACCGATTTTAATACGTTCACTCTAAATAAATAGGCATTTATTAAACAAATTAAATGTTACGTGTAAATAATATAGTGAAAATTTATGAGATAGAACTGATTGCAATTCAGCTATATCTGTGTGCCCTTTTACGTTTGTTATAACAAAAAGATTATTATTAATATTCAATACCGATTTTAATACGTTCACTCTAAATAAATAGGCATTTATTAAACAAATTAAATGTTACGTGTAAATAATATAGTGAAAATTTATGAGATAGAAAAGATTGCATTTCAGCTATATCTGTGTGCCCTTTTACGTTTGTTATAACAAAAAGATTATTATTAATATTCAATACCGATTTTAATACGTTCACTCTAAATAAATAGGCATTTATTGAACAAATTAAATGTTACGTGTAAATAATATAGTGAAAATTTATGATATAGAACTGATTGCAATTCAGCTATATCTGTGTGCCCTTTTACGTTTGTTATAACAAAAAGATTATTATTAATATTCAATACCGATTTTAATACGTTCACTCTAAATAAATAGGCATTTATTGAACAAATTAAATGTTACGTGTAAATAATATAGTGAAAATTTATGATATAGAACTGATTGCAATTCAGCTATATCTGTGTGCCCTTTTACGTTTGTTATAACAAAAAGATTATTATTAATATTCAATACCGATTTTAATACGTTCACTCTAAATAAATAGGCATTTATTGAACAAATTAAATGTTACGTGTAAATAATATAGTGAAAATTTATGATATAGAACTGATTGCAATTCAGCTATATCTGTGTGCCCTTTTACGTTTGTTATAACAAAAAGATTATTATTAATATTCAATACCGATTTTAATACGTTCACTCTAAATAAATAGGCATTTATTAAACAAATTAAATGTTACGTGTAAATAATATAGTGAAAATTTATGAGATAGAACTGATTGCAATTCAGCTATATCTGTGTGCCCTTTTACGTTTGTTATAACAAAAAGATTATTATTAATATTCAATACCGATTTTAATACGTTCACTCTAAATAAATAGGCATTTATTAAACAAATTAAATGTTACGTGTAAATAATATAGTGAAAATTTATGAGATAGAAAAGATTGCATTTCAGCTATATCTGTGTGCCCTTTTACGTTTGTTATAACAAAAAGATTATTATTAATATTCAATACCGATTTTAATACGTTCACTATAAATAAATAGGCATTTATTAAACAAATTAAATGTTACGTGTAAATAATATAGTGAAAATTTATGAGATAGAAATGATTGCATTTCAGCTATATCTGTGTGCCCTTTTACGTTTGTTATAACAAAAAGCTTATTATTAATATTCAATACCGATTTTAATACGTTCACTCTAAATAAATAGGCATTTATTAAACAAATTAAATGTTACGTGTAAATAATATAGTGAAAATTTATGAGATAGAAATGATTGCATTTCAGCTATATCTGTGTGCCCTTTTACGTTTGTTATAACAAAAAGATTATTATTAATATTCAATACCGATTTTAATACGTTCACTCTAAATAAATAGGCATTTATTAAACAAATTAAATGTTACGTGTAAATAATATAGTGAAAATTTATGAGATAGAAAAGATTGCATTTCAGCTATATCTGTGTGCCCTTTTACGTTTGTTATAACAAAAAGATTATTATTAATATTCAATACCGATTTTAATACGTTCACTCTAAATAAATAGGCATTTATTGAACAAATTAAATGTTACGTGTAAATAATATAGTGAAAATTTATGATATAGAACTGATTGCAATTCAGCTATATCTGTGTGCCCTTTTACGTTTGTTATAACAAAAAGATTATTATTAATATTCAATACCGATTTTAATACGTTCACTCTAAATAAATAGGCATTTATTAAACAAATTAAATGTTACGTGTAAATAATATAGTGAAAATTTATGAGATAGAACTGATTGCAATTCAGCTATATCTGTGTGCCCTTTTACGTTTGTTATAACAAAAAGATTATTATTAATATTCAATACCGATTTTAATACGTTCACTCTAAATAAATAGGCATTTATTAAATAAATTAAATGTTACGTGTAAATAATATAGTGAAAATTTATGAGATAGAAAAGATTGCATTTCAGCTATATCTGTGTGCCCTTTTACGTTTGTTATAACAAAAAGATTATTATTAATATTCAATACCGATTTTAATACGTTCACTATAAATAAATAGGCATTTATTAAACAAATTAAATGTTACGTGTAAATAATATAGTGAAAATTTATGAGATAGAAATGATTGCATTTCAGCTATATCTGTGTGCCCTTTTACGTTTGTTATAACAAAAAGCTTATTATTAATATTCAATACCGATTTTAATACGTTCACTCTAAATAAATAGGCATTTATTAAACAAATTAAATGTTACGTGTAAATAATATAGTGAAAATTTATGAGATAGAAATGATTGCATTTCAGCTATATCTGTGTGCCCTTTTACGTTTGTTATAACAAAAAGATTATTATTAATATTCAATACCGATTTTAATACGTTCACTCTAAATAAATAGGCATTTATTAAACAAATTAAATGTTACGTGTAAATAATATAGTGAAAATTTATGAGATAGAAATGATTGCATTTCAGCTATATCTGTGTGCCCTTTTACGTTTGTTATAACAAAAAGATTATTATTAATATTCAATACCGATTTTAATACGTTCACTCTAAATAAATAGGCATTTATTAAACAAATTAAATGTTACGTGTAAATAATATATTGAAAATTTATGAGATAGAAATGATTGCATTTCAGCTATATCTGTGTGCCCTTTTACGTTTGTTATAACAAAAAGCTTATTATTAATATTCAATACCGATTTTAATACGTTCACTCTAAATAAATAGGCATTTATTAAACAAATTAAATGTTACGTGTAAATAATATAGTGAAAATTTATGAGATAGAAATGATTGCATTTCAGCTATATCTGTGTGCCCTTTTACGTTTGTTATAACAAAAAGATTATTATTAATATTCAATACCGATTTTAATACGTTCACTCTAAATAAATAGGCATTTATTAAACAAATTAAATGGTACGTGTAAATAATATAGTGAAAATTTATGAGATAGAAATGATTGCATTTCAGCTATATCTGTGTGCCCTTTTACGTTTGTTATAACAAAAAGCTTATTATTAATATTCAATACCGATTTTAATACGTTCACTCTAAATAAATAGGCATTTATTAAACAAATTAAATGTTACGTGTAAATAATATAGTGAAAATTTATGAGATAGAACTGATTGCAATTCAGCTATATCTGTGTGCCCTTTTACGTTTGTTATAACAAAAAGATTATTATTAATATTCAATACCGATTTTAATACGTTCACTCTAAATAAATAGGCATTTATTAAACCTGGGGGAACCGGGTTCGATCCCGACAGACGCCAAATATTTCCAATTTTAAATGGCACAAAAGTGACCCCTGTGGTGCACTCTGCACAGCAGCTATGAGTGCCCGTGAGGTGACGCCTGGAAGCGCCCACACGGTAAAATATATCGTCATCATTACCGATGTCTACATGTGTTGTAGATACTGGCACACCTAGAAATGGGTAAAATGCCGTGATGATATATTTATAATTATTTATTTGTTATAACAAAAAGATTATTATTAATATTCAATACCGATTTTAATACGTTCACTGTAAATAAATAGGTATTTATTAAACAAATTAAATGTTACGTGTAAATAATAAAGTAAAAATTTATAGATAGAACTGATTGCAATTCAGCTATATCTGTGTGCCCTTTTACGTTTGTTATAACTAAAAGATTATTATTAATATTCAATACCGATTTTAATACGTTCACTCTAAATGAATAGGCATTTAATAAACAACTTAAATGTTACGTGTAAATAATATAGTGAAAATGTATGAGATAGAGCTGATTGCAATTCAGCTATATCTGTGTGTCTTTTTACGTTTGTCATAACAAAAAGATTATTATTAATATTCAATACCGATTTTAATACGTTCACTCTAAATAAATAGGCATTTATTAAACCTGGGGGAACCGGGTTCGATCCCGACAGACGCCAAATATTTTCAATTTTAAATGGCACAAAAGTGACCCCTGTGGTGCACTCTGCACAGCAGCTATGAGTGCCCGTGAGGTGACGCCTGGAAGCGCCCACACGGTAAAATATATCGTCATCATTACCGATGTCTACATGTGTTGTAGATACTGGCACACCTAGAAATGGGTAAAATGCCGTGATGATATATTTATATTTATTTATTTATGTATAAATAATATAGTGAAAATTTATGATAGAACTGATTGCAATTCAGCTTTATCTGTGAGTGTGTGAAAAATGGATCATGTGTGTCTGAAATATGAAATGAGTATGTTTTATTTTAAATCTTTGTTATTTTCACTTTTGTATTTTTATTAACAAATACGTTACAATTTACCCCAAATACTGTTACATTTGACCCTAGGCCGGGGCACGTTATAACAAAGTTCCAGAAGTATTTAAAATAAATTTATTTCTATAAATATAAAATATTTTGTCCCGTATATATAATCGATCAATTAACTACATACGCAAGTAATAAAGCATATAAAAAAGAAACTAATCTATGTCAACATGCTCTAGAAAAAATTGTGTGAAATTAACAATATGTATTAACAAATCGTTTTGAAGTGTTTCTGTTATAATTTGAGAGACAATATTAATATAGAAGAGAATTAATACATGCAACTGCATTCTACTTTAATTATAAAAATGAATTTTATTACTTAAAAGTGATTTCTTAATCGATTTGACTGAAATTAGCAATATATATTAACAAATCATTTTTTTGCATAGTGTAGGTACTTAGGTTTTTGGTCAAAAATCGTATAGAAAGTACCACTATTTTTATTTTTTTTTTAACGATTTTATTTGAACAATAATTACATTTTACAAATAAATTATAAAACGCAACTTATTGTGAAATGTCAGCAAAATTGTGAAATTTCACCGAATGAGATATTTTTTATTTTCGACTTGCAAGGATCATTATGCAAAAAAATTACGTGTACAACACGTTTTGAAAATATTTTTTTCCACTCATTTGCTTGAATAACTCCGGCTAACGCCCCCGTTAATCAAGCTGCAAATTCGTATTGATTTTTCTAGCGTCTTACTTATTTCAATACTTCCTTCCAAATTGTCTTTCTGAAATCTACAACTTGTTTTATTTATAATTTTCATGTAACATACACTAAATACATATTGCAAATTTGCCAAAAATTATAATATGCAGCTAATTATTAATATTTAATACCGATTTTCGCATGTTTATTGATACTAAATAGATAATTGTAAAACTAATTATCTACCATGTGATTAAAATAATGAAAACATTTAGAAACATACATCTGATATCGTGCATTTTGTAATTTCTAATTGCACATTTTTAAGAAAATTATAATAAGAAACATTATTTATAATGGTTGAAAAACCAATATTTGACTGTGTTGGGATGGAGGTAGATACGAGAAAGTAAAAATTCTTCGAACTTGCAGTCAATTAATAAATTTATTCACGCCGACGTTTCGACTATACAATAGTCTTCTTCAGGGCTAGAATGGTCTAGTGTCTAGTCGAAAAAAGAAATCACATGTGGATAATGGAACATACAACACGGACATTTAAAAATATTAATAAATAATTATGAATAAATAAATAAATAGTTAAAAACAACATATCACAGAGAGAAAATCGTCAAAAAATTAAAAACTTGTCTTGGATGAAAACAATAAACATAGAACTACAAATAACTACAGTAAGGTATAAAACATTTATAAAAAAAATCAAAGATGAGGAGAGTCCTCAACACGCGGGAGGCGTGTTCAAATGAGAGAGAGGCGACTATGTAAATATAGTGCTGGTTCACTTTAGTAGTACTGTTATGAAAACATCGACTTGGAAGATTCCTAAT
Organism: Ophonus ardosiacus; assembly: GCA_943142095.1. Classification (NCBI taxonomy): domain Eukaryota; kingdom Metazoa; phylum Arthropoda; class Insecta; order Coleoptera; family Carabidae; genus Ophonus; species Ophonus ardosiacus. Next base: position 6,249,088 of record OW964841.1, read on the forward strand.
TGGATTACTTATTTTCTTATTTACACCGACTTTTGGTTATAAATTTGAAATATACATATTTTTGTAGGAAATTTTCCGAGAAATTTAATGATGGTAGTCTTGATTATCAATATCAATGCCAGTTGCTTTAGTCACTTTCTGTGCTAATGAATATTTTACATTCATTTCACTTTTCTCCTTTTTATACTTCTCAGTTGGATCACAAATATCAAAGATCAGACTGTGTTATCTGTCCACGGTCGGGCGCCGTGGATGGTCTCTTGGCAAAACCAATTTCTATTTTAAATAATAACAATATTCTCATAAAATACGTTTGTGTGAAGATAATTATTAAAATATATTTACTAAGTTATTCACTTATGAATATTTGAAAATCATTTATATTAAATCATGACAAAATTAATGATATAAATTGAATTAAAATATAAAACTTCTACTTGTAGATTACTACGCCACATACAAAAGAGTAGATAGTGTTATTAATTGTAATAGTGACAATTTTTCAGGGAATACATACAAATTAATAAAAGCACATATATTACACTGTACATTTCTCGCCATGTACTTAAAAATAATAAAAATGTTTAATCCCATTAGTAGTGATGCCGCGAGACGAGATATGGCGAGAAACAATGCATTCTCGTCTTGTCTCGAATTTTCGAGACGAGATTTCACTGCATCTCGTCTCGCCATATTTTTTATTACTTTCTCTTGATCTCGACCCGAGAGTCTCGAATTTCTCGAATTTGTAATTAGAAATAGTAAATAAATTAACATCACAAGCAATGCAAATTTAATAAACAGGTACCACTGATTAAAACATTATTTTACTAAATATGGTATTTGAATGGTATAGGTAAAAAATAGGTACTCTATAATATCATGGCTTTATTACCCGTTGTTGGGTGTAACAAACTGTTTTGTACGCTAATAGTGGTATTTATGAATTTATGATTACATCTTCGTATAGTAAGGCCCTTGAGGCTAGCGTGAAGAGTATCTATATCATAGATATTACTTTTGAGAATTTTCTTTTTACTAAAATGCAATAAAACTAAAATTGATAAATAAATATGAATATAAATGAAAATGCAATTAAAATATTTATTTATACCGACATATATTTTGCTATTTTGTATATTTTAATTAGAAATATTTACGTAATATAAAAAATAGTACAATCGGGATCTCGAATATCTACTGTCGTCTCGAGCAAATCTCGAGGGCATTATTCGAGACGAGATATCGAAAATGTGAGATCTGGCGGCATCACTACTCATTAGCAATAGTATTTTTAGACAAATTAAAAAGTATGATGTAAATTGTTTAAAAAAGGTCGGTTATATAGCGAAAACACTTCAGTTATATTCATTAATATCGCCTGATGGAAATCATGCTTTTTCAGACACATTCATATATTATTACATAATAAAAATGTTTAATTCTCATTAGCAATGATATTTTTAGACAAATTTAAAAGTATGACGTATATTGTTTAAACAATGTCGGTTATATAGCGAAAACACTTCAGTTATAGTCACTAAGATCGCCTAATGAAAATAATGCTTTGTTAGACACATGCATATATTATTACATAATAAAAATGTTTAAATATAATAACACTATAAAAATATAAAAAATATATGTAAGTAAAAAATATTATACAATTGTTATTTATAATAAGGTAATATAACAGTATTATTTTTTTTTATATTTTCATGTTACATAAAACTGTATCCGTATACATAATGTATAATATCAGGTCAAAAGAAATTTAAGTTCCCAGTCGGGGAACTAGAATTATCATTTCTCGGCAATCGATGACTTTATTCCCGGCATAGGTTTTATCCCCGTTATTACCGTTGTAAAAAAATTACTTAATTCGCTTTTTACTTACAAATTTGTCAAAAATTATAATATACAGCTAATTATTTATATTTAATACCGATTTTTACATGATTATTGAAACTAAATAGACAATTGTTAAACAAATTATCTACTCCATGTGATTAAAATAATGAAAACATTTAAAAACATATATGTGATTTCGTGCATTTCGTATTTTCTAATTGCACGTGTTTAAGAAATTTCAAATTTTTACAATTATAATAATAAGCTATTTAAAAGCCTTATAATTCCGTAATAATATCTAATGCATATTTTGCAATTTTACATCGATAGTTGCAGAAGCAGAACAGATGAAGAATGACATGGCAACGTTGCACGTCCCAGCTGATATAAAGGAAAAAGATTGAAGTATAACTTGTATCTATATTATGGATAACTTTTTTTCGAATATAATAAAGCTCTTTAGTTTTGTGCTTTTTAAAATTTGTGATTACTGAAATTGATAGATAAATTTAATATAATAATTTTACAAGACGCGCTGTTGCCACATAACTTTCGTCCATCACATATGTTCAAAATACTGAAGTCATTACTTGTTTTGTTAAATACAAATTAATTATGTACTTATAGGCTCAATACACGTTTATTATTTGAAATTATAAATTTTTACAACTATTTTAGCAATTAAAAGAACAAAAAAATATAAATATTATTTTAACTCATTAGTTTAGGATAAAATGTACATTTTATTATTTTTTATTATGGTTTATGGGCCTATTAAACGAACTTTTATTTATTATTTTTTTAAATGGTTTATGGGCCCATTGTGAAGATGTATGTACCTACACCATTATAAACTACTCATGTAACAAAAATAATTAAACAATTTGAAATATTATTGTTTATTCCATTATCATTAAATATTTTACCAAAATATTGTGCGACCTCATACGTACACTTATATAGGATTAGAATTTAATATAAATATATAAAATAAAATAAATATATCATCACGGCATATTACCCATTTCTGGGTGTGCCAGTATCTACAACACATTTAGACATCGGTAATGATGACGATATATTTTACCGTGTGGGCCTTACCAGGCGTCACCTCACGGGCACTCATAGCTGGTGTGGAGAGTGCATCACAGGGGTCACTTTTGTGCCATTTAAAATTGGAAATATTTGGCGTCTGTCGGGATCGAACCCGGTTCCCCCGGGTTCGCGACCAGACACTCAGGCACGCGGCCACGGGACCCCATAAACATTTTTATTATTTAATAATATACGTGTCTAAAAAAGCATATGTTTTTCATTAGGTGCTGTTAGTGAATATAACTGAAGTGTTTTCGTTATATAACCGACATTGTTTAAACAATTTACGTGGTACTTACTAAATTGTTTAAATATATTGGCTGGTAGCACAAGCCCTGGTTTAACTAAAACACTGTTTTAAGATATGTCAAATTCAAATTTCAATATTTAATTTCACCCTTATGTTTAAAGAACGATTTTTTAAAAAATATTTGTTTGAATACAAACTATGATCTGCTTTAAAACCATATTTTGATAAATTTGATACTATTTATTTTTATTATTAACTAATGAAATCTGACATTTCTTAAAACAGCGTTTTAGTTAAAACAGGGCTTGTGCTACCAGCCATTATGATTAATATGAATTATATATATTTATTATGTACTAATTTATGCATGTGTCTAAAATGCACGTGTATTTCAGTAGGGGTTTCTCAATTGTTTTAGCTATTTAAATGGTAGATAAAGTTGATACAAGCATTCGTCGGTTTTATAAAAGCTAACAAAAGCGTCTTTTATGCCACACATAATAATAATTTTTATCTATCGATAATTTTTTCTTTAATAAAAATATCTGAAACAATTTAACAATTTCACTAGTCAAGATTGTTATCGATGTATAAAAATTAAGCATTGTAGTACAGAATTTGGCAGATTATCAAAAAGAAATCTCGTTTTCTCGCTTTTATAATTAAGATGAACCACTGTGGTCCAAAACGTGCAAGAATAATTTAATAAAATTTCTTCATACTAGATCAGTAAGACCTTTTCTTCATCAAAACCTCGAAAAATGCCTATTTGCTTAGAATAAAAACCGGCATTGAATATTATTATTATTAATAAGTTTATTATTATAATTTCCGTAAAAATATACAATTGTTACAGAAATAGCCGGTATGTACGTAATCAGTTCAGGCGAAACAATTTTCACAAGGGATATTTCTTTTCCGTCCGAGTATCATAAAAAAATTACCAATTGTGGTTGTAATATTACAATGTTAAATGTTAAGTGCTGTAAAATGTTCCTTTGTTAAATTTTGAGTGTCGTACCTATATAATTCGTGTCTCAAAAATATATGATGTGTATGATGTGCCAAATGCGCAATCAGTTTCATGCTGCAAATTGGGTTCTATTAGTTCGCTTTTCTATCGGCGGGAGGTAAAAAAACGAAAAATAAATCAAGTCCAAGAATCATTTTGCTCTGCGACGCGTTTACTGTATGTAATTATAATTGGAGTATCCTTTGGGAACCTTCATGGGATTCGTAGTCGAGTGAATTTGGTCTTAATGTTCCATATACATATTTATTTCAACATTTAATACATATTGTCAATTGTACGTTTCGGGAAAAAATTAGCCCATCTTTAGCAATAGGTCAGAGCTTCGCCTGTCGCCATGGTGATAGCTTGTTACAGTTTATCCCTCATCGTTCCTGTTATGATTACCAATAAATTCCTATGTACAGTCATTCAAAAAAGTCTCCGTACGACAGTAGTTTTAATGTATTTTAGGAAAAATAGTAGTCTAAAACCCAATATATTTAATTTCCTTTTAATCCAAAATGAAAAGCAGTATTATTACGTTATTATAAATATAAAATATACAAATAATTTACTTAATTTATTTATATTATGGGGTAAACATTGAAAGTATTCATAATTTCATGACAAAAAAGTCTCCGTACGATAACCAAAACATTTAAATAATAAACCATTTATTTATGTTTCATAAAGAAATATAATATTTGGAGGGTTTTCCTTTGGTTCTTCCACCAATAACTAAGCGATGAGTCATTGAATCTACCAAATTTTTGGTCACCGATGGCATTATATTCTGCTATTTTACTTGTAATTAATTTGAAATTCTTTTTTGCTTCATATTCCTATTTATTTTAAGAATTTTCCGCACTTTCTTAATCTGGTTAAAGTCTGGAGACTGTGACTGATGATGATGATTAAGCATATTTTTCATATTATACAGTACACATTTTCTTATAGACGCGAATTATTTGTTGAATTTTTCTGATGCACGAAATTAAAATTGTCTGTTATGGGCCTATCTTTCGGCACTTTGTTTTAAATTTGCTTTTAAAATATCGAGGTAACCTTTGCTATCCATTGTTGCAATAATTACTAATTTTCGTACACCCGCTGAGAAAATATAGCCCCTAGACATAATGCTGTCACTGCCGTATTTAACTTACATATAAATATTTTAGATTTTCTACTTTTAAATTAAAAAATTTAATTCTTTATTAGGTTTACTGGTAACATAAGTAAGTATAATACATATAGATTGGAAAGAAGAAGGCAAAAAAATTGGTGAAAACCTTAAATTTAAGGCATTTAATACTAACAGTGGTAGGCACAAAATTGTTTATTTTTCCAGTGCAGGCCCCTTCATCAAGGGGTTTGATTTTAATATACATTAAATTGCTTATATAAACAATATTCCCCTAGCAAAAAAACTGTATTGACAGGTATGGAATGGAACGGATTCACGTTCCACAATCGAAAAATCAATGAAATGGATCATGCGCAGTGGATTGCGATATCTCGTATATTAGAAACTATTTAATTATAAATGTTCCTATAGGAATATTTTGCCAAAAATTGGTACACATTATATATTTTGACAAGGGGAATCAAATTTTTTTTTTATGAATTTGACAATGTTACATCATACCGATTTTTTTAAGTTCATTCTAAAAAACTATAGTTCTAACAGGGATCATTTTATCTTGGATGTACTATATGTGTTCCCGATACTGTAGTGGTGGGGTGGGGTATGTTCGTGTTCGTTATAGCAGATTGCAGTCTGCGCAGAGCTGCGCAGTCAGTGCACGTTGGTATCTTCATCTTCTATGCGTATGTTATCTCTGCTTCATAGTGCAGGAGTTTGTTGAATGTGTTTTGTGTTTGGAAAGTGTTTTTAGTGGTTACTTAAAATGAAAGCAAAGAAACATCAGAAATATCCAGGTAATTATATAAATTTATGTATTGAATTAATTGAATAAATATTATTATTATTATTATTATTATTATTATTATTATTATTACATGCACTATTTCGATTTTTCTGATGAAGATTTGCATGACATTATATAACATTCCTTTAAACGTTTAGGTTTATCAGAAAATTCATTAAAACACCATGAATAAAAGTGATAACTAATTGCGTAGTTGCCAGTTTGCTAAGAAAGTTTCAAACAAGAATAAAATTATTATTCCTTTTTAATAATAATGGGCGGGAGAGTGGTCGTGTGTGTGTGTGTGTGTGTGTGTGTGTGTGTGTGTGTGTGTGTGTGTGTGTGCGTGCGTGCGTGGGTGTGTGCGTGCGTGTGTGCTTCACAAATTTGATATTTAAAACTCATTTGCGAAAAACTTAGTATATTTTTACCATAAATGATAAACCGCAACTTTCTTGAAGTAAGTAACAGACTCGTTTTTAAACATGTACCCAATTAAAAATGAAGTACATTCTTCATAATAAATATTGATACATTTTCAGAGGAAAATTTACATACAAATTGCACGTACGAGGAAGGTTCCACTGTTGTGAGTTAAACAGGCGTCAGAATGATCATATACAGCAAAGTTCCACGGACAGGGAAAATTTTGTTCTTGGTGAGTTATTTTAATGAGAAATAAAAGATATATTTGCCATTAATAAATTCGTTGATTTTCAGAGGAAAATGTAGCTCAACCACATATTGTAGATAATTCAAAATCCAAGTTGAAGAGATATTTTTGTTGTTACTGCAAAAGAACGATTATTAAACTCCACGTCATTTAGAAAATATGCATTCCAATGAACCTCAAGTCATAGAAATGATGGCTCTACCAAAAGGTATGTTTTTTAAAATTATTTGTTTAGTTAGGTAGATGGAAAAATGTCATATGAACATAGGTTTAAGATTTGCTGCACAATATTTGTAATTTATAACCATATTTCGTATTGTGTTTACCTATTTCATATTTTATGTTCTATGATTAGAATCTATCGTTTTTAAAAATATCTTGATTACAGAAATTTGAAAATATAACAGAAAATTTTCAAATTATGGAATCAAGATTCTTTTAAAAAGAAAATTTTTATAAAAATGTCATCCTGATGTGTAATGGAATAAACACATTCTAATCATAAAACATGAAACATGTTAACACAATATCCAATATGATTATAAAAAGTAAATATTTTGCGACAAAACCATAAAATGTGCGTTTTGAATTTCATATGCATACTACACATGACAGTATTGACTCTTCTATAAAACTTTTTAGAAGTACTTTGATTACAAAAATACACATTCATTTAATATATTATCAGCTTACACTAAAATAGGCACAAAAGGTTTACCAATACGTGTATCAAAATGAAACTCTTAGAACTAATAAGTAATTTTACTTGCCTATTTTCCATTACATTAGTTGTGAAATTTTATCGCTAAAGACAGCGAAACTGTTTTAATAGGTTCTCTTATTATTATTTTATCCTAAATTATTTTATTTTATTATCCTATTAAATTATCCTTAATTCTATTAGCGTTTGTTTTGTGTTCGCCATTAAGATCACAGAATATTAATTTTTTAGATTCTACTTTGAATGATGCTCCGCCTATGAGGCATAAGGAAAAACGTTATGGTAAGTTGTTATACAAAAAGAAAACAACATATAAGCGTTTTTTAAATTGATTAACTGTTCGTAGTTTACGAGAAAATAATTACCAAAAATTTAGGGAAGGGATATGTGACGTCAGCATGATAGAATCGTGGAAGAAGACAAGTAGACTGGGACGGAAAGAGAGAGTTATAGCCAGCCTTCGCTATGCCATAACCTACCACAACATAATCAGGATGCTGGTCTGTAACTATCTCTTTCTCTCTCAGTCTATCTGTCTTCTTCCACAATTCTCTCAACGTCACATATTCCTTCACCAAAACATAAAATTGCTATTAACAATATTACTACAAATTAATGTTTAGTTTTTATTTTATAATAAGTTATAGTGGATAGTTACTTTTTTTTTCAGTATCAGATAAATAACGATATTTTAATATATTTCTGACAAAAATTGATTTTATCTATAGATTTATATGATCGGATGGAATAAATTATTATATTTTAAATGTATTTTTTATAAAAGGATTTGTTAAAGTTTGTATTAAGATAAAATTGAATTCCTATGGCTCGCTTTTCAATTTACATGCTATTCATGACACTGTATGTCTTTTTCTTTGATCTTGTATTTTATATAAATTTAATACATTCAAACAACCCTCCTTGTATTCGCATGTTAGTTAAACGCTTATATGTTTACAAAGATGTTGAGTTTAAAATATTTTTTTAAGCACCGGTATCACCAATGGGAAAAATAAAGAGATCTACCTGGTCTACTCCGGAAAGACATGCTGCAAGAAAACTCTTCGCAAATTACCTTGAATCCGGATATTTGCCGAGTGGACAACTATGTGGAGAAGTAATTAAAAAGAGCCAGCTTTACGTAAAAGAACAGTTAACCAACTAAAAGCTTGGGTTAACAATCAAATTAAGATTAAGCGGAAGCTATTTTAATAATAACATCCTGTATGCTTTTATTAAATACAGTTGTATGGTTGACGATTTCATATTTTTGATGTTATTTACAGGTGAGTCTTTGAAATGACGTTCTTCTATATCTTCCTTAACTAATTTATTCGTCTATTCAAAGAGAACAACGTAAAATTATTTTCAAATACAAGCTGTTGCATTACGGGTAGGCGAAACTTGTTTGTCTTTTTTAAATGGAACACTCTATATATTTTCATATATTTTGAAATGTATTTTATTCACCTATGTGACAATTTAAAGTTTTTTAAGTTTTTCTCAGAATTGCTAAGTTATTCAATTTTTTCTCAAAAAAGATGTAATACACGCATTGCTTTATAAGGCGTACTGAAGTTATTTTAATAGTAAAAATTAAGAATTTCTGTTCAACTATAACTAAACTCCATGTTCTCATATAATTTGTAATTTATTGATATAACTTCAGTACGCCTTTATAAAGCAATGCGTGTATTACATCTTTTTTGAGAAAAAATGGAATAACTTAGCAATTCTGAGAAAAACTTAAAAAACTTTAAATTGTCACATAGGTGAATAAAATACATTTCAAAATATATGAAAATATATAGAGTGTTCCAAAAAAACAGAATAACTTGGCAATGCTACGGAAAACTAAAAAAAAATACTTTATATGTGTATATACATAGATGAATAAAATACAATACAAAATATTTAGGTTAGCCACTGTTAATTATCTCACGACCAAAATAATCTATTGTAAAATGCCAAAAAACAACGCATACAAAGATTTCATTGTTAATAGAGTGGATAAAAGGTCAAGAATTTAAATTTCGTGTAGATAACAATGTGATATTTTGTCGAATTTGTTCAAAAATTGTAAGTAATTTTAAGATTACATTTCGTACAGATCTGTGGTACAACATAAGTATGAAAAGCAAAAGACACAAACAAAATATGGATGTCCATGAAACAAGTTTAAATTAATGAAACACCACCCACAAATAAAAAATCTATTTTCTATTATGATGTATGTAATGCACTTATATCTGCCAATATACTGCGGGCAAAAGTGGAATGTCCACAATTAAGGAATTTTTACAAATATTGTGGGAAAACTGTTCCAAATAGGACAACTTTATCCAAAATTTTAATACTGAGAATATTGAATTTTTTTTTTTTGATATGCTATAGTAACGGAAAGCATAAAGAAATGAATAACATATTGGTCGCGTTCAGCATCTCTCATTACTGGCATCGCTGACCTCCGAAGTTTGACGAACACAATGAATGGACAAATGTAATTGGTCCAGCAATTGCATTCGGCAATCATCGGCACGCAGCGGTGCTCATCACTGCCAGCGCTGCCGGGGTGCTGAACGCGCCCATTATAATTTTTTACCTCTCGTCACCTTTTTTTGAAATGAGAATGGTAGCTTGACTTCGACTGATGTGAAACATATTGTTGGGAAACAAAAATATATGTTCTCATATTTTATATATATTTTTTATGTACCTAATATATGAAAATAAGTACCTATTTTAATATTTTTGCGACCTATTTTAGTATTTTTGTGACCTATTTAACCTACGTTTGTTTCCACTTAAAAATCCCATCTTTAGTAATTATTGAAATAGAACCTATGTTCATACAACACTTTTTACTTAAAATTATCTCCCCAACAAACTACCCACGTTTTTTAGTACTATATTTTCCTGGTTACTTGTGTTATCTCGAAAATAATTGCGTTTAGCAAGTTTAAAAAGAGTACTAAAAGTACAATAAGATGACAACACTTGATGAAACAATTTAAATAAGATATATAAAAAATAACACTTTACATGTGTCACAAGATTTCAGTCTCTGAATTAACCTCTCGGTCATTTATCAGAGACTGGCTCGCTCAGCCAGAACCACAGACGCGTATCTTTATTGGAGCTCTTCAGTGTGGTTCACTCAGCCGACTCAATGTCTCCTAGAGGCGTTTCTTTGGAATGTTCTGTTTAAATTTATGAGCGCGCGAATTAGGAATTTGAACAGGGCAAGATATGAACATCTTCATGAGCGCCAACTTCATGGTCAAGATTTAAGTTAGGGAACAGAATGAAGCGAGAAATGAACTGGGTGATGTACGAACATTAGGACGATGCATACCTAGCCAAGTAGAGGCTTTTTAGTATTTGTTTTTAGAATTAAAAATAGCATCAGTGTTAAAAAATGATTAGAAACACAAATTTAAATGAAAAATAAAGTGACTGTAGATAAAACATTGTTTGACATGAGTGTTAAAAGTGATTTTATTCTCATATAAATATCTATTGAGTATAGAAATAAGAAAAAAAATAGTAAATTGAATTTAAAATACAACATACATTACATAGTTAGGGTCCCAACATACGAAAACTTTTACATAGCCTTCTTCAAATCACGACATGCATTTCTCGACTCCGCAAATCTAGCCCATGAAGTTGGCGCGTATGGAAATGCTGAAATCTTGATTTGTGCAACGTTTAACAAGATGGTTGGCAAGTACACTCCGGAGTACGTTTTTATTTTTAATACTACCAATAACGTTTTATACTCCACAGTGTACTAGTCAGCCATCTTGTCGAACGGTATATATGTCGAGATTTGAGTATTTAGGTACGCGTCAACTTCATGGGCTAGGTCTGTGGAGTCATGAAATGCATGTCCTGATTTGAAGAAGGCTATGTAAAAGTTTTCATGTGTTTCATGCAAATTCCCTTACATTATTAAAAATTTTAAAACAATTATTACTCAGGTCGTTTTGAGCAAAAAATATTATATGAACATAGTTCCTATCCCTTCTAGTTACCAGAATACAATAGTATGAATTTATATAAATAACAGTATTTTCAAATTTTTGTAATCAAAGTACTTCTGAAAAGTTTTATAGAAGAGTCAATACTATCATGTGTAGTATGCATATGTAATTCAAAACGCACATTTTATGGTTTTGTCGCAAAATATTTACTTTTTATAATCATATTGGATATTGTGTTCACATATTTCATGTTTTATGATTAGAATGTGTTTATTCCATTACACAACAGGATGAAAATTTCAAAATTTTCTGTTATTTTTTCAAATTTCTGTAAACAAGATATTTTTAAAAACGATAGATTCTAATCATAGATCATAAAATATGAAATAGATAAACACAATACGAAATATGGTTATAAATTACAAATATTTTGCAGAAAATCTTAAACCTATGTTCATATGACATTTTTCCATATACCTAACTAAACAAATAATTTTAAAAAACATATCTTTTGGTAGAGCCATCATTTCTATGACTTGAGGTTCATTGGAATGCATATTTTCTAAATAACGTGGGAGTTTAATAATCGTTCTTTTTGCAGTAACAACAAAAATATCTCTTCAACTTGGATTTTGAATTATCTACAATATGTGGTTGAGCTACATTTTCCTCTGAAAATCAACGAATTTATTAATGGCAAATATATCTTTTATTTCTCATTAAAATAACTCACCAAGAACAAAATTTTCCCTGTCCGTGGAACTTTGCTGTATATGATCATCCTGACGCGTATTTAACTCACCAACAGTAGAACCTTCCTCGTACGTGGAATTTGTATGTAAATTTTCCTCTGAAAATCAGAGAATTTATTAATAACATATAGATCTATTATGCTTCTCATTAAAATGACTTACCAAGAACAAAATTTTCCCTGTCCGTAGAACTTTGCTGTATATGATCATCCTGACGCATATTTAACTCACCAACAGTAGAACCTTCCTCATACGTGGAATGTGTATGTAAATTTTCTTCTAAAAATCATAGAATTTATTAATGACATACAAATCTATTATGATTCTCATTAAAACAAAAATAATTTACATTATATAAACACAAGGTATTTGTTTAGTAAAATTCATTTACCTGCAAACAGTTGTCTTCGCACTGCCTTATGACGGTATCCTGCATGTATGAATACATAAATATTAGAATGTCATTTTTAGCATTGTAGATAAATATTTAGTCCGTAAAGACTGGCAAGCACAAATAAATAAAATTATTATATTAGTGCGGAAACTTTTCGAAAATATATTCACCCTATTCCCACATAGTAATGCAGCACTACTTCCGAAATAGTACTCCTGTCTCCTAGAGGCGTCAGTGCACCACACTGAAGAGTTCCAATAAGAGCGAAACGCGTCTGTGGTTCTGGCTGAGTGAGCCAGTTACATATATAACATTTTTTACTCAAAAAGATTCACCCAAGAAACTGTTTGTTTATTCTACTAGTTATCACCCAGTATATATAGGTGTTTCACGGATACGGGACACACCGGCAGTCCAGTCAACGAAAGCTTAATCTTGTAAACAGACTTTTGTGCACACTTTTTGACTTTTGGGCTGTGTTCGGATGTATTTGGAGATGAATATACCAAAAGTCCTGGGGTCTGCGAGGGGATCTAACTCTAGGGCATAGCAAAATGTGTCCCTGTTTTTGCTTTTTCGGTAATATCTCGATAATAGTTAGTCCTAGCGAAAAAGTCTTTACATACAAAAAAAAAGTTGACAAAATTTGGTATAAAATTGTTTATACTCATTTTTTTCTTATCCCTAACCGTTTTCTAGTTTTAAGCTGACGAAATAGTAATTTTTTCCAAAATATTTTTCACATCACGTTTTTAAACATATACAGCCCGATTCACAAAAAGGTTTAAGCTAATCCTCATTTTTGGATTAGCGAATTCTATTCTAATTTTGACAGTTTATAACTTAAAATATAGTCTAATCTATTCCTAGTATCTACCTTTATTGATAACATCATGAAAATTAAATTTTAAATACCGGAATAGAATAGAATTCACTAATTCAAAAATGAGGATTAGCTTAAACTTTTTTGTGAATCGGGCTGATAATGTCTCATACTTTCTAAACGGTTATACTTACAGCAAAAGTGTTAAGAAATAAACTTGTGGAGAATAAAATTATGTTTAAAATAGTATACAAAAATTAAATAAAAAGTTATTCCTATTATAAAAAAAAGACGTTTTTGCTACGTCCAACCATCATCGAGATATAAGCGAAAAATTAAAAAAATGTGGCCAGCACATGACCTCTCGCCAATAAGAGTTTCCACCATTATCAAAATAATGAAAAATAACACTAGTACACTAAAATATATTACAATACATTCATGAAAACACCAACTAAATGTTTAAATATGTTTCCATTTTTTTTAAATGCCTGAAAACATTTTACTACGTTTGAAACGCTGCCAAATTTGTGACGTAAACGCCCGGCATGGTTTTACAGTTTAGTAGTAATAGATGGCAGCACATTTAAATTGTAACATTACATTTAAAAGTATTTGAGGTGAATAGTTATTTTATAATAATTAAAATTGTAAATACAATTATTATTGTTTACCTTATCGTATATTAGTGAAATATTTTCTATATTTTATATCTCGTCCATCTATTGAGCGTTAGCAGAAAATCGGCGGGAGCGTACGCAGTCATTGTGGCGGTAAAAATTAGCCGTTTAAACGAGATATGAAAAATACTGTTTTCAAAAATTTTTTACACAAAACCTGTTATAATAATGTTTTCTTTATTCTAATATATATATACACAGGTGTCCCATTTAAGGTACGAATGCATTGGTATCTCGAGAACCGTAAGAGCTACGAGGTTGTTTAAGTTAGACAAAAGTTGCCCCATTAGGAGGCTATTTTAATGGTGTTTTGTTATTTGCGAAAAAATGCATAGGTCACTAGATACAGGTGAAAATGTAAATTTAGCGATTTTCTTTTTTTGCTTATAACTTTGTTATATGAAATAATACGAGATTCTGGTTTGCACTTTCTTAAGACACTTTTGTATGGTGAATTTGCAGAAGTTCTCAAATTTTTTTTATATCTAACCATTTACGAGTTACTGATAGCAACTTTTATTTTTCATATGGAGGTCATATTAAGCTATGGCATTTTTAAATAGAGATTTTTTTTAGCTTTACAATGATATAAAACAAAAATAATTTATTTTTATAATTAACAGAAAAATTAACAAAAATTGTTATTTATACTAAAATTAAATTGAAAAAAGTAAATCGAAAGCTGCTATGGAAACAACGAACAACGAAAAAGTGCAACAATTGAATTTCTGAATTTTACTTGACAATAGTAGATTATTACGAGTAATAAACGAACTTTGACAACGAGTGTAACAACTCAAAATATCATATTTTTCCCAACGAGAAAAATTCATTTTTATTACTCGTAATAATCTACTATTGTCAAGTAAAATTCAGAAATTCAATTGTTGCACTTTTTTGTTGTTTGTTGTTTCCGTAGCAGTCTTCGATTTACTTTTTTCAATTTAATTTTAGTATAAATAACAATTTTTATTAATTTTTCTGTTAATTATAAAAATAAATTATTATTGTTTTATATCATTGTAAAGCTAAAAAAAATCTCTATTTAAAAATGCCATAGCTTAATATGACCTCCATATGAAAAATAAAAGTTACTATCAGTAACTCGTAAATGGTTAGATATAAAAAAAAATTGAGTACTTCTGCAAATTCACCATACAAAAGTGTCTTAAGAAAGTGCAAACCAGAATCTCGTATTATTTCATATAACAAAGTTATAAACAAAAAAAGAAAATCGCGAAATTTACATTTTCACCTGTATCTAGTGACCTATGCATTTTTTCGCAAATAACAAAACACCATTAAAATAGCCTCCTAATGGGGCAACTTTTGTCTAACTTAAACAACCTCGTAGCTCTTACGGTTCTCGAGATACCAATGCATTCGTACCTTAAATGGGACACCTGTATTTATGTCTTTTAAATTTTGTCCTTGGAACTCATTCATATTCCCAGTTTCCATCATAATGAACAATTTGGACAGCTGTCCTACTTGCAGTGCAGTACTTGGAAGACGATAATGCTCCTTATGGATATTTATATCATGGCCCATAAAATTAGCGAACTGTCCCAACTCAGTTTCATTTAAATTTAATAATTGTACCGTAGTTGCAATTTGTTTCCTCAGTTGTGTGCCCCTCAAAGATCCTGGATTCTTAGCGCCACATTGTTGAGAAAATTCGCGTAGACATACGCATGCACGCAAATATTTATCTTTTGCTCCTGGACATCCAAAAACGTACTCATTGTTTTGATCTACTTGTGCATTGTTCCTATGCATTAAAATAAGATTTATAAAATCTATTTGCTTTAAACTTAGTAATATGGGAACAGATCTTCCTTTTTTACCACGAAGTTCAATTTTAACGTATCGTACCGCTAAGAGCTGCTCCATTTTATTTAAAGTTTTGTACAAATCGCAGTGTTTCTCTTTGTCTATAGCCTGCCGTTTTTCAAAATCAGTTATTAACAGTCTTTCAATTTCTCCAGCCCGTTTTCTATTAAACAGTTGTATGGAAGTTAATACACATTTAGAAAGACATATATATATATATTTATACAGGGTGTTTAAAAAAGTGTTCGGAATTTTTAAGGGCGTTTAGTATAGACCAAAATAAGTGAAAAAAGCCTAATAAATATGGGTCCGCAAAATAACCGTTTCAAAGATATGAGCTATTTTCAAAAATGTACTATCGAAGAAAATAAGAAAACAGTGTGTGGTATCAAATTTACGTTTTTCATTTAAGCCGTACGTTTTAAAAAAATCCCGGTTTTACTCGAATTATCTCACAGGCATGTTCTCTTCGCTCTTGTAAATGCGCTACATTATTAATGGGAGTAGAATAAACTAAACTCTTTTAATATCCTCACGCAAAGAAGTCCAAAGGCGTTAAGTCAGGAGACTTGGGAGGCCATGCTACTACTGTTAATCACAGCAAACTTGATTGCATGTTGTGTAGTAACTTGTTTTTTATAATAGCTCATATCTTTGAAACGGTTAGTTTGCGGACCCATGTTTATTAGATTTTTTTCACTTATTTTGGTCTATACTATACGCCCTTAAAATTTCCGAACACTTTTTTTTAATACCCTGTATACATACATACATACCGGGTGTCTACTTTTATTTCTGAACATAGGAAATTCAATGTTAAAATTTTGATTCGGCGATATCTCCTTACCTATTAATTTCAGAACAAAAATGTAATGAAGATAAATGTTCAGAGTAAAAAACTGCATTGATTGAGTACCAAGTTTGTTGTTCAATTGTTTTTATGTATAAGTTAGAAGCAAAAGAAAATACACGATTTAAGGCTATTATCAGAGTGTCATGAAAAAGAAAACAATAATTTATATTTCTTGTCTCTGGTATATCTGACAGATTTGACATTTCTTGTTATATTATTATTACTAGAATAATGCGAAGTGTTAATCTAGAAGAAAAAATTAATAATCACTAATTCTAATAAGAATAAATTAAAAAGAAATGTCAAATCTGTCAGATATGCCAGAAACAAGAAATCTAAATTATTGTTTTTTTTTTTTCATGGCACTCTGATAATTGCCTTAAATGACGTATTTTCTTTTGCTTCTAACTCGTACATAAGAAACAATTGAACAACAATATTAGATCTCGTTGATGAAGTTTTTCATTCTACACATTTTTCTTCCTTACACTTTTGTTCTAAAATTAATAGGTAAGGAGATATCACCAGATCAAAATTTTAACATTGAATTTCCTATGTTCAGAAATAAAAGTAGACACCCGGTATATAGATGTTCCATTTAAAAAAGGACAAACAATTCTCGCCAAGCCGTAATGCAACATCTGTATATGTGACAATAATTTTATGTTCTGCTCATTGAGTAGACAAATATATTCTGTGAATAAACTTATGCTCGTGCTTATGCTGTATTTTTAACGATAAAGAAGATATCAGAGAAAGTCATTTCAAAGACTCATCTGTATACATAAAAGATAACGAAATTTAAAAATTGAATATATATGTACATGTATATTATATTGTGATGTTATATAAAAGTTGTATATTTGAAATATGGTATAAGTGCATAGCGGAGGATGTTGAACATCCAGGCTGGCTGTCACTAGTGCATAACTTTTTGTAAAATAGGCATTTTGCGAAACAAGTTACGTACAAACGTAACGTGAAATACAGTTGAGTGTTGTCACGTTACATTAGAAATAATTTGCGAGGCTTATTTTGTTTCAAATCGTGACTAAAATAACTGATAATGCCATACCGTTGAAATGTAGTTTACGTATAGTAGAAACGTCATTTCCTAAGTTGTACGTCACGTTACGTAACTTGTTTCGCAAAATGCCTAATATCTTCCCAAAATGTTTGGAAATACACATTTTTGAAAAATTCTAATGCTTTTTCTTGAATTTTATTCCAAAATCCATAATCTTTGGCAATTTTCGGCATGAAAATTTCTTTTTCATTCAATATAACAAAATCGCAATAATTTTTTTTAGTAATAAATAGCTGCATTTGTATTTGATAAAAATAACTGCGGAACTTCTGGATTTATTACCTGCCTCACTTTTTTTAGTTCTACATTAGCATGGCTACTTCTATGCACAGCTAAATATGGCTGAAAAGTAAAACTTTATGAATATTGTGACGTTTTGCAATGTCACTGGTTTAGATCGTGACAAAAATTTTCTAGTAAAATCACAAAAATCTACCGAGCAACTCCCTGTACTGCCTCCCGTTCTGGTATATTTTTTGCCATTTTTTATTTGCAGAAACTTTTTTAAAAAATTGTAAATTTTTTTCTAAATTAAACATTTCATTTTATTTGTTTGTGTTTCCTCTCGAGGTTTATCCTTTTTCAAGGTGTTGGCGCCGCGAACAGTAAATGTGTTATAAATATTCTAGTGTTTTTTCTTTATTTTCATTCCAAAAATAATGTTTGGCAATTTTCTGTATGATTTGTTTTTATTCCATGTAACAAAATCGCAATAATTTGTTTTAGTAACAAATTAACATTTTATCATCTACAAACAGTTTTGCTTCTTGTCGAGATCTGTAAGTGTTTTATACAATAGGGAGATTGTACTTCAAACGCATCTTTCACCGCATACAATACTAAAACGTCTGATAAAGATTCAAACTGCGGAAATTCTGGGTTTAATACCAGACCCGCTCACTCCACTTCTACGCACAGTAAAACATCACTGAAAAATAAAACTTTATTAATATACTAAAATATTGATTCATTGTTTCTTTACCTCAAAAGTTTCTTTTTCAGAGTGCAGCCGTATTCCATTTGTTCTAGCTGAATCAGCATTTGTCAAATTCCAATTAAAACTGTGGACTGGCGAAATAGTCGCTGCTTCTGGTTTATCAATTGCTTTCTAACAATACACGAAAATAATGGTTACAGATTCAGCATTTTCAGCTAGTTTTTCGTTGGCGAATAATATTGATGCGCATGTGTGCATACTTCTCCCAATCCAGCAGCAACAATCGCATTGACGGCAAAGTATATCTCCAGGGTTTTATTGAAGGATGATTTAATTTTTGAAAATGTAAACAAAATGTAATATTTGCGTTAAAAGTAGTAGTCATGAGTGCATGAATTTTTGTAGATCTCCAGGAGCATTTACTCTTGTGTTTAAATAAAAACAAAATATATTTTAATTTAAATACGTAATCCACATTTTGCAATAACCGCCAAATAAGAATTATAATTTTATTGTAAACAAAATGTAATATTTGCGTTAAAATTCGTAAATAAAGTCATGAAAGAATGGATTTTTTTTAGATCTGCAGAAGTATTTATTCTTGCCTAATTTGTAAACGTAATCCACATTTTGCAATAACCGCCAAATTAGTTAGTACAAAATGTCGTTTAATGCGTACATAATGAGGTATTGCACGATTTTTTTGCATTATTTGATAGAAACCTAAAAAATATTTACCCCGTATTTTTTATTTTTATTCAAATTAATCTCTAAAAAGAGAAAGTAATTATTAAAAGATATTCTCGGGAAAGCAGCAGATTTGCACCGCTTCTCCCCTTGCCTACTGACGCAACGGGTACAAACCAATAAGGTAACAGCATGTTCCGTGGCATTTGTTGTCATTTTAAACTTCAAACGCGTAGTAAAAATATCAGTTATAGAACCACAAACGTTGCAAGTATGGATTGCTCCTAAATATATCGAAATTTAAAAGTTTTATCATATAAAATATGTCGAATACCGTATTAATTAAATTAATTATATATTAATTCATTTAGCCATATTTAGACATTTGTATTATTATTTTTTAATTAATATGCGTATTTATTTATAAGACGTAGGTATTAATAGATCCATTTATCGTGTAAGATCTATGGCGCAACTTGTTTTTCATTGGCTTGTACCCGCATACGTCAGCATTTCGGCAACGTTTTCAATGCATAATATTTTAAATTGTTTTTTCTAATCCAAATAAACAAACTTTTATACAAACTGTTATATTAAATAAAACTATGAAGTTAACATATTCGTATTAACGAATAAAATAAACATGTTAATATTTTTTGCAATACCTCATTATACATAAAATTGACTTCATTTGTTAATGACGGGCTACGTGAAGTTGGCCCTCCATTTTGATATAAATTAATTATACGCTAACTAAAAAAGGTAAAAAAATATTTTTTTATTGTACATAATAAGTACAATATTTTGATGTAATATTTACTTCAAAAACCTTCACGGACCTAGTTCTACCTCGTAAATTTTCACTATATTATTGACATATAACATTTAATTTGTTTAACAAATGCCTATTTACTTAGAATGAACTTATTAAAATTGGTATTGAATATTAATAATAAGCTTCTTATTATAGTCCGTTGTAGGACAGGACATACAATATTCAACAAGTAATACAAATCAAATTAAAATATTCATACTCCTGACATCTGTTAGCTAAACATAAGTTCCTGTAATATCAGTAGTAAGGTCCCCGAATAGACGATAATATGTGTATGACGCTTTGAGGACGTCCTCGAACAGACGGTAATGTCCTTAATAGGTGTGTAGAGACAGCGCTATACAAACAGCGCGTAAAAGAAAAGTCCCTGATGTCCTTCAAAGGTCGTTTTAACATAAAATATGGCTACACACTAGCGGCACACGGCAGGAATTTCTGAAAGTAGTACACTAGACGACAGCGCTTTTCTGAGGACTAAACCACTAATAAATTGTCTCTATATTACCTACCGAACGAAGTCCTCAAATTGTAGACAATATGTAATCTATTAAGCAAAAATGAAAAATTGAGTTTTTTCACATTTTTATATATCAAAACATTGCAAATTTGAAATTGGTTGCTCAATATACTATTTACTATATGTATTTGCAATAATAATGAAGGTCCGCAAATGGTCGTTTTAACATATATATATATATATATTATATATATATATATATATATATATATATATATATATATTGTAGCAAAAAGAGGTGACTGTCATTCCCGTATATTACATAATGCACCATTGTTGTCGTCATCGTCTTATATCTCTCACTGTGCCTAGCAGTCTTCTGGTCCGGTCAAGCGCCGAGAGTGCAAGTTCTGTCTTTTTGACTTGTTAACTCCGTGTAAGCGGTTTTTTGTTTCACGAAGTGGTGAATTTTATCTTAGCAACCACGAGGTGCTCTTGTTTAGGAAGACCTGGTGCTAGGTGAGTTTGTACGGCTGTTTTCTAAGTTTATTTGTATATTTAAATTATGTTTGTTGAGTAAAAACTGTAAATAATTTATTCTATGCCATGTGTTTTATATGCACACTATATTTGATGTTTTCCTGCGTTAACACTATAATAATTATGATGAACTATTTTTTATATACTTTGTAATTATAAATATATATTTTGCATGAAATTGAAACTATGTAAATAATTCTAGGGTAACATTTTCACGAAGTGAAATAAAAATTACTGCAAGCTATTCAACAAGAATTTATTTTTTTCCTTGGAATTTTTTCCTTCACCATCCCGGCTAAAAGAACCCCCGTTTTGTTACAATATATATATATATATATATATATATATATATATATATATATATATATATATATACAGTATTTACAATAATATGAAGTTTGTTATTATGTAATGACGACGAGGGACGCTGTCCCTATTCCGGTCGCCATTTTGTAATGACGTCCCTGCTCGTTCTCCATGCTGTCAAAGGGTTTGCTCGGGCGCCAATAATTCGGAAACACAGCATAAGGAGAGATGGTCGATCCTGTAAAGGATGCTCTCATAGCGTCGCTGAAAAGGATGGCTGGAACGCCAAAAAAGTGCTCGGGTAGCTTAGTGGAGACAGAGTTCGGCTTTTGACAATGAAATCAATTGTAATCATTTTTAATTTTATTAAAATATATTAAAACGAGAAAGTTATAAATATAACAAAGCAAAGTAACAATGAACCAGCGATACTTGCAGGATATTTTCTCTACTACGCACAATCAACAATGAACGGGCAACAATGGCACACACCAAGGTTGCGGGAACACGCTATGAACGAGTAACAATGGCACACACCAAAGTTACGGGAACACGGTACGGTTACAGTGTTGTCACTTTGACAACACTCATCAACAATCGCGATTTCAATCTAACAATGTTGGCACACACCAACACTCATTGACAATCGCGATTACGGCGAGCAGCGGCCAACACCACTGCACGGAAACAATCGGCTACACCGGTACGGTCCACCTTCTGCACTCTCTCACGAGCTGCCGGCACACACCAACAGCACTGAGTCAGAGGCAGCCAAGGTCATCCACAACCCGCTCACCTGGCCCTCACCAGGTTCGCAGAAGACGGCACACACCATCTTAGGCTCGGTGGAGAGCTAACGCTCCCTTGAGGGAGCACACACTCTCTGCCGAAACTAATGCTCGAGCTCGTATTTATACCCCGAAAAACCGTTAAAAATATCAAAAAAGGTTCAAACACGTTTTTAGTCATCCTGCAAATTCTCGCTAAGTTTGAATAAAAATATAAAAAATACAGTTTCATGTAGGATCGAACCGACGATATCTAGCGTGCTGGTCAAGCGCACTAGCTACTCGACCACACAATAGCTGACAGATAAACAACAATTTTATAAACAGTAGCAGCTATAACCAAAATACAACAATACATTTTACAACAAACGACATACAATATAACCACACAATTATATTGTATGCGTAAATCAAAACAATACAAACCAATAAAAAATGGAAAACAATATTTTTACTTGTGGGATTTGAACTTTGATTTAAATAATCAAACTTTAGCAAAAAACTGACATGCTAACCACAAGGCTACAACGTTAAACATGAAGAATAAATTCAAATCTAGTGACCATCGTCACACCATGACTACTATTTTAATAAATATTAGTGTCATGGAACTATTCTACTCGTTCAGTTTAAATGGCTCTTCAAATAAATCTAGATATTGATATGGGAATTTATGTCTTATGTCGAAATCAATATTGTTTGACCTTATTTTTGTAATGTTTTTGATTATATTGCTGTCGATATTGCAGCTCAGTTTAGTGTGAAATTTAGTGGCTAATTTTGTGATGTAATCTGTAATGTATGATATGTTTGTTTCTTCGTGTAGTTGTATCTGTCTTTACCGGTGCCGTGTTTTCAGTGCTGTTTTGGATAAGTGTGCTATAATTGGCGCGCTGTATGTGATCAGTGGTCGTATGAGTGCGGTGTAAATGTGTTTTTTACTTCCTTGTACGAAGTGAAGGAAGTATTGTAATCGCGAAAAAATTCGGTTTCCAGATTTAGTGGCCTATTCAGAGAAACACAGTCATAAAGGTTGTTATGGATATAAAGATTGTTATCATAAAGACATTTGTAACAACCTTTATGAATTTGTCAATTCAGAACCTAGGTCGGTATTATTGACAATCTTTACAAAATAATACTTGTGAATGAACCAGATTATTTGACAATAGCTAACTTCATTATGCATATATGAACTTAACCTAACCTTATATGTCAACGTTTTATTCTTTTAATAATGTGCTGCCAATTATATTTAAAATGCACACATTCTGCCAAAACAACTAAAGAAGAATATGACATTTGTGTCATATTTGAAAACTTCTAAATTATTTAAAACGGGTATGTTAATTCCTACCACTGATCCCAACGTGACTGAAAAGTTATGGAAAGATTGTTTTTTATTTTGATTGAAGAAAAAGCACACATTAGCACCAGAATAAATAACAAGGTTTTCACGAATACCTACCACAGAATATAATATTTTCAAAGAAATATGTATTTACCTCAAAAGTAACTTTCGTCCACGACGGTTTTTATCGTTCTTATTATCATTATTTAAGTCGAAGCAGGATCCATGCGAATAATCAACTGCATCCTGCTAATATTTAGCAGAAAGGCCATTATTAATAATATTTGATTGATGTAATAATCTGTCACATGTCAAATATTAGAAATAACAACGTGATAACAACCATAAATACATAGTTTTAGCAGTCGTTATGATAAAGACTGTCAAAACACGTAACAATTGTTGACGGTAACCACCTTCAGTACTGAGAATACCAAATTTGATTTTAACAATCTTCACAGTACATAACAACCATAAAGACCATAACGACAACACAAATATTGAGTTCTGAATAGACCCCTTAAATGGAAATATCCATTTTGACCATCCCTAAATCCATTTTGACTAATTTCGTCATGACGTTTGTACGTACGTACGTATCTCGCATAACTGAAAAACGGAAAGCCGTAGAAAATTAAAATTTTGTATTTGGGACTGTTATAATATCTAGTTATGCACCTCCTTTTTTTTAATGAAAAACTATATTAAAATATAATTCAAAACTTTTCAAATTTGGTATATAAGACTTTTATATCAATGGGAATAACATAATAGATTTCATTAAAAATGGTCTACCCGGAAGTGGTACTTTACTTGAAGCCTATAATATATTTTAATGAAAAACTATTCAAATATAATCCAAAACTTTTCAAATTTGGTATATAATACTTTTATATGAATGGGAATAACATAATAGATTTTGGTTAAAATAGTCTAACTAGAAGTTATCAGTTTTTTTTTCTAGAAAAATGGTGTTATTTTGATTTTAATAATAAATGCTTCAAATAAAAGTTTTATAAAATTGAAGTCTGCGTCGAAAACATCAAGTATGATTAAATTAGCTCTTTGTATTTATAAGCGAAATATGTAAATTTAAAAATTATGTAATTATGACTAAAAATAACAAAAAAAAATAAAGAATTGAATATCAATGTCAAATTATATCAAATACGTGCAATTTTATGATTGGGTCTGTTATAATACATATTTTAATTATTAACAAAATATATATAGTGTAACAGGAAGTCATGTGGTGTCCTCATCAGATATTTTATTATAATAATAATAATATAATATTTTTGACGACCCCCGTATACTAAGAAAAATTACTCCCTCCGCTGTTTTAATGAAATGTACCGTTATTTTGGGTTTATAAGCCGTTGCAGAGCTCCGTGAAGGCAGAGCAGGCTTCGCCCGTTCAAAAGAGTCGAGCAGTCAAGGATTCTGGTTAGGTCCTTCTGCATAGGGAGAAGTTGAGATCTGGGAACAGGCTTCTTCGAACCGCCGAGAAGTTGAGTGCTGTATGTCAGACCGCCGTGTGTAGGCTGAGTACGTCCGTACGTCTCGCCGACGTCCGTTAGAGGAATCCGCCGTGTGTATAGATTGAGTCTGCAGTGTACAGCTCGCCGTTGTTTGTCCGCTGAAGAAATTATTATTAGTATTTCTAACGTAGTAAAGTAAATTTCAATACTTGTACTTACCGTGGTAACTCTGGTCACAGTTCACAAAGAAGGGTGATGTATTCGTTTATTTATAAATTGTGTGTCTTTGTTTTACATGTCTTCGTATGTTACAATATATTTATTTATACTACATCAGTCTTTTACTGTTGATATCAACCAACCCTGCGCCCTCACCTCCACTAGGCTATCCGAGGCAAGCTCCGTTTGTACCGCTGTAAAAATGGCGCCCGAGCAAACCGTTCATACCCAAGAATTAAGGAGCAATCATAATGTCATCCATCCACCTCCAGGCGGGGGTGACGTTAAACTAGTTTTAAAAGTTAAGTTAGTAATTTGTAAGATAATAGAAGTAAAAAAAATCGATTTGTACAAGAAACCATTATGAATCATTTATATGAATATTTAAGTGCAATAATAAGAAATATTGCCCCTTAATATAGTTAGTCAATAAAAAATAACGCCAAGTCTTACGTAAGACGTGGCGTTATTGTGTAAGTCGTATGACCCATACGATAATTACGGGTAATACGGTTCTGACGGTTCTTATTAGTCTCAAGGGTGAGTTTTTATCTTCAAATTTAATCATACTTTTAATTTTTCACCTGAACTTGATTCACTTTTCGCTTCAGAACAACTTCATGTACATTATAATAACTTTACCTCTCTACCCTATGTTCACTATTCTTCACTTTATTTATATTGCTGACTGTATTAAATATTCTAATTACTTACTAAACGCTGATGACAAAAATATTTATAGTTATAAACACATATCATGACTGTTTAAAATAGCAACAGGACATTGAAATACTATTGACTTGCTCCGTCTCTAATCATTTATTTTTCAATATTAATAAGTGCAAGATAATGACCTAGTCCACAGGGATAAACACCATTGATTTCAATTATCAAATGAATAACGTTGCTCTAGTTAGTGTTAATGAAATGAAAGATTTGGGATTAATATTGATCCTAAATGTCAATTTAACGTTCACGTTAACTACATAACAAAGACATCATGTAGAAATCTGGGATTTGTCTTGCAAAATGCAAAAATATTGTCGCAAACTTTCGACTCTCAATTCCTTGATTAATTATTATGTCTGATCTGAACTAGAGAATTGTTATTTAGTTTGAAATCTACTATACAAAAAGTCAATTAGAGCTATTGAATGTGTTCAAGGTAAATTTTTACATTATTGTTGGTATAAATTTATGTCATGAACCTATAACTTACAACTAACAGGTATCACTTAGCTCAAAATGATTTCAATTTAGTCACTCGAGGATCGAAAGAAATTTAATTCATGTATATTATAATATAAAATATTCAATAACAGTGTCAATGACGTTACCCTCATTGAAAATATTACATAAGAGTTCCTATAGTATTCTCCACGTAATAATGTCGTTTCACAATAAAAAGTGTATGATTCTTGACGACATACGTAAATGCTACACAGGTCATAGAATCTGTTTATTTATTTTTTAAATTGACATATGATATACAAGTAATACGAGATTTTGGTTTGTTACAGAGGCTTCACAATATGAGGACTATGGAGACTAATCAAATGACCATTGTCCTTACGGATATAAGATATACTATTTGGGCATATGTAGACCTGTAATGAGAAGACGTCCATACGTAACAGGCAGACGAATCTACTGTCGTCTGCCGAGGGTATTAAACGAAAGGGGAGAGTGTGTGAATCCTTCCGAGTAAATCAGTGGCTTAACTACAGGGGTTGCGTCGCAACCAGGCGCCAAGGTGCTATAGGCGCCTACCGGCTGTAAAAAACTCGAAAATGTGAAAAAATTGCAAATGCTTAAATGATATACAGACTGTCCCAGATTTAAACGGCATAACTTGAACCATAGATTAAACAGGTAAAAATAAGGTGACAAGTTCATTTGAGGAAATGTCCGTAAATGCTTTGTTTCAGAGATATTCATGTTTTTCTTATTGGAGCAGCGCTTCTTTAAAAAAATCACCATTATAACGAGATATCAAATATTATCTTATTAAGTTATGACATAATAATCAGATTAATTAGGTATAGGTAAATGATTTGGCTATTACATAATTTCAATACAAAATTTAGTTTGCTTGCACTGAGGTCAGGACAAAAATGAAAATTTTTGATGAATTCAAACAAATTTATTATTTATGTACAATAAAATAATAACTATTATTTATCACATTTGTTCAAAATGTTTACCTGTAGCAAGCATATAAGCACGACAACGATCTGCCACTGCAGTGGTCGCTGCGTGACATTGCTCGGGAGATATGGTTTTGATTCAAAGAAATTCTCATCTTTGGTTACATGAAAATCCTCATGCAATTAAAGAGAAAAATTTTCACTATGAATTTCAATGTAATGTTTGGCTAGGTATTATTGAAAATATTTTAATAGGCTCTTTCTTTTTGCCAGATCGTTTAAATTCAGAGAGGTTCTACAATTTTCTAAATAATGATTTAATGGAAGAAGTTACATTAGCAGTAAAAAGAAACTATTGGCTATAGTTAAATGGCTGCCCTGCACATTATGGGAGACAACCAAGAGAGTGGTTGAATTTACACTATCCACAACGGATTGATCAGAGAAGACCTGTACCATGGCCAGCCCGTTCGTCCGATCTAACACTTTTAGATTTCTTTGCTTGAGCGTGAAAAAGTAAGTTGAATTTATTTAAAAAAAAAAAAATGTTACTTTAGTAGATGGCGCTGCAATCAACAAAATTGTTTTCAATAATAATTTTCCGGAAACAACCATAGTAGTGTGGGTGTGTGTGTGTGTGTGTATATGTGTCGGTGAGGACATCCTGATAACAATTTACCGCCGGCATTAGCATTACCTGAGATGTACCACGAGGAGGTTGCACGGTCGGATTTACGTCTCGTGTGTATGTGTCTGCGTTTGTGTGTGTGTGTGTGTGTGTGTGTGTGTGTGTGTGTGTGTGTGTGTGTGTGTGTGTCTTTTAGATAAAATCTACTTATTTTTTCACGCTCTATCCAATTCTGCTATAAAAAATGAGGGTTACTATTTAGAATTTTAAAACTACCCCCTCCCCAGCCTCCTTTGGTGGTAGGGGGTTGAATTTATTTACAGGATCGGATGTGTTTGGTTTCTTTTTTCTGATTTTCAAAATTAATTATAAATGTCAAATGTCAACTTAACTTGTGAAAAAGAAATAAATAAAATAATGAAAATTTATTCAAATGAGGAACGAAATATTATAAAGAGATAATATGTTGGAAATAGATGTAAAAGATTACAGAATTTATTTTCCATATGTCAAATTGACATTTGACTTTTATAAATATCTTAAACTAGAAAAAAAGAAAAGTGTCAGGGCTGTTGTTAATAATAAACGGATTTTTTAAAATTTCTTTTTAAACTTGTAAAGGTACCGAAAACAATAAAAATTATAAAAAATCTGATGTGGCCAGCACATGACCTCCCGCCAAATCCATGTTTAAAATAGCAATGAGCTTTAAGTAAAGTTTCACTTCGGATTGATCGTTTGTAAACAAAATCTACTTTGTTGTTCCAATAAATAGAAAAGTTTGTAATACGAAATTTTGGATTATATTTTATTACGTTTTTCCTGAAAAATCTGTTAGAGCTTCAAATTAAGTACTACATCCGGTTTATCATATATAGTCAAAATCTAATATGTTGTTTCAAATTATATAAGAGTATTAAATACCAACTTTACGAACTTTTGGGTCATTATGTCATTAATATATTTTAAGGAAAAATCGTCACACACGCATTATTGTCAAAATCATCACCAACTTCCTTATGCTCTAAAACGCAATCTGTGTAAATTCTTCGCCGTACATTATCCATATCGTAAATGTGTAGTAGCAAGCTATTATTTGACACTTTGAAATCACGTTCTTATTGAGAGCTGTTTGATATATAATGCTGCAAACATCAAACTTAAATCGAATTATCCTTTATATCTAATATTTATGTATGATGGAAAATATATTATTTTTACAAACCTTAATTTCATTAGAATCATTTTTAAACTACTAATTTCTTCTTAACACGGTTTCATTATTAATTTTAATGAAAATTGCTGCGTGACTGACATTTGTCTAAAAATGTCAAATTTGTTATTAAAGCATTTTTTTGTTTGACGCAGAGGCAAAGTGATGTACAAAAATAAATTATTTTATAATACATACAAAGTTATTTCAAGTTATTTACTAAATGCTATTATCGTAGAATTGAAGATTGTGCCATTATATTCAATTAGTATTGGTAAAAGTTGCTAAAAATTTTAATTTAATTAATTTTTTACAAGAAAAACTGTTAAAAGCTTGTATAAATTATACTTCCGGTTATCCGATATACACTCAAAACTAATGAGCTCTTCCTACATTAGTATAGAATGGATATACAAAATTTCAAATTTTTCTGATTGATAGTATTTGAGTAATCGTGTCCACAAGATCCACATACACAGACACACACATATACACACACACACATACACACATCCACACACACACACACAGACATCATTTTAAAAATGTTATAATCGGATTCTAGGGACCTTAAATCGTGCTTATTCAATAAAATCTGGATATGCGAATTTTAGCATGAATCCAATACCTCTCTTAGCGAGAGGTAAAAACCTAAAGGTTTTAAATCAGGAGATCTAGCACCCAAGGAGCACAAATTAGTTTGTTATTAGTTCTATTAACTTTAAAAAAACTTTTCTTAAAACTTTTTAACTTGTATTATACCTTTTATGCGACGATAATTTACTGATTCTAACGTTTATACGACGTTAATGTCAGGCGGGTGGGGAATCTATTCAACTAATTTACAACGTTTTTTTAACTACTATATAACTTAAGTAACACTTACATGCAATAGTTGCATATGTATTTTGCATGGACTATAATATGTTGGTTTCATTAAAGCTAATTGATAAGAGATATATTCACTAATAAAACTATAATATGGGTTACTATTAAAACTACAATACAGATTTCTCAGCAAACTATTTTCTACCGTAAATTCATATTTTATCATATTACGAGTCGTATAAGTAGTCTAAGCATGACTATGTTGTATAATTATATGTACCAAGACTTGTAATGTCTTCTGCTACTTTTTAAATCTAAGATCATCTTTATAAAGATCATATTTTTTACATATCTGTTGAACTCATTTTATAAACAAATTTATTTTTACTGTGAAATATTATATTATACTTGGAAAAAAATCAAGGGACATTATAATATCCTAAAATAAATAAAAGAAAAAATTTATTAAATTTTTGTGAAAAAATGATTTTTGTATTTTTTTAAAATCATTCGATATTATAATGAATAAAATATATTATAATAAACCATATAGGAGAATAATTACTTGCAGAATATTAAATTAAAAACACAATAAAATTAATTTATACTAAATTTTACAAAATGGTTTCTAAACAAGTTTCTGTTTAAATGTATAAATATGGCCGTACATATTATAATTGGATATTTCAGTTTTAATAACTTCCTAAGAACTACTTTACATCAGTTTTTTAGTTGACGCATTAATTTACTTAGAAACCATACTCCCACTTTCTTCTGTTTAAAATAAAACTGTTATTTTTGCAGTTATTTAAAAGTTTTAAATAAATTTATAAAACTTTTATAAAACGGTAAATTAACTAATATATGTAATATATGTAAACTTTAATGCATCTATACTAAACAATTATTTTTAAACTGTATTATAAAACTTTAAAAAATCTGTTTATAAATAACTGTCAATTACGTTTCTAACACTTCCTTTAATTTAGTGCGAAAGACGATAATAAAACTAAAACAATCGACGCCAATGAAACTTAAATATAAAACGTTTTAATAACTATTATGTGACCAAATAATAAGTACCACACATCATAACTTTGTATTGTAGTTTAGCAGACTAGAAAAAAGTTGTACAAGGCAAAATAACTTAAAAGTGTTATAATTCCGTTAAATGTAAGTTGCAGTAACAACATTATTAGTTATAATGTCTTAATAAAAACTCTGTGTTCCTTGGGCAGGCCACCTAATTTCGCTGCTGGTCCCTATCCATTGTCCTCCAAATCTAATATTTAAATATTGTACTGTGGCCTGTGAATTGTGAGCAGGAGCTCCGTCCACATATTCTGTATTTGACGAAGTGGCAATGTATCCAGAATATCTTCAATATCATTTTGTAACATATTTAAATATCTTGGGCCATTTAAATTTTCGTTAAATATGATTGGGCCAATTAGCCGAGTTCCTAGTATACCACACCAAACCAAATCTAACTTGATGGCGTGATTCTTTTAATAAATGTGGATTTTCTGTAGACCAGTTATAGTTGTTGTGTCTATTAAATAAGCCATTATTTGAAAAGTTGCATGCATCAGAGAATAAAACATTGAATATAAATTGTGGATTATTTGCACATATATTTTATAAACCACTGACAATAACCTAATCGTCTCATATTATCACCTGGCCTAAGTCCTTGACAAATTGTGAATTTATAGGATTATAGGGGTGGTATTTGTGTTTTTTTAAATTCTATGAGCAGTAGATGTAGGAATATTAAAATTATTTTCAATTTTTCACACTGATGTATCCGGTTTTTCTACTACAGCTTGAATCACAGTGTTTTTTTGATCTTCATCCGTTGACCTTGCATCTCTTTTAGGCTTTGTAAAAGATCCATATTTAAGTAAGTTATGACGTAATTTTGAAAATATTTGTATATTCAGTTGCCGTCTTTCTGGACATATAAGTCAAAATACATTTCTGCAGCATGAAATGCGTTACTTTGACAATGACAACTCAACATATATTTTTCCCAACGAGAAAAATTCATTTTTATTACTCGTAATAATCTACTATTGTCAAGTAAAATTCAAAAATTCAATTGTTGCACTTTTTTGTTGTTCGTTGTTTCCATATCAGCCTTCGATTTACTTTTTTCAATTCAATTTTAGTATAAATAACAATTTTTGTTAATTTTTCTGTTAATTATAAATATAAATTATTATTGTTTTATATCATTGTAAAGCTAAAAAAAATCTCTATTTGAAAATGCCATAGCTTAATATGAAAGAAAGTGAAAACCAGAATCTCGTATTATTTCATATAACAAAGTTATAAGCAAAAAAAGATAATCGGTAAAATTACATTTTCGCCTATATCTAGTGACCTATGCATTTTTTCGCAAATAGCAAAACACCATTAAAATAGCCTAATAATACGGAAACTTTTGTCTAATTTAACCAACCTCGTAGCTCTTACGGTTCTCGAGATACCAATGCATTCGTACCTTAAATGGGACACCCTGTATTATAAACCCTCAGCTGTAATAAAACATTTTCCACCTCGGATGTAATATACTATTTCTTATTAAATAATTACATTGTTTTGTAAATTACATTAAGTATATAAAAAATTACTCTTCCATATGATCCAATATCCAATTGAGATATTTCGAAACTCTGGTGAAAACGGATGGCAATTTTCCCCCACAATCATCAACACCAAAACTAACAATGCCTTCCATATACCACTGCGGTGGTATCGAACCCACTTTGGGGGTTATAAGGGCATTCCCACTGTCTCCACCACATACACCCACACCATCTTCTCCCGCACATAACTGCTGCTCTGTTATATTAATAAATCTGTTACTGAACATTTCAGTACATTTATCCAAATCTACGATAGGTATTTGAGCTTTACGCTTGATTTTGCTCATTGTGTAGGCGTAGGCATCTAAACATAAAAAAAATGATTGTTATGATGCGATGATAATTCTTTTCGACATGTAGTAAAAATCGAAACGAATTATCAATCAGTAGGTAGTCTATTCCACGAGACCTTTCATTAAAGGGACGAATATTCGCTAGTGAAATAGAGCAATATGACGTCTAGCGGCGAAAATATGAACTAGTGCATGGTAGTAAGTCCTAGCCGAGGTAACGGCAAACGCATCGTTTCTGTCACATTTAACAAATAAATCACGAGTTTAAATTTGTGAAACCAAGCTTTGTCAATAATAAATATATTTATCTGTAAAAATGTCAAAATCTAAAATTGCAACAAAATTTGGTTAAACATCACTTAATTCTGTAGATTTTATTTGACAACTGACAGGCGATATTTGTTTCGTTTCTGTGAAATAGGTTAGAATTTATATATCCCTAACTAAACCAATGCTATTCTTACGTGAAATAAAGTATAATAACAAAATCTAAAACTTCAACACGTTTTAGTTGCGTTTAACCTATGTACGTCATTAGCACGCAGAAATCCAGAAATAATTAATTTCCATAATTTCCCGAAAACGAGAACCTAAATTCTATAGAAAAATTTATTAGAGAAATTTGCCAATTTGAAATAGTTGGTAGACGAAAGTTATGCATTCATCTTTTAAAAATGGGAAAGGAACCGAGTATAAGGGCCAAATTCAGAGACGCCACTCACACTCACCTCATACTCACCTCACACTCACCTTACACTCAATTGGTCAAAATGTCATTATTTGGAATTCAGAGACATTATGCTACTCAATTTTCAGTGACAAGTGAGTTGCAAATAAGTGGCAATTGAGTAAACTCTAAGTGTGATCTGTAGGTACCTTAAACGTTACTCAAATCTGTAGAAATATATTTTAAAAAAATTTTTATTGCCCAATAGATGTTTCTTTATTGTATTTTGAAGCGGGAAGTATTTTTAAATAAAATGGATTACGATTTTTTTGAATTTGTTCAGCACTTACAGGATGAACAAGCCTTATTTAATTATTTTTGTTTTATTAATTTTTTTCTTTAAGGATAATAGTAATCCATTAGAAAAATACACCAATACAAAATTGTTGCAGAGGTACTACTTTAATAGATACATTATTTAGAATGTGATTCTTCCCTTAGTTTACCATACAAAATACCAATCGTGGATTACCTATTCCTTCATTGCTTAAATTGTCTACTGCATTAAGATGCAATGCAACAGAAATTTCTGAAATTCTTTCACGACATATAGGCCAATACATAAAATTTCCAAAACTACATGAAGAAATCACTGTAAATTTCAATCTATTTTTTGAAATGGCAGGTTTTCCTGGTGTATCTATATTGTTGATGGGACTCACTTAGAGATAGAGTTCTGATGGCGATACTGCAGAATATTATCGCAGCAAGAAAGGATGGATTTCTCATCGCCTGACATGTATTTTTTCCGGCTTTACAGACATTATTAGCAAATTGATGTGATAGCCTGTGATGTTTACTGATTTACCAAAATAATAACAAAAATTAGAACACTTTCGTTACAAATGTCATAATTAAATGACATTTTTATGACAAATTATCTCAAAACACGGCTCACTTGAGTGGCTCATTTATTTGCTTTGTTGAATACGAAATTGAGTATGAAGTGAGTGTTAGCTTAGCTTACACTCAAGTGAGTTACAACTAAGTAACAACTGAGTCTAGGTTGAGTGCTCATTGAGTAACGTCTCTGAATTTGGGCCTGAATATGCGTGCTCCTTGCATTTTGTAAAGCAAGATTATATTTTTCCGGGTATAACTAGAAGATAATAATTACTTAGTGTCTTTATTAAAATACTTCGTAATGAAATCTAAACTTGTAGCCCTGCCTGCACAAAGATGACAATAAAATAATAATACTTATCTCTCCATTAATCTACCAAAGACTGTAATAAGACTCGAATCATGTAAATTCAAAATTCGAGAAGAATACAGTTGCGGGAAACGTAGCATCTACCTTAAACCGGCCATATTGTTGCGTCACGCGCTAAGCTCCTCCTCTTCTTCACTCGCGAATAGTTCTGCTATTGGTTTAAATAATACACTGGATCACACGATGCATTCGGCATTTATATGCGTAATTGTAATGCGAGCACTACGAGGTGTAGCAATTAAATAACGAGATTTATTTTTTCCGGCTTCCCTGTAAATTTTGGCAACATTGCAATCTATGTCATATTAATTTGTCATCTTCCCTCCATCCACTGTTAAAATTTCAAAATAATTAGGCAAACCCTTCAGCAGTAGCCTTTGATTGAAGTTAACTACTTTCCTGTACTCCGCCGGAATCATGTTAGTGTCAATATGAAATTCTGTGTGAAACTTAAAAAATCCGCTACAGATATGTACGAATTGTTGAAGAATGTTTACGGTGATGTGATGAGGGTCTATCTAGTACTCAAGTTTTCGAGCCGTCTAGAAGATTTAAAGAAAGAAGAAAAGAGATCGGAGATGATTAGCGCCTCGGCCATGCACCGACATTGTTTTTTTCGAAATGCGAGTGATGTACCTGAGGGGCATTTCGTTAACCAAGCATATTACAAGAAGGTTTTGATAACCCTTCATGCACAGGTGAGAAGAAAAAGGGCTGAAATGTGAAAAAACGGCTCATGGATTTTCCGTGAAGACAACGCGCCGGAACAAAACGCCCTGTCCGGCAAGACAGTTTTAACGAAATACAAAATCACCGTGTTGGTACATCAACCGTACTCACTTGACCTAGTGCGATGTGACTTGCTTTTATTCCCAAATTGCAATTCTGCGTTAAAAAGCACAAAATTTGGAGCCGAAATGTAGTTATAAAAATCTGTTGTGGCCAGCACAAGACCTCTCGCCATTTCCATATTAGGCTATATAAGTATTGTATTGCACTTCGCTTTCGAACCGTCGTTTTATAACAAAATCTTACAGAACATTACCCAAATATTGTTTTTTATTATATTTGCCATGTCTTCTGCACACATATAATTTTTATTATATCTATTTTTCATTGTATGAGGAAGTTTCTAAATGTCAAAGATTGTTCCAATTCATTAACCAGATTGGCGGTATTTCTGATGGATATATGCATTTTACCACAATTTTATCTATAATTTCAAATATTTACCTTCCGTCAAAAGGAAGGTATTGTTTTTGGTCAAAAAATTCGGTGGTGAGTTTTTAATGTATAAGCACGTTTTAGGGTCCCTACAATACGAATGTACTATTTTTAAGATGATGTCTGTATGTGTGTATGTGTGTGTGTCTGTGTGTGTGTCTGTGTGTGTGTCTGTGTGTGTGTCTGTGTGTGTGTGTGACAAATTTTTCTCCGACGATAACTCCAAAACTACAATTCTAAAAAATATGATTCTTTCATATTCCTCTTCTTTACAACCATATGAAGAGCTGATTAGATTTTGGTTATAATTGGTCAACCGGAAGTACCCTTATTTGAAGTTTTTAACAGTTTTTCTTTAAAAAATGCAGTTAAATATTATTTTTTGACATTTTCTTATTATATTTATTAAAGAAAATACTCTTCTCTATATGGTTTGATTATACATTTTCCTTCATATTCAATAGATGTAGAGTTAAAGCATTACAAAGAAATTAATTTTCAAAAATTAGTCAGCTTTGTTATTTATCATGGAAACAGCTGACATAATTATTCAAAAAAAATTAATTGACAGATGTCAGTTGCAAGTGCAAAACCAAATATGGAAAAAAGTATAAGATCTAAAATTGGTATGTCATAGTGTTGCTCGCAAGTGACACGCAGAGAAAGGCCAAAGAGAAGATGGAAGGACATTACTTAGTGTAGTTTATGTTATAATTTTATTGGATTTATAGAACCTTTTCAAATGAACTTTTGGTATGGAATTTGTAAAAAATAGTATGTGCTCGTGTTCGATTTTACATGATAGTATATAGAATCTGTTCCAAGGACCTTTTGGTATGGGATTTGTACAAAATACATGGAATTGACGGAAGGTCTTGTGCTGGCCACAACAGATTTTTAATTAATAAAACAATAAGAAAAGTTAAATGTACTTCCCTGAAAAAGCTATCAGAATGTCACTAAAATTGTTGATATTTGACAGACATGTGTCATGTTATAAACATTGAAATTTGTCAACTGATTTCCTTAGTGCCGTGGCTTCTGCGATTAGTTTACTCTATAAATTATAACCTTTATCTCTAAATCTATACAAGATATAATAAAAATTTTAAGTGTATTAGATGGAGAATTTTATGTTCTTCAATATTTAAAAAAAAAACTCCCAAAAAATTATATTTAGAAGATTTTTTTTAATAAACTACTACTTCTGGTTGTTTAATTGTTACCAAAACCTTTTCAGCTCTTCCCAGGAATGTCAGATTAAGGAAACTGCAGTTAAATATTTTTAAGTCTTATAGTTTTTGAGGAATCGTGACTACAACACCCAGACATACATACATACACACACACACACATACACACATCCACACACACACACACACACACACACACACACACACACACACAAACACACACACACACACACACACACACAGACAGACATCATTTTAAAAATGTTATAATCGGCTGTAATTATTTTTTTTTTGTTATAAAACGACGGTTCGATAGCGAAGTGCAATACAATACTTGTATAATATAAAATGGAAATGGCGAGAGGTATTGTGCTGGCCGCAACAGATTTTTTTTAAATGAGAAATAGTAATGTCAAAATTTAGGGATTTTGTCAGTTGCCAGTATTAATATAACGTTTGATAATTCATTTGATAACTTTAACCTTATTTTTGTAACACCATACGATATTTTCTATTTCATGCTCGATTTCATGCTAAATTTACAACTTTGTCTTCTCTGCTTCTTATTCTTAGTTTTAAATTCAAAATTATATAAAAATAAAATTCTTAACAATCGTTTTTGAGGAATCGTGACTACAACATCCAGACATACATACATACACACACACACACACACACACACACACACATACACACATCCACGAACACACACAGACATCATTTTAAAAATGTTATAATCGTATTCTAAGTACCTTAAATCGTGCTTATTCAATAAAATCTGAATATGCGAATTTTAGCATGAATCCAATACCTCTCTTAGCGAGAGGTAAAAAAGCGGTAGAGCTTATGAACAACCCAACAAAAAAATCTGATGTGGCCAACACAATACCTCTCGCTATTTAATTTTTATTAATTTAAATACATACCTACGTATTTGCTAATGCTGCAAATTATTTTATGTTCCATTGCATATATCTATTGCTTTATTTACTAGTTTCTTTTTGAAATGTCACAATTATCAATTTGAAGTGATTAGTATTTTGACAGTGACGTTTACCTGTCAGTTACATTCATTTAAAATATGAACTGTGTAACAAAGGAATTGTGTTTATCTTAGGCATCAGGATTTATATAAAAATTTTTTTTTTAATTTATCTGTAAAATATACTTATAGAAGAAGTATTAATGTGTACCTGTAGAAAATTCAATAATCTTTAATTTTTATATTGACACAAAATGCGAAAAATGGCATTTATTGGTATTTTTCGAAGAAAAATTATTATGAGCTTCAAGTAAAGTGCCATTTCCGTTTATCCGATTTGCACCAAAATGTAATGGTTTCTTTTCATATTAGAATAGGGTAGAAATACAAGGGTTCAGAATTTTCTGAATGATAGTATTTGAATTAGAGCGAAGACAAAATTCACACACACACACACACACACACACACACACACATACATACATACATACATACATACAGTAAAAATTTTGAAAGAAGTCCGATCAAGGCCATCTACGAATTGCATCTATGAATTAAGATTTTATGCTGTTAAATTTAGTAGTGTCGTTTACATAGTTTTTATGAGGTACACAAGATATTATGTACCCTCATAAAAACTAAGTAAAAGACACTATTAAATTTGACAGCACAAAATCTTAATTCATAGATACAATTCGTAGATGGCCTTGATCGGACTTCTTTCAAAAATTTTACTGTACATACATCAGACACCATCGCGAAAATGTTAAAATTGGATTCTAGGGACATTAAAACGTGGTCATTTACTAAAATCTCGATATGCGATTTTTAGCACGATCCCTATACCTTCCTTACCAATGGTAACAGGAGATAAAAAGAACTGCAGGCATTGCTTCCAACTACGGAATATTCGCATCGGGCGGTGTAGGGTTCGGGGAGGAGAGTACATTGAAAGTGGCAATATTTGTTTTGTGTAATTTTATATATTGTCAATATTCTAAGATCAATCTTGTTATTTTGTAGCCACACCTCGTACGTGTCTCAGAAATTGGGGGACATAGATTCCTGGGCCCAAAATAAGACGATTTAGCTAAACTTACTCTTATCCGAAAGTGCATCGTTTAGCCAGTTTCTGCTTCAAAGTTCTTCTAAAAAAAAATTGCTTATAATAACGGAACGCTTTGTTCAACTATAATAAAATTTGTTATGACAATCCATATGTATATATTTTATCTTTTAAGATGGTATTTGTTATTATTAGCGAACCACTAGTGTCTGAAACTTGGGTGTCACGAACATGATTAGTCCATAATTTTTTAATGGTAAAGTCAATATTGTAAAATTTTTGTTTTTCAGAAAGATACATTCAATAGCAAACTTTTCTATGTATGCGTGCGTTGTGATATCTTAAAAAACAGTAAATAAGTATATTGTGACAATAATTTTATCAGTGTGTAAGAGCACTAGAATTCACCTATCATTAAGCACATGTTCGAGAACCAATCACGGAACACTAAACTACGTGGATTTGTGTCCCTTTCACGAAAGGTCTCATGGAATAGGCTATAGTATTTGTGATTATTACTCAAGAAATAAGTAATTCCCCATCCTGCAACGAACATTACTCTTCCTGGTGGAGATTCTTCGCCATTTAGTGGGAGACAGATAGGCCTGATGTTGGCTACAATAACAAAACAACTAG
The DNA here is from genome assembly GCA_943142095.1 of Ophonus ardosiacus. Lineage (NCBI taxonomy): Eukaryota > Metazoa > Arthropoda > Insecta > Coleoptera > Carabidae > Ophonus > Ophonus ardosiacus. Next base: position 6,289,428 of record OW964841.1, read on the forward strand.
AAAATATTTTTATTTGAAATCGTCACCAAAACGCACAAAAATTGCTATTAAAATTTCAGAAATCGACACTAAAATAATCCATTGTACGACTATTTCATGCAATTACAGTGTTTCCAACCTTATGATAAATGTTGTACACTTCTGTGCAATAAAATTAAGCACACAATAGTATATTATGTGGCAAGTGTGTGAAGCTGAAATTTTTACATGAGGGTGGAGATCACCCGAATGTAAAATAGGTTTCACACACGTGTTACATACTATACTTTTTCTACGACCTTGCAATAAAATATATTTTTTCTTCACATTGTCATTCTTTTAACGTAAAGCCTCTGTATTATCGACTTGTATAACCATGGTTACCAATGTTACGGGTGTTTAATAGCTTCGTTTTATTAAAATACAATTCTGTTTGTAATATTTAGAATAATGAACGGTGCGTGAAGTGCTACTTCACGCACACTGTGCGTGAAGTAACATTTCACACACAGTGTGCAAAAAATCAAACTTCACACATAAAAATTGATACGTGAAGTACTCACTTCACGCATGGGAGTAGAAAAAATATTTTATAGTTTAAAGTGGCCTAGAAACGAAAATATGTAAATTTGTCATTTTTCTCATTAATGTCAAAATGCCTCGTCATTTAGACAGTAATATTAAGATTAGAATTAAATCTGGAAACTGGAATAGAAGATTGTTTCTCCAAAAGACAAATCGCTCGACTGATGGACGTTAGTAAAGACAATGGGCCGAATTCAGCACCCTTCACTAGTGAAGTGATCGTCTCTAGTAACCATGGAAACAGCTTGCATCTTTTTCTTATTAATGCATCGATGCATATGTCTCTCTTTATTTTGTTATTTTTTGATAAGCTTCTTTAGTTAAAGAAGAGTGCAGAATTCGACTCACTGTCTTCAGAATTAAATCGTCAGATTTGCGAAATAGAATAGCAGCTAAGAAACCCAAATTACAAACCTAAAATTTTGCGAAAAAATAGTCGCAAAACTTGTGCTTAATTTTATTGCACAGAAGTGTACATGTAAGATAATTTGGGCAGGTGTACTACGGACAGAAGTAAATTTTGTACGTATGACAAAAATATGTCCAAGAAGAACGAATTAAATAATTCCGATGAGGTTTGAGATAAAACACATAATTTTGAGTGTTTTTTACGAGAACTTTAAATGTCCGAGGTTGGCAACATTGAATGTCAGGCTGACAGATTATGTTTAAACATAACCTACAAAATAAATATTCCTTTCATTTTCACAATTTTTCGATTTCAGCTAAAATTTAATATGCACTGGGCACTGAAGTTCCTTTTTATCACTCATATGGCTTATTTTTCTCGGCCCTAAAGGCCTCGGCAAATGTTCGTAATAAAAAATAAAACTTCAGTGCCCTGGTACAGAAATAACTATTATAACTATACAGGGGTGTAGTCGAGGGTATACGCGGGTATACGCCGTATACCCTCTGGATTTTTTAGGTGCCCGAGCGTGTACCCTCTGCTTTTAAATATTTGAGACACAAATTATAAAAATTAAATCAACTAATGAAAATTTTATGCCGCAATTACTATAATTTTTTTAGAAATTATATTAAAATTATCTTTGTTTATAAAATGTACTTTATTTGATTGGCGTCGCCATCTATTATTGAAATTTTAATTTTTGTTATATAGAAGCCGTATACCGTTTTCAGTTTTCGCAAAATGTACGATTCGTAGTAGGCAGGTTTGCGACTTTGATACGTAAGGCAGTATTTAATTATTTAATTTTTTTCTTTGTGTTTATAGTTTTTGTATTTTGAATTTTAGTTGAAAATTTAAAGATGACATTAACTTCGTATTAAGTCACAATGTATAATAGTCGCGCGCATATTGTGTTGTTGAGTTTCGATTTTAAACAGTTTATCCAGATAAATATATTCTCTTTTGTAAAATGTTCTGTGATCTGGCAATTTATTTTTATACATGAAAGGGAAAAAACATGCAACTTCACATCCCTTGAAAAATGTAATTTTCAATTATAAGGCATTTGACCTTGAATGAAAAAAAATTTCGCCTACGGCGCCATTTTTTCTTAGTTTTGGCCCCCCTGCATATTTTTTTCTTAATTATTGCCGCCCCCTTGCGTATACCCTATGTTTCCAAATATATTTTCAGCGTATACCGTATGTTTCCAAATATATTTTCAGCGTATACCCTCTGCTAATTTTACGACTACAGCACTGTAACTATAACATTAACTTACTGTTTATTGTGGCAGGTCTTGCAAGTCGTATTAAAGCAATGTCATTCTTTTTCTCCTTATTATTAAATCCAACATGTCGGATATATCTCTCTATAGGAATATCTTCGAAATTATTAATACATAATTCGTAGTTTTGATTTCCTTCAATTTTTTTACGGCAGTCTATTTCACTGGTCAGGTCGTGTTCTCCCAATCGAACACTGAATCTGAAACAAAATATTGTATGAGGAAGAGGAATGTTCAAAACTGCATACAGACGAAAACTTTGAAGTCATGTTTTGTGTAGTTCCCCAGAAATTCGCGTTTTCATTGAATAAATATCTGATGTGGACACCACATGACTTCCTTGTACGCCCCTGTTACATTATACATATTTTGTTAATAATTAAAATATGTCTTATAACAGACCCAATCATAATATTGCACGTATTTGACATAATTTGACATTGACATTCAATTATTTATTCTTTTGTTATTTTTGTCGTAATTCATAGCAAACTTAATTACAGAAACCAAAAAGTACATAATTTTTAAATTCACATATCTCGCTTATACAAAGAGCTAATTTAATCATACTTGATGTTTTCGACGCAGAATTCAATTCTGTAAAACTTTTATTTAAAGCATTTATTATTAAAATCAAAATAACTCTTTTTTTTTCAAGAACAACTGATAACAGTTTCAAGCAAAGTATCACTTCCGGTTAGACTATTTTAACCAAAATCTATTATGTTATTCCCATTGATATAAAAGTATTATATACCAAATTTGAAAGTTTTGGATTATATTTTAATATAGTGTTTCATTAAAATCTATTATAGGCTTCAAGTAAAGTACCACTTTTTTTGTAATGACCAAAATGGGAGGTGCACGACTAGATGTTATAACAGTCCCAAATATAAAATTTTTCGCGGTTACAATACTTCCTTTACTTCGTACAAGGAAGAAAAAATCTGTTGTGGCCAGCACAAGACCTCTCGCCATTTCCATATTAGGCATTTCTGATACACACAAAAACACATATCTTCATTATAAATTTTTATATTTTTTAATTCATACTATTCACTCTTATTCTTCTATTGTTCGAGTTTCTTCCAATTAATTGATGAGATTGGCGGTATTTCTGAAGGGTATATGTAATATATATATCTGTAATTATAAATATTTAATTAATAATAAAATAATAAATATTAAATGTACTTGCCAGAATTATTATTTTATATATTTGTATGTGTCTTATCTTTAACTCCATAGAAGATATAATATTTTTTTTGAAATGTATCGGATAGACATTCTTATATACTTTAATATTATTAATAACAGAAATTTTCAAAAAAAAAATATTTAGAAGATTTTTTTCAAGAAAATATTACTTTTGGTTATCCAATTGTTACCAAAATCTAATCAGCTCTTCCCAGGAATGTTAGATTGAGGAAACTGCAGTTAAATATTTTTAAGTCCTATAGTATTTGAGAAACCGCAGTTCCAACATTCATACATACATACACACACACACACACATACACACACACACACACACTCACACACACACGCACGCACGGACATCTCTTAGCGAGGGGTAAAAATCTTTATTTAGAAAATTACTTACGGTATGTCTTCATCAGTATCGTGTGTTACAGTCAAAACGTACTGATTGTTGATTAATGTCCCTCCAAAACGAAAATTATAAATTCTTGCGTAATCCGTTCGGTTGTACTCCAGAAGGGCCATCCATGGAAACTCCTCCAATTGGGCTTCAGTTTCGTCTCGTAGTACCCTCTCATCAACTTCCTGTAGCCCGCAGTTCTTCGGGAGGAGATGAAAGTTCTTGTGTTTCGTGGGATCGGCATTTGCTGGTGTGGATTCTATGGGGTGATTGAAACTGCCACAGCAAACCAAGGGCCCGTTATCTAACCCACATGATGATTTTCTCAAAAAGTCTGAAACTGAAGGTGGACGATTTCTGTTCTTCAAAACGTCCACTAGGATCTTGCAATCTTTGAAGGGGATGCATCTTGCTACTTCTCCGTTAGGGGTTGTGCAAGAAGATTCTAGAGAAAGATACACATGAAATATAATTAATATAATTGTTGTTAAATTAGGAGTAATAACAATATGCGAAAAAATGGCATTTAATGGTATTTTTTGAAGAAAAACCATTATGAGCTTCAGATAAAGTGCCATTTCTGGTTATCCGATTTACACCAAAATCTAATGGTATCTTTTCGTATTAGAATAGGGTAGAAATACAAGGTTTCAGAATTTTCTGAATGATAGTATTTGAGATAGAGCGTCAACAAAATCCATACACATATACACATACATACATACATACATACACACACCACAACCACACACACACACACACACACACACACACACACACACATACACACATACACACATACAAACATCAGCGTGAAAATGTTAAAATTGGATTGTAGGGACCTTAAAACGTCGAATTTACTAAAATCTCGATATGCGATTTTTGCACGATCCCTATACCTCCCTTATCAAGGATAACCGAAGGTTAAAATCGGTTCAATCTTTTTACCTCCCGCTACCCTTGGTAAGGGAGATATAGGGATCGTGCTAAAAATCACATATCGAGATTTTAATAAATGACCACGTTTTAAGGTCCCTAGAATCCAATTTTAACATTTTCTCGTTGATGGCTTTATGTGTGTATGTGTGTGTTTGTGTGTGTGTGTGTGTGTGTGTGTGTGTGTGTGTGTGTGTGAATGTGTGTTTGGATTTTGTCTTCACTCTTACTCATTAGAAAATTCTGAAACTTTGTATTTCGATCCCATTCTAATATGGAAAGAAACCATTTGATTTTAGTGTTAACCGGATAACCGAAAATGGCACATTACTTAAAGCTCGTAATGGGTTTTCTTCAAAAAATGCTACTAAACGCCATTTTTTTGCATTTTATGTTATTATTAAAATTAAAGATTATTGAATTTTCTACATGTCTGTATTAATACTTTTTCTATATATTTTACAGTTAAATTTAAAAAATATTTTTACCTCTCGCTAAGAGAGGTATTGGAATCATGGTAAACAGCACATATCCAGATTATAATGAATAAGTACGTTTCAAGGCCACTAGAATCCGATTTTTACATTTTTACAAAGATTTCTGTGGGTGTGTGTGTATGTGTATATATGTGTGTATGTGTGTGTGTGTGGATGTGTGTATGAGTGTGTGTGTGTGTGTGTGTGTGTGTATGTCTGGGTGTTGGAGGGACGATTTCACAAAAACTATAAGACTTAACACCTGTTTAACTATAAATCCTCAATATGATATTCCTGGGAAGAGCTGAAAAGGTTTTGGTATATATATATATATATATATATATATATATATATATAACAATTGGACAACCAGAAGTAGTAGTTCCTAAAAAAAATTCTTCTAAATATTTTTTTGAAAATTTTTGATATTGAAGAACATAAAATTCTACATCTGATACATTTAAAAATTTTATTATATCTTCTATAAATTTAGACAAAGACGCTATAATATATAGAATAACGGAATGTAATAAATCGAGTAGGCTAAACTATACTAAGGAAACTAGTTGACAAATTCAAATGTTTATAACATAATTTGCAAATGACAGATGTCAGTGTCAAAAATCAAAAGTTTTAGTTACATACTGAAAGCTTTTTCTGGGAAGTACATTTAATCTTTCTTATTTTTTTATTAATTAAATATGTAAAATTATAGGTAACATGCATATATCTATTAGAAATACCGTCAATCTTGTTAATGAATTGGAAGAATCTCTGACATTTAGGAACTTCCTCATACAATGAAAAATAGATATAATTAGAAATATATGTGTGCAGAAGACATGTTAAATATAATAAAAAACAATATTTGGTTAAAGTTCTGTAATTTTTTGTTATAAAACGACGGTTCGATAGCGAAGGGCAATACAATACTTTATAGCCTAATATGGAAATGGCGAGAGGTCTTGTGCTGGCCACAACAGATTTTTTTTGTTACAAAAATGGAAATGGCGAGAGGTCTTGTGCTGGCCACAACAAATTTTTAAATTGTGATTTTGTTCTCCATATTTTAAGTTCATATTAACACAAATAAAATAAATGCGTCAATTTTGTAATAAAATTAATCAGTTTTATTGTATATTCAGCGATAAGTAAGAAATATTTTATATTTTTCCTGTAAAACTGTTTTTCGTTAATATTGTAACAAGAGCTGAAGATGGGCTTGCCTTAAGTCTCAATTTTGTTATTTTTAGATAAGCTTCTTTGGAATTGATAACACTACTCTTTGCGGCAAACATCACTCTTTAAATGTATATTTTACTATAGTAAAAAAATTGAATTTGTTGTGCTGTAATAAATAGTAAGCTACAAAATCTCAAAACTCAAAGTGTTAGTGGCACTGTTTTAGGTAAATTAATTACTCCACACAATCACAATATTTACTTATTCGGAATATTGTAAGCATAAATGCTGTACTGGAGTGGGATCACGTAACTGTGAAAACGATATTGCGACTGTCGACAAGTGAAAATGCGATCACGTAAATACTGAAAACCGAAAACGATATCGTTTTAGACTGAAAAAAATTTGAATTCTAGTCGACACTCTCAAAGCATGTGAAAACGATAGTCGTTTCTTACGTCTCTTTTTATTTTATACATTTGGGTATACGTATATCCTTTTCTTATTTACTTGCACTTAGGTAAAAGAATGTAGTGAGCAGTGAGTTGAATTTGACGTTTTGGAAAGAATGAAAGAAATATCATTATAAATGATTTAAAAATAAATTAATATTATAAATTTGAAAGGTACATTTTATTATTTTATTTAGTAAGGCGAAAATGAAATAATTGTGATAAAGTACGATAACTATAAAATGAAAATTGATTACAAGAATGAATCTAAGAAAAAAATCATGAATATTTTAATAAGCATATTGCGAAGAAATAAATGCTTATGATTTACTATATATTTTTACTCTTTTGAAATCTATGATAAAAAATTGAAATCTTGGTGATTAGATATTTTCTTATTTCTACTGAAATTTCCCTGATTTACTATTAAAATTTAGTGAAAGTTGATTACAACAAAGCATATTTTGATTGATTACAAGAATTGACTCCGAAAGTGATGACGTCAAAATCGACCGGGAATTACAAAACCTGAAAGTACGCTTCCGGTTTCTTAACTGTATCTTGAAAGAGTTTGTTGTGAACGAACCGTACTAGCGCCAAATTTAAATAGCTGTCATCAAAGCTGTAATCTGTAAAATGTAAATAAAACTTTTTTAGCATTAAAAATTGTTTCTTATAAAGCTAATTTTATAACAATATTTTGCAATATAATCATTTAATAAAATGAATAATGCATATGACAAATATTGAAGTAGGTATGCAAAATTTAAAAAGTAGATTACCATATAATAAAATATATTTGTCACATACGTATAAATAATGTAAAGAGTGTTAATAAATACGTGTTACAAATTTATAGGGTATATAGGGGATGCAAATATAAAGATAATATATGCACTTTTCCTTTTATAATATTAAGGTCTGCGTCATAAACCATTTCATGGACAATAGACATCACAGACCAAATGAACATGGTTTGATTCCATTGTATTTTCACCACGAACAATAAGTCTCTCGTCATCCACAAAAAAAAAACTTATTGCAGAAAAACGAATCACTTGTTCTTGTTTCTTGTGCCACTGTAATTTGCAAAAGTTCAAAATCGTACCAGATGAGATAACAAGCGCGACTAAAACACTACGAATCGAATTGAAAGTAAGAACGGACAGAATAAGTGATCAGATGCAGAATATCAATCCTTTAAACAATAGCTAGGTCTATAACTATAGAATCAGAGGAAAATCTTTTCGTCCTCGCTGAAGAATGACAAGAGCCACAATAACATTATTTCTTGCAATTTATTAAAATTTACTTCAATATAAGGTTTCTTAAAACAAATTACGCATATATTTTAATTTATTTTTTACTTTAAATACATAAAACAGGAATATGTAACAAAATCACATCATTACATTTTCTAGTTTTCAAATAAGACAAATGACAGCTATTTAAATTTGGCGCTAGTTCGGTTCGTTCACAATAAACTCTTTCAAGATGCAGTCAAGAAACCGGAAGCCTACTTTCAGGTTTTGTAATTCCCGGTCGATTTTGACGTCACGCTTTCGGAGTCAATAAATCCAAGAAAGAAAATTTTATTAATATTTTAATAATATTATATTCTGCGAAACATCAAATATAACGATTCTAGCTTGTGTTTTGTGTTTAATATTTTGTAGTTTTTACATAAAATTAAAATTTGTATTGCTATTATGAACGAAATAAAAACGAAGGGCGAGAATAATACTTTTTGACATTAGATTAAAAATTTTAATGACATTCATATAAATTATCTGTCAAAACTACTATTTAATACAAAAACATTAGTCTGTAAACGATATCGTTTTCCCCAAAACGTAGTCACTTTACGGAAATAACCGAAGTTGAAAACGTAGTGAGTGACTAATTTTACGTGATCGCTAAGGAAACGAATGTCGTTTTCACTTCTCGATAATCGCAATAACGTTTTCACTTTTACGCTATCCTACTCCTGATGAGCTCTAAGAGCGAAACACGTGTCTACAGCTGCATTTGAGCAATAACCCTAGGAAAACAGAATTGTTTATTGTAAGCATAACCTATAAAAATCGCACGCAATTGTTCGCGCTCCGCCAACCACGTTGCCCTCAGACAATAACCTACAAATGCAATTGGCTCAAATCCTTGCTAAATTATCAAAACTGGATGAAATTAGTATTGGCCAAGAGAATACATATCAAAAACTTCAAGAATTTGTTTTTTTTTACACCAACAATTAAATGCCAAATATGAAAACTTAAACAAAGAAATTATAGCCCAACAAAAAATGACAACACACTTAGAAATACAGGTACAGAAGAAAAATATTATTATGTACGGATTAGCAGAAAGTGACAATGAAAACGTACTTGACACTATTATAAACACCATCAAATATTGAAAATAAACATTAAAATTAATGATTTGGAACATGTTTACAGAATAGGAAGAAAACCACAAGACACATCTAAATCAAGACCAGTTATTATCGTTCTATCCACATTAACAATTAAAAAAGAAATTTTGTCCAAAAAAGGTATGCTGAAAGCCTCGTCAATCTTCATTAACAACGAGTTACCTAAACAAGTTCGCATCGAAAGGCAAAAGAAAAACGTTCCCACCAAAAGCATCAACGAAGAAAACATTGTTAAAAAATCTGTTGTGGCCAGCACAAGACCTCTCGCCATTTCCATATTAGGCTATATAAGTATTGTATTGCACTTCGCTTTCGAACCGTCGTTTTATAACAAAATCTTACAGAACATTACCCAAATATTGTTTTTTACTATATTTAGCATGTCTTCTGCACACATATAATTCAAATTATATCTATTTTTCATTGTATGAGGAAGTTTCTAAATGTCAAATATTGTTCCAATTCATTAACCAGATTGGCGGTATTTCTGATGGATATATGCATTTTACTATAATTTTACCTATAATTTCAAATATTTAATTAATAAAACAATAAGAAACGTTAAATATACTACCCAGAAAAAGCTATCAGAATGTCACTAAAACTGTTGATATTTGACAATGACATGTGTCATGTTATAAACATTGGAATTTGTCAACTGGTTTCCTTAGTGCCTTGGCCTCTGCGATTAGTGTACTCTATAGATTATAGAGTCTTTATCTCTAAATCTATACAAGATATAATAAAAATTTTAAGTGTATTAGATGGAGAATTTTATGTTCTTCAATATTTAATAAAAAAAACTCCCAAAAAATTATATTTAGAAGAATTTTTCAAAGAAACTACTACTTCCGGTTGTTCAATTGTTACCAAAACCTTTTCAGCTCTTCCCAGGAATGTCAGATTGAGGAAACTGCAGTTAAATATTTTTTAAGTCTTATAGTTTTTGAGGAATCGTGACTACAACATCCAGACATACATACATACATACATACACACACACACACACACACACACATACACACATCCACACACACACACACACAGACATCATTTTAAAAATGTTATAATCGGATTGTAGGGACCTTAAATCGTGCTTATTCAATAAAATCTGGATATGCGAATTTTAGCATGAATCCAATACCTCTCTTAGCGAGAGGTAAAAATCTGTTGTGGCCAGCACAAGACCTCTCGCCATTTCCATATTAGGCTATATAAGTATTGTATTGCACTTTGCTATCGAACTTTTTTTATAACAAAATATTACAGGACTTTACCCAAATATTGTTTTTTATTGTATTTAACATGTCTTCTGCACACATATAATTCTAATTATATCTATTTTTCATTGTATGAGGGAGTTTCTAAATGTCACAGATTCTTCCAATTCATTAACCAGATTGGCGGTATTTCTGATGGATATATGCATATTACCTATAATTTCAAATATTTAATTAATAAAACAATAAGAAAGATTAAATGTACTTCCCAGAAAAAGCTATCAAAATGTCACTGAAACTGTTAATTTTTTGACACTGAAATCTGTCATTTACAAATTATATTATAAACATTTGACTTTGTCAACTGGTTTCCTTAGTGTAGTTTCGCCTACTCGACTTGTTATATCCCGATATTCTATATATTATAGCGTCTTTATCTATAAATTTATAGAAGATAGAATAAAAAATTTAAATGTATCAGGTGTAGAATTTTGTTCTTCAAAATTAGTAACATCAAAAATTTTCAAAAATTAATATTTGGAAGAATTTCTTTTAAAAACTACTACTTCCGGTTGTTCAATTCTTACCAAAACCTTTTCAGCTCTTCCCAGGAATGTCAGATTGAGGAATCCATAGTTAAACAGTTCTTAAGTCTTATAGTTTTTGAGGAATCGTGGCTACAACATCCAGACATACACACATACACACATACACACATACACACATACACACATACACACATACACACATCCACCCACACACACACACACACACACACAGACATCATTTTAAAAATGTTATAAACGGATTATAGGGACCTTAAATCGTGCTTTTTCACTAAAATCTGGGTATGCGAATTTTAGCATGAATCCAATACCTCTCTTAGCGAGAGGTAAAAATAAATCAAATATAATAATAAAAAAAATTCAAGAAGGCGAGAATCTTCCGATGGCAGTACACCTAATAAGATCCTAAAGCCCAATATATTGACGCAAACCAACGCAGCTGAAAAAATTTTTCGTGCAGAACTACCCAGCACCCAGTAATACAATTTTGACAGACGAGTTGCAGCTACTCTAAATAGATGCTGTTTGCGATACACCAGTTAAGTGCAATTCCTCAATTTGCGTAGACGATAAGATCTTTATTAATAGAAGAAATAAGAATTCTAATCTTTTACATTTCATATTCCGGAATATCGAAGGAATTAATAATTTATTTGTTTTAGACAATATTTCTACAGATTTATTTTTGAAGGGAGACTTAATTGCCTTATGTGAAACCTGGTCCACAGCAATTAATTTTACACTACCCAAATTCTTAGAGGCCTATCAGAAGAACATTTTTATAAGCACAGCAACTAGAAATAAACAGGAAGGCAGGCCTGCTGGAGGGCTACTCATTATGATAAAAAAAATAAGGTACTTAATGAAATCAATCTAATTAATAAAACCAACCTGTGGATATTTCTTGACCTTTTAAAAGATGGTAATAAATACGTATTCGGCATCATTTATTTTTCTCCCTCTCTAGATGATACTCATTGTACATTAATGTTATCCGATAAATAGATGAAAAATTATTGTTGCAATATAATGATCACTGTTTCTTAATTCTTGATGATTTTAACTCAAAAATTGGTAACCTACAACAATTAGAAAGTGAATTATTTAACAATCCTTGCGTTAATGAATTACGTACAGCATCAAATCTTCAAGTAAACAAAAAAGGCACATTATTAGTTGATATTATGGAGTCGTTAGGCTTATTTGTACTCTATGGGAGAACTTACGGGGACATACCAGCAAGAAATATTTTCATCCCGATCCGGGAAACTATAGACCCATCACTTTACTAAATTCTATTACGAAAATATTTACTTCTACTATTTACGCTAGAATACAAACGCATCTTGAATTGCATAATATTATAAAAGAGTTTCAATCCGCCTTTAGGAAAATCGCGGGACGACAGATAACATATTTTCGCTATCAGCCTTAGTACACATCCATATACGTCTTAAAGGTAACTGTATATACGCCATTTTTATTGATCTAAAACGCGCCTTTGACTCATTAAACCACCAAATGCTTTGGGAGAAATTGTATGATAATGGTGTTAGCACAAAAATTACCATATTAATCCAGAATTTATATGCCACGGCAAAAGTTTGTGTTAAAAACAATAATAACACCGCAAATTGTATCCCGTTATCTGAGGGGGTATTACAAGGCGATATATTAAGCCCTATACATCAACGACATCGAGCAATATTTCAGATAACGTAGCGTTAGGGGTCTAGACACCAGAGCTGGGCAGTAACTAGTTACTTTAGGAACTTAGTTACTAACTAGTTACTTTTACGTAACTTAGTTACCTTTTAAAATATGGTAACTGTAACTGTAACTTAACTTGCTGAGGAAAAGTAGTTGGTAACTTTACGGTTTTTAGTTACTAGTTGCTTGATAACTTAAGATACTTAAAATAACTCAGAAATTAGAATGTAACTTAAGTTAGTCAAAGTAACTTAAAAAGTGGAATGTAACTTAGTCATAAAAAGTAACAGGGGGGATTAACATTTCTAAGAAATATTTTGTTGAGGCTAATGCCTTTTTCAGAAACACTAACTAAAACTGTTTTGTTTTAAATAAATGTCTGTCCAGAGTGGGAGTGTTGAGCGCAGCATCGCGCATGCCCTCTGTAATGTGTAACTTTTATTTTAATACATAATTAAATTCAATATTATTGTTGATTGATTTCAAGCCATAATAGATAATAAAATAAGTAATTATATTCATTAATAATAGAGTTTTTGTACGGTAAACATAAAAACTAAAAATAACACATTTTAATTTTTAATTCTGGAATTAAAAAGTCACTAAATGTTAAATTTGACTTATAAAATATATTATTTTCAAATGTTTTCCTCGCTTACAAATGATACGTTTTAATAAATTATAATTAAACTGCCACTAAATCATTAAAATTATTCCAATTTTCAGGTTATACAAAAAATAGTGTATTTTGTTCGTTGTTCCAAAGATTGCAAGACTTGAATTCGTCTCATTTTTGCAAATTCCCTTCTCACAAGATAAAATGTTACTTTCAATTTTTATATAGGGCCTTTTTATCATATTTTTTATCACAGCAACCGGTCTGATGGCCTCTTGTCAAAGCGGGCCCTAGGCCGTGGCCTCGTGGGCCTAGGCGGTAGGTCCGTTAACATTAACAATAATAATTTGATTGGGTGTTGCCAAGCAATAACGTTAAAATTTAGGTTAACGTAGTTAGTGCAAAAACTCCCTGATATGTATACTACACAGTAACTAAGTCAACAGTCTAAGTCTACACTTCACGCCATTAAAAGTAGTTAGAAAGTAACTCAAGGTAACTAAGTTACTTTTAATGAGTAACTAGTAAATAACTTCGTTCTTTCACCAAAGTAACTGGAACTTAAGTAACTTAGTTCCTTTTTTTGGAGGTAACTGTAACTGTAACTAGTTACATTTTAAAAGTAACTTGCCCAGCTCTGCTGGACACTGATCTCTATACATATCTGGATAGCTTACAGGGGCCAAGTTAGATACAGCGTTTTGTGACCAACTGAACGCCTCCATGCTGGAGGATCTTGGCGCATCAGCGCCAATCAGCGCTCGTAGCAGTGCATCAGTGTTAGTTCGACGTTTGTGTGAGTTGAGTTCTTATGTTTCCCTGTGCACTGATGCGAGCGCTGATTGGCGCTGATGCGCCAAAATCCTCCACATGGTGGTGTTCAATTAGTCACAAAAGCTTAACATTGGGCACGCTATCCAGATATGTATGGAGATCAGTGGGTCTAGACTAGACATAAACGGGCATAATGACCTACTTCTCTTCGTATACGCTGACGACATAGTTATACTCGGTCACTCGCCACACGATATCCGCATTAAACTTAAAATACTTGAAGATTATTGTAAACAAAACAAACTAATAGTCAACACTAACAAAACTAAAATTTTGACGTTTCATAAAGGCCGTATGAAAAAAAAAAAATAGGTCTCCCTTCAAATATAACGAAGAAATTATTGAGGAAGTGAACAATTACACCTTTTTGGGTATTAACTTTTCCAGCTCAGGTAAATGCATACAAGCCACAAATCATGCATTGAAAAAAATCAAACCTAGCTATCTATAAAACTAACGCGTTGGAGCTAATTCGCGAATAGAAAAACAAAAACTTTATCAGTCAATCATTGTGGCCACTGGCCTCTACAATAGCGAAATATGGGCACTACGGTACTTAAATAATCTCCTGCGAATCCAACTAAAGTTCATAAAATCCATTTTACAATGTCCCCGTAACACCCCTGATTACATGATAGCTGAAACAGGATCACCACATATTCCAGTTGAAGTGCTTAAAAGAGCACTTAGATGGCGGAAAAATTTATTATTTATGGAAGACACCAGATATCCAAAACTTTTAATGTGCCGCCTTCTAGATCTAGACAATTTTATATATAATAAGCCAGGGGTGCTATTCTCGAGTTCATACAGCGTTCGTATACGGTTTCGACAATTTTCCGTATGACTTTGAATTTACCGTATTCTCGAGCGTTCACATGCTGTTCGTATCCGAGTTTGTTCGAATGACATTACTCGAATGGGTGTCAGTCATTCGAGACGTTTATTCTTGTACGAGAATTGATAATTTAGTGTATTTTTTGAAAAAAATCTAGATAATTCGCAGTCAACAGTCAACTATAAAAACTGGTAAGTAATATATAATTTTATTAAGGAAAATATACTCAGATGTTCCAATATTTTTTTCTGTTGCGGTATGACAATATAATCTTCAAGTAGATGTAAATTTCAATATTTCCAATTATCTTCTTATATAATAAGTAGTAAATATGTTTCAGAAATGGCAAATGCTGCCATTAATGCATTAATGAGTTAGTTCATTTAGCTGGTATAGCTGCACTTGAGGAGGCCGAAATAAATGCAGAAGCAGTGAGGCAATTACACAATCGTGACGACGCATTTGATTTGCCTGAAAAACAGTTTGTTAAGTTATTTAGGCCGTCGAAAGAAATGACTTATAATTTAATTGAGGAGTTGGAATCAAAACCGTCAGTTCTTCCCATAACGATTGCGCCTTTTTGAAAGTAAAGTTTTTGGTGAATTTCCCATTTTTTAACTCCGGGTGGTTTTCCATAAAATTAACTAAAACGGTCTTTTGTTCACCCGTTATACTTCCACATTTTTTCTTGAATTCACTCATTCTTAACTTTACGCCAAAAGATTTGAACGAAATAGAATTGTCAAATAGACAAATATTAAACAAACGTATGTTTCATAAATGCCAACTATATACCTTATATTTTGTGCTGTCAGATGAATGTTTTTAACGCATTGAAAACATTATAAAATATTTTAAAATATGTGTCAGTTCATAAACAACGTTCCACAAACGAAAACAGATATATTTATTTTTAGATGTAAACAAATATAAGCATTTATTAAAATTAAATTCAAGTTAGTGAATTGGTGACACTGTAAGAAACATTCGCATAAGATTACTCGTATGACTTCTTTACGTACACCTCTCTAGAATACGTCTATCTGTTCTTATACGGAAATTTTTATGCGAACGTGTTCGTATTCGAATCTGCTCGAGAATTGAGACCCAGATTACAATTGGATCTAGGTTACGAAAATATATGGAGATCTCAATATATAAATAACAACGACATAAATATGATGTGTGAATTTTCAAAATTCCCTACAAGCTAAAGACTTAGATAAAATTTCTAACTCTACTTACAGTGATCATTTCCAATTAATAAAGACCTTATACTCCACTGAATCGTACTTAAGTGAATGTGCCCTTGCTAAATATAGAATAATCTCTCAAATCAGACTTTCTAGTAAAAGAGGATTAACCATCTTTTATAAGCAAATAAAATATTCTCTATACGCAACTAATAACTACACTATTTGAAATTTAAACAAAATAGAAAACTTATGGCATTTTTTCTTAGAATGCCCCATATACTCGCCTTTCAGACATGCCAACCTTTCTGGTATTATGAAAGATTTAAATCTAAATGTAGACAATTATGTCTCCCTTTTCAATAATTTAGGTAACTATAAAATTAACAAATTTTTGCTTACACTCTGTGTTCATTAAAATTAAGAAGTTTCTTTATAAACGAATGATTATATTAATTCTTTATTTCATTCCATATATATATATTTATTCATTCGTAGTATTGCAATTAACATACGAGTAATTAACTGTTTTCCTTTTCAAATTTTTATTTATAAGATATGTTATTACTATTATCATCTTCATGCAGAGCTGGGCAGTAACTAGTTACTTTAGGAACTTAGTTACTAACTAGTTACTTTTACGTAACTTGTAACGTAACTTACTTACTTTTTAAAATATGGTAACTGTAACTGTAACTTAACTTGCTGCGGAAAAGTAGTTGGTAACTTTACGGTTTTTAGTTACTAGTTACTTGAGTAACTTCAGTTACTTAAAGTAACTCAGAAATTAGAATGTAACTTAAGTTAGTCAAAGTAATTTAAAAAGTGGAATGTAACTTAGTCATAAAAAGTAACGGGGGGGGATTAAAATTTCTAAGAAATATTTTGTTGACGCTAATGCCTTTTTTAGAAACACTAACTAAAACTGTTTTGTTTTAAATAAATGTCTAACCAGAGTGGGAGTATTCAGCGCAGCATCACGCATACCCTCTGTAATGTGTAACTTTTATTTTGATAGATAATTAAATTCAATATTATTGTTGACTGATTTCAAGCCATAATAGATAATAAAATAAGTAATTATTTTCATTAATAATAGGGTTTTTGTACGGGAAACAGAAAAACTAAAAATAATACATTATTTTAACTTTTAATTCTAGAATTAAAAAGTCACTAAATGTTAAATTTGACATAAAATATATTATTTTCAAATGTTTTCCTTGTTTACAAATGATATACGTTTTAATAAATTATAATTAAACTGCCACTAAATCATCAAAATTATTCCAATTTTCAGGTTATACAAAATACCGTGTATTTTGTTTGTTGTTGTAAGGGTTGCAAGACTTGAATTCGTCTCATTTTTGCAAATTCCCTTCTCACAAGATAAAATGTCAGTTTTCATTTTTATATTATATTATAATGTAGGTCCGCAGGGCCTTTTTATCAGATTTTTGGACCCTAGGCTAAATTTTTTTTCGGGCCCCCCCTCCCTCTTTATAGTAAAAAACAAGTACGTACAAATATTTGTATAATTATAATGTAAGTTTATTTATTAAAGAAAAAAATAAAATTGCCTGCTGAGAGAAAAGCTGATCAATTATACAGTACCGCATGCTCGATTCTAGTTTGCGGTGAAATTTTAGCGTAATATTTTGTTACTTCTCTCTAGGGACGGTTGGCGATTTTGCCGGGTCTCGGGAATATGTTATTAGAGTAGCGGGGCCCCAAATATTTATAAAAAGATACTTTTTCATCAAATTTTCTTAGATATTTGAATGTGCGGGGCCCAAGTGAGCGCGGGGCCTCAGATTGAAAATCGACGTCTGATCAGAGGTTTCCAATAAATTAATCATTATCCACTAATAGGTCTTGGAAATAATGTCTGCATGTTTTGTACACTATAATGGTCATGTCATGTTAGAAAGAAAGTAGATTCTTTATATGTTGGTATAAGAAATCAAAATTGAAAAATAAATTAATAAATTTTTAAAAAATCACAGCAACCGGGCCCTGCGGGCCCCTTGTCAAAGCGGGCCCTAGGCCGTGTCCTCGTGGGCTTAGGCGGCAATAAGGCCCTGTAGGTCTATTAAGATTAACAATAATAATCTGATTGGGTGTTGCCAAGCAATAACGTTAAAATTTAGGTTAACGTAGTAAGTGCAAAAACTTTCTGATATGTACACTACACAATAACTAAGTCAGCAGTCTAAGTCTATACTTCATGCCATTAAAAGTAGTTAGAAAGTAACTCAAGGTAACTAACTTACTTTTAATGAGTAACTAGTAAATAACTTAGTTCTTTCACCAAAGTAACTGGAACTTAAGTAACTTAGTTACTTTTTTTCGGAGGTAACTGTAACTGTAATTAGTTACATTTTAAAAGTAACTTGCCCAGCTCTGTCTTCATGTCATTATTTCTTTGCAAATAATTGTTAAAACGAATATTGCAATTATTAAAATAAACTGTTTTCTTACCAAATGTTATTAATAAGATATTATTATTATTATTATTATTATTTTCATGTCAATATATCCATGTAAATAGTTGTTAAAAAATTATTATTGCAAATAATAAAATAAACTGTTGCCTTTCTCAAATTTTTATTTATCAGGTATATTATTATTATTATTATTATTATTATTATTATTATATTATAATTTTCATGTCATTACATCTATGTAAACAGTTGTTAAAATGAATTTGTAAGTTACCTACATATTTATATTATATCATGTTACCAATCCATTGTAAAAAGTTTTATAAACTTATATACAATAAATATACAATACAATTTTTAGATAAGCTTCTTTGGTTAAAGAAGATTGCTGAATTCGATCCATTGTATTTATATAATTATCACATCTTGTGAAACAAATGTCATCAGCCTAAATGTGTAATTAACAAGAAGCCTTAAGCGAACTACAACTATACACACGTAAGAACTGTTAAAATAATTAATTATAGGTACATACTTACGGAGACGCACAGTCTTCACTAGACTAAAAACTACAAAAACAAGAAACACTCTCATTGAAACTTGCTTGTAAAATGAACGGAACAAAAATAGTTTTGGTAATATTCCTCGTCGACCCTGTGGAAAAACCAGTTATTATGATGCAAGTGTACTGAACTTAAGGCGAATTTACACATTAAAATATATACATATATTTTATTTATTTAATCATTAAAATGTATAGTGCGGGACACGAATCTTGACCTGAGAGGTAAATGAAAGATATACTCATATCGTGATATTCCATAAACGCCGTCAAATAATAATTATTACAGTAATTTTGTGCTTCAAGACAGGAACCGAAACGAACAGCAATTGCATAGATCAACTGCCAATATAAAAAATCTGATGTGGCCAACACATGACCTCCCGCCATTTCCATGTTTAAAATAGCAGTGAGCTTTAAGTAAAGTATCATTTCCGGTTAATCGTTTGTAAATAAAATCTAATTTGTTGTCCAATAAATAGAAAAGTCTGTAATACGAAATTTTGGATTGTTTTATTGTTTTTCCTCAAAAATTTGTTCGAGCTCCAAATTAACTACTACATCCGATTTATCATATATGGTTAAAATCTAATATGTTATTTCAAATTATATATGAGTTTTAAATACCAAATTTGAGAAGTTTTGGATCATATTTTAATAGACTTTAAGGAAAAATCGTCACACACGTACATTCTTATAAAAATCAGCATCATCTTCTAGGTGCTCTAAAACGCAATCTTTGTAAATTCTTCGCCGTACATAATCCATTTCGTAAATGTGTAGTTGTAAATTAATATTAATTTATAGTGCTGCAAAAATAGCAATTAACAAATTTAAATCAGATCATCCTGTACATCTAACATTTATGTATGATGGAAAATATATTATTTTTACAAACCTTAATAAAATATTTTACTATTATATTCTCATTAACACGGTTTCATTATTAATTTTTATATAATTGCTGCCTGTCAGTGACATTTGTTTAAATATGTCAAACCTGTCATAAAAATTATGATTTTGTTTGACGCATAGGCCAGGTGATACATGGAAATAAATTATATTATATATTCGTATTTAAAGTTATTTAGAGTTATTTACTAAATGTTATTATCGTAGAATTGAAGATTAAACCATTATATTCCATTTTAATTAGTAAAAGTTGCTAAAAAATGATATTCAATGAATTCTTTACAAGAAAAACTGTTAAAAGCTTGTATAAACGATACTTCCGGTTATCCGATATACACTAAAAACTAATGAGCACTTCCTATATTAGTATAGAATGGGTATACAAAATTTCAAATTTTTCTGATTGATAGTATTTGAGTAATCGTGTCCACAAGATCCACACACACACACACACACACACACACACACAGACACACACACACACACAGACACACACACACACACACACACACACAGACACACACACATACATACCTACAGACATCATTGTAAAAATGTTAAAATCGGATTCTGGGGACATCAAAACGTGCTTATTATATAAAATCTCTATATGCTATTTTTAGCACGATCCCTATACCTCCCTTACCTAGGGTAGCGGGAGGTAAAAAGGCTGTGTAGCTTTAAAACTTATTTAGGCAATTGTTATATGTTGTATTAGGAGTATTAGGTATGCGCGAAGTAAATTAATTGTATTTCGTGTGGATTTAAAATTTAAACGGAGCGCATATACTAGACAGTGATTTGTGCTAACATAGTTTCAATAGTTCATCTTTCGTGTCTTGCACTATACTACAGACATTTTCCAAAATGTAACAGTAATAATTAAATAATTTACAGAGAATTTAAGCTATGAACAAACACAAAATGATTACAACAAAAAATCTCGAATCTAGATCCTTTTTAAACTGTAGTATTTAAATTTATATGGCGACATATAAAAAATCAAAATAAAGAATTAGTACAAAATAAGCAGGTTTCTCATTTATAATTTTAATTAAATTGCCGGCTTCTGTGGTTCAATAGTTAGAGCAACGCCTCTTAGTCATAAGTGCGCTTGGGGTTCTGGGTTCGAATCCCACTAAGGCATAGATGTTTGTGTATGTGAACCTACTCAGTAATTAAGATTTGATCCTGTTGAGTTTTTTTTTTTTAAAAAAAAAGATTGGCGCCAGGAATAGTCATGCAAACAACGTCCCACTCCTGTGACGCCAAGTTACATATAGCACGTCATTCATAACAATAGGAAACCAGTTTATCCATCACCTACTACGTTATTTATATAAATAACGAAGGCAATAGTTCGTCACATGTTAAACTGTGTGACGTCACATTTTGTTTCAGATCACGTGATTTTCAAATATTACAGAAATTTCAATAATTAATTGTAAGATATAATGGATATTTCATGATATTTTCAAATTTGAGGAAGTAAGACCAATAAATAAAAGTCATAATTTTTAGCTATTTAGCAATAGTAAAAAATGTTGAACAGTTGTATTGTTCAAGTTTAACGGATAATCATAAACTTTTAATAATTATTGATTTCATTACATTAATAATAAGGGCTGGAAAGGTGGTGAAAAGAAGAAAATTACTGGATTTCAGTCAAATAATTGCTATATTTTCCGCCTCTACCGGTTTCGACACCTCCTGAAGAAGACACATGAGGTAAAGGTGCGAAATATAGAAATTATTTGACTGAAATTCAATAGTTTTCTTCCTTTCATTAATAATAAGACACAATAACTGAATAAGTATTTTTTCTTATTAAATAAATATGGGGTCCCGTGGCCGCGTGCCTGAGTGTCTGGTCGCGAACCTGGGGGAACCGGGTTCGATCCCGACCGGCGCCAAATATTTTAATGGAACAAAAGTGACCCCTGTGGTGCACTCTCCATACCTGCTATTAGTGCCCGTGAGGTGACGCCTGGTAAGCGCCCACACGGTAAAATATATCGTCATCATTACCGATGTCTACATATGTGTAGATAATGGCACACCCAGAAATGGGTAATATGCCGTGATGATATATTTATTTATTTATTTTAAATAAATACATTGTTTCATACATTACATTACAAATTAGATATTTATATACCAAGTTAGATAAGATAATGTTTATTAATGAGAATAAAGTTTAGCTCACGAGTCCGTAAGGGCGAGTTAGTTCAATTCTTTGAGTGAATAAACATTCTTAGCTCACGTGGTTTATACAATAATTTATTCAATTTTGACGAAATAATAATAAAAACTACTATAATATTTAATTTTGACAAAATAAAAAAACTAATCAGTTAGTAGGCTGCGCGTGACAATCGTCTATGATAGACGTCAAATCGTCTATTTAAAAAGCATTATTGTCTGTCATATGTTAATCTCACACTATCGATAAATGTGTAGTGACTTCATTCAAATGTGTTAACTGTGTTCAGTTTATGTCTACTCATAATGTTAACATTCCAATAGATCACGCAGCTTGGGATAACAACTGTCACGTGTACAAAGAAAATTTGTCCAAGTTCAAAAATTCCATAATTGGAGATAAATAGCAATCACAGCAAAGTAATAATTCCCATATAAGATACACCGAAAATCAAA
Source organism: Ophonus ardosiacus (assembly GCA_943142095.1). NCBI lineage: Eukaryota > Metazoa > Arthropoda > Insecta > Coleoptera > Carabidae > Ophonus > Ophonus ardosiacus. The sequence continues at coordinate 6,312,319 of OW964841.1, forward strand.
ATCTACATTGCTACTACCAAAACGTGAGAGGATTTAATACAAAGTGTAATGATGTTTTTGTAAATTCCCTTACTTCATGCCATTATGATCTTTTTGTCTTTACTGAAACATGGTGCCATGATGGTATTCAGAATTCAGAATTATTTGACACTAATTACTTTCATGTGTTTAGAAGCGACCGGAATTTTCTATTGACAAACAAGAAAAGAGGCGGTGGTGTTCTCATCGCAATAAGAAACAATTTATGTGCAATTGAAATTAACGTTAAATCATACACCGAAAAAATAAATGATATTCCGAATATTGACATTTTACTGGTTAAAGTACAAATATATAATTCACATTTATATATCTTGATTTTGTATATACCGCCCTCTTCTAAATTAAACGATTATGAGGCAATTTTTGATATAATATCATCTTTACACTTTCTTTATAACTCCCGCCTGTTAATTCTGGGTGATTTTAACATTTCCAATTATATAAATTGTTTTCATGGTTTAACAACTTGTCCATTGTACACGTCTTTTTCCAACTTCCTAAACTTCTTAGATTTAAAACAACATAATTTTATTCTTAATAATAATGGTAATATATTAGATCTTATAATAAGTAACATCAGTACTATAGTTACACGTTCGGCAGACTGTATTGTAAAAGAAGATATCCTGTATCATCCACCATTACATGTAGAAATATCTTACAATATTGATAAGAAAAATTCTAAATTTCATGCAGTTAGTAAACTTGATCTTAACTTTAAAAAAGCTAATTTTCCAGTTTTATACAATGCCTTATTCTGCTGTAACTGGGATACTGTATACAACTGTGCTGATATTAACTCTACTATCAATGAATTTTACTCCATTATTAATAGTATTTTTTCTGCAAACATTCCTCAAAAGAAAATGTGTACTCAATCATATCCTCCTTGGTATACGGGCTCAATTATATATAATATTAAAATGAAAAACAAAGCATTCAAAAAATTTTAAAAAACTGGTAGTACAGACGATAAATATAAATACATGAGATTACGAGCTCAAATTAAATCTGAAGCGAAGACAGCTTATATAAATTATTGCAGTACTATACAATCGGAAATCAAAGAGGATCCCAAAAGATTTTGGTCATTTGTCAACAGTAAACGTAACACTTCTTCAATTCCAAGTATGTTAACGTATAACGATAAGGTCATAGATAATCCACAATCAATTGTAAATTCATTTGCAGACTATTTTTCTAGTTCATTCAATGAATCTTCACAATCTGATACACGTAGTACTCCACCCAACTACTCCTCTTTTTCATTGAGCATTATCTCCTTAAGTGAAGATGATGTCTTATTTGCAATTAAAAAATTGAATTCTAAATTTACTGTGGGACCTGATTCTGTACCATCTTTTATTATAAAAGATTGTTGTTTTTCATTTCTAAAACCGTTAACATATATTTTCAATTTAATACTTAAAGAATGTACATATTCTGATAAATGGAAAATATCTCGTGTCAATCCCATTTTCAAAAAAGGTGACAAAAATAATGTCGAGAACTACAGACCGGTAGCAATTATCTCTAACTTCAGTAAGATATTTGAAATCATTTTACATAATAAAATACATAACCACATAGCTACCATAATATCTTCTAATCAGCATGGTTTTTATAAAGGTAGATCTACTGTCACAAATCTTATGTGCAAAACTCAGTTTATAAGCGAGGCTATTGATGAACATGGGCAAGTCGATGTTGTCTATATGGACTTCTCTAAGGCGTTCGATAAACTTGACCATAACATTTTAATACGTAAACTCGAATCCTTTAATTTATCCCCATCACTTGTCAAAGTGTTATCATCTTATCTTACCAATAGATCACTGTTTGTTAGTACACACGGTTACAAATCTAAAAATTTTGCACAAAGTTCTGGAGTTCCGCAGGGATCTGTGTTGGGGCCGCTACTGTTTAATATCTTTATTAATGACATAACATTTTGTCTTAATGTCGAACATCTTCTTTATGCAGATGACATAAAGATCTACCTTAGAATCGATAATGAACAGGATTGTGAACTACTCCAAAGTAATTTAAATGAAATTTATAATTGGTGTTCTTCAAATAAATTATTCTTGAATATAAAAAAATGTAATGTTCTATCCTTCACTCGTAAACTTTGTCCAATAAAATTTGATTATACAATTAATGACTGTATATTAAACAGACCTGATTACTTTGTAGATCTGGGAGTATCCTTTGACCCTAAACTTACATTTACAAAGCATATTGAGAATAAGATATTAACAGCTTATAAATGTCTAGGCTTCATAATTAGACACTCTGAATATCTCAAAGATAAAAGTGTTTTAAGAATTTTGTTTGTAAGTTTAGTTAGGCCTCATTTAGAATATTGTTCTGTAATTTGGAACCCCTCACATAAAAATGTCAGCGAATTAATTGAGAGAGTTCAGCGTAAATTCATTAAATCAGCTTCTTTTATTATACATGGGTTATATCCAAATAGAGGAACTCCGCAATGTATATTACTAGAAGATTTTAATTTACAATTTCTTCAACAAAGGAGAAACATGCATTCAGCTATATTAATTTATAAATTAGTTAATAATATTATTGATTGTTCATACTTGTTAACTAAATTACCACTGCAAGTACCACGTTCATCTTCTCGTTATGTCAATACTTTTTATTTACAAACTGCTCATTCAACAGTTTTAACAAAATCCCCCGTCCATTTTATGATTAACTGTTATCATTCAATACAAGCCCACATTGACATCTTTCACGATAGTGTAGATGAGATAAAGAAATGTGTTTATTTTTTCTAACTCATTTTTTCTCTTACCCTGTAATTGGGTGCTTTTGCCTGTAGGGTATAGTATGAAATAATAATAATAATAATAATAATAATAATAATAATAATAATAATAATGTGTCGTGAAAAATAATGAAAATAGCTGATATTTAATAAATACTGTGGTGAGTGTTATTTTTGTGCCTGATGTTATTTTAATTGCATTAGTTGTTGCAGATTGAGTTAAAAAAATGTGAGAGTGATTTAAAAAAAATTAATTCATTTGTGAATAAAATGTTACTTATAGTTGTTGCTATGGAGTTAATAATGTCAAAATTCAATGAAAAATGATTTATTCTTCTATATGATCTAGTATCCAGTTAAGATAACTAGAAACCCTGGTGAAACCTGATGGGATACCAGACCCACAACCAACACCAAAACTAACAATGCCTTCCATATACCATTGCGGCGGTACCGAACCCACTTTGGGGGTTACGAGGGCGTTTCCAATGTCTCCATGACAAATGTCCACATTCGCTTCTCCTCCCGCACATAAATGTTGCTCTGTTATATTAATAGGTATTTTACCGTATATTTCTATACATTCATCCAAAGCCACGATAGGTAATTGAGCTTTAAGCTTGATATTGCTGCCAGAGGGATCTACAACAAAGTTGGGAGGTTGGACGTAAAAATATAAAATTCATTAGTATAATGTGCGTAATGATAATTCGTTTAATTTTTAATTTGAAGGTAGAACTTACTACATCTAAAGGGGTGCATTGGGAAGATTTTTAATATTTCGAAATATGGACAACTTTAAAAATAAATACATAAACTGACCGTTAGTTGAATAAGTGATTAAGGGTGATCACCTAGCAGTTGACTGGTATTGTTTTTTCTGTCAATAATTTATAGATTATTTTGATAGATAAATACTTAAATTTTTTTTTCTATAAATGTTGTTTGAAGCATTTTTCTCTAACATAATTTATAAACGTTTAACAGAGAATAATTAATCAGTTGTTCATACTCTCAGTGAACAAGATTAATGGTACAATACTATTAAATTAAAATTTGAAAGGTAAGTTCAGATATCAATATTTTAGAATTAAATTCGAACGAACAGATGCTCGAATAGCCTACTCTTACAAGTGTTTTCCACTGTTTCGGCTTTTAATTTACATTGTTTCTTTATAAAAATAGTTCACAATGAAAGTCAAAACGAATGATCGTTCTGCAAAGTATTTTAATTATTACCCCCGCTAAAATTAGTACGACCCCATCCTGCGACGAACATTCTTCTTCCTGCTGGAGATTCTTCGCCATTTAGTGGAAGACAGATAGGCCTTATATTGGCTGCAAAAATGAAAAATTAGAAAATATTCAGGAACTATAACATTAACTTACTTCTTATCGTAGCAGGTCTTACAAGACGTATTACAGCAATGTTACCTTTTCTTTTCCTATTATTAAAATCAAAGTGCCGGAAAATTCGCTCTATAGGAATATCTTCGTAACCACTCGTACATAATTCAAAATTCTGATTTGCATCAATTTTTTTCGGCAGTCTATTTCAGTGGTCAGGTCGTGATCTCCCAATCGGACACTGAATCTAAAACAAAAAATAATTAATGCTGTCTGTGCGACAGTTTTGAAATTTTATCCCCGAAATCCAGAGAATTGTGTAATAAAGCAATAAATGGCATTACTAGTCAAAATCTCCTCTAGATGAATCATGTGCACATTTCGTCTCTAGAGGTAAAATTGTGTACTAAACTGAAACTTATTAGTGATGGATTTTTTTATTCTTTAATTTTTGATTCAAAAGACTAGGTACTTACGGTATTGCTCTATTAGTACAGTGTGCTGCTGTTAAAACATATTGACTGTTGATTAATATTCCTCCACAAAAAAAATTATTATTTCTTGGTGTATCCGTCTGGTTGTATTCCAAAAGAGCCATCCAAGGAAATTCCTCCAATTGGGCTTCAGTTTCCACTCTTAGTACTCTCTCATCAATTTCCTGTAGCCCGCAGTTCTTCGGGAGAAGATGAAAGTTCTTGTGTTTCGTGGGATCGGCATTTGGTGGTGTGGATTTTATGGAGTGATTGAAATTGCCACAGCAAACCAAGGGCCCGTTATCAAACCCACATGATGACTCTCTCAGAAAGTCTGTAACGCTTGAAGGTGGACGAACTCCGTCCTTGAAAACGTCCAAAAAGATCTTGCATTCTTTGATAGGGATGCATATCGCTAGCTCTTCATTAGGGGTTGTGCAAGAACTTTCTAGAAAGATAAAACAAACATGAATTTTTAGGATTTTTTAAAAGATATATATATGGTTTATTTTTCAATATTGAGGCTTCTATATATCTCTCTACTTAGACCAGATTTAGAGTATTGTTCTATTATATGGAACCCAATGTTATCTCATTTGAGTTCAATATATAGAAAAAGTTCAAAGACGCATTCTAATATCTGTTATGTTTATCTTAGAAGGCATTATATATCTTATTTTATCATTAATTAAATATTAAAATTATAGATTGATATAGAATTCGTTCATGGATAGTGATACCGCATTTTCGAGATCTCGTCTCGAATTTTCGAGACGAGATTAATCTTATTCTCGTCTCGATATTTCGAGACGAGACTAGAGTAAGGCCTTCGAGATTTGCTGGAGGCGAGAGTAGAAATTCGAGATCTCGATTGTACTATTTTTTTATATTACATAAATATTTCTAATTAAAATAAACAAAATAACAAAATAGTTGTCGGTTTAAATAAATATTTTATTTAACTCTTCATTTACATTCATATTTATTTATTAATTTTAGATTTATTGCGTTCTATTAAAAAGAAAATGTACAGAAGCAACATCTATAGTATACTCTTCACGCTATATAGCCTTAATTATAGTACATACGAATATATAATCATAATTACCAATATTAGCCTTAGTGTTGCCACAAGACCAAGACTGGTCTTGGTCTTGGTCTCGTCTCGTCTTGGTCTTGTCGAGACGAGACCATCATTTGGTCTCGACTAGAAAAGTCGAGACGAGACGAGACCAGCATCAAGTCTTGTCGAGAAAGTCTTGAAGTCTCGACAAGACTCTCGACTTCAGATCAAAGGTATTTTTTTAAACATATATATTCTAAAAGTGCTTCAAAAACTGAGAGTATTGCTGTAAATACTGTTTGAAAATTCGAATAAATAAGAAAGATATTAATTTTTCAAATTTTGTAATTTTCTACTTTCATAAAAATATAGTTAGTCATATATTTTTTCATATGTTATTTATTTTCCAAAAAAAATACACTTATACCAAAAACTTAAGTAAATTATAATAAACTTATTTAGAATAATAATGGTATATTTAATAAAAACTGTAGGTAGTTACCTACATAAACACAATTATCTAACAAAAAAAAATAAATAAATAAAACTCTTATTTGAAAAACATAAATAAATTATAATACACGTGCTTAAATTTATAAAATTAGTAACTAAGAAACTTTAATAATAACAGTTTTACGGTTTAACGAATTATAAATAGATTAACTTTCAAAAATCAGTCAGCTTTACTATAATCATAGAAACAGCTGATATATTCAAAAAATTGTAATTGACAGATTTCAGTGTCAAGTACGATTTACATAATGATTGTTCGTGTTATAATTTTATTGGATTTATAGAATTTTTTCCAAGGAACTTTCGGTATGGAATTTGTAAAACATAGTATATGTTCGTGTTACAATTTTATTAAATATATAGAATATTTTCTGGGGAACTTTTGATGTGGGATTTGTACAAAATACATAAAATTGACGGAAGTTCTTGTGATAGCCAGTTTTTTTATGTACTAAAACTTCTTTTACATGTTGTAGAAGGTAGAGTTAAAAATAAAATCAAGGCATGGAGTAAAAAAGTATAGAATTTTTTGGAGATATCTAATAATTCTTCATATGGTATTTCTTTCTCAAGAGGTTTCTCTTTTTAATTTTTAATTCATGTATCATCCGTTTATACTTTTCTTTATTACATGGTTTTATATTTTTAGGATGCAAAATTGTTAGAATGACTAAAGTATTGTATTCTGTAATATTTGGATTTGGGTTGGGCAAACCTACTTACTTTTATTACTAGCAGATGTCTAAAAGTGGTTGTTATTGTCTGGTAATATGCAGCATTTATAGCACAGGCCGTTGTAAAATTTATTGTTCCATTATTGGATTTTTGCAAGATAAGAAATGTGTTATTTTTTACCCAATTTTTTTTTATATTATGTTATTATATTACACATTTGTGCATACAAAGTTTTAAGGAAATTGTTAAGAAGGGCTTGTACATTACGACTTTTATATTTACATTTCCTTTAAGGCTTTAAGTCAACGTTGATTATTGTTTCAATTTTTTCATATGAATGAATTAGGTATTTATACAATGTATTTAATTTTCTCAGGGGGTTCAAGCGCAAACTTTTGAAATAAAGCAGAGGTTCTCAACCTGTGGTACGTGTACCAGGGGATACGTGAAAGGCTAGTTTTGTTATCTGCGTATTTAACATTTATTTATTAAAATATAAAAAAATAGCGAAAGAAGTTACTTTTTAGGAGATTTTTGTCTATTTACTTACTGCTTCATTTTAAACATATACATAACTGTTTAACTATTGCTAATAATTCTGTAGCTAAGGAATTGAAATTATATATTTTATGTTTAGTAATGAGAAACAACACTCGATATATACGTATATTTTCATATTAATTATTTCAAGAGCTCAATTATCAAGTTGATGATATTCATAGAAAACTTAATAATAAATATCTCAAATATTATTTGGAATATTTGAATCGCGATTGTACTGGTGTTCTTAGAATTTTATATACTATTAGATGCGGTTATACAAAAATTGTTTATGGAGGCAAAGTCGAGAGTCTTGTCGAGACTCGAGACGAGACCACTCTAGTCGAGACCAAGTCAAGACCAAGACAAGACCGACCCCAAGTCTCGTCTCGTCTCGACTTTCGGCAACACTAATTAGCCTACAAAGCAGATTGCTACACCCAACAACGGGTAATAAAGCCATGCTATTATAGAGTACCTATTTTTACCTCCCGCTACCCTAGGTAAGGGAGGTATAGGGATCGTGCTAAAAATCGGATATAGAGATTTTAGCGAATAAGCACGTTTTGATGTCCCCAGAATCCGATTTTAACATTTTTACAATGATGTCTCTAGGTATGTATGTGTGTGTGTGTGTGTGTGTGTGTGTGTGTGTCTGTGGGTGTGGATCTTGTGGACACGATTACTCAAATACTATCAATCAGAAAAATTTTAAATTTTGTATATCCATTCTATACTAATGTGGGAAGAGCTCATAAGTTTTTAGTGTATATCGGATAACCGGAAGAGTCATTTATACAAGCTTTTAACAGTTTTTCTTGTAAAAAAATCATTGAATATAATTTTTTAGCAACTTTTACTAATACAAATTGAATATAATGGCACAATCTTCAATTCTACAATAATAGAATTTAGTAAATAACTAGAAATAACTTTATATTATATTACAAAATAATTTATTTTTGTACATCACTTTGCCTCTGCGTCAAACAAAAACAATACTTTAATAACAAATTTGACATATTTAAACAAATGTCACTGTCACGAAGCAATTTTCATTAAAATTAATAATGAAACCGTGTTAAGAAGAATTTAGTAGTTTAAATATGATTCTAATAAAATTAAGGTTTGTAAAAATAATATATTTTCCATCATACATAAATATTAGATATACAGGATAATTCGATTTAAGTTTGATGTTTGCAGCATTATATAACAAACAGCTCTCAATAAGAACGTGATTTCAAAGTGTCAAATAATAGTTTGCAACTACACATTTACGAAATGGATAATGTACGGCAAAGAATTTACACAGATTGCGTTTTAGAGCATAAGGAAGTTGGTGATGATTTTGACAATAATGTGTGTGTGACGATTTTTCCTTAAAATATATTAATGATCCAAAAGTTCGCAAAGTTGGTATTTAATACTCTTATATAATTTGAAACAACATATTAGATTTTGACTATATATGATAAACCGGATGTAGTACTTAATTTGAAGCTCTAACAGATTTTTCAGGAAAAACATAATAAAATATAATCCAAAATTTCGTATTACAAACTTTTCTATTTATTGGAACAACAAAGTAGATTTTGTTTACAAGCGATCAATCGGAAGTGAAACTTTACTTAAAGCTCATTGCTATGGAATTGGCGGGAGGTCATGTGCTGGCCACATCAGATTTTTTACTTAGCATTCAAACATCAGATTTAGTAAAATAATGTTTTAATCAATGGTACCCGTTTATTAAATTCATGTCGCTTGTAATGTTAATATATTTACTATTTCTAAGTATAATGCTGCAATTCTCAACAAATCTGTAAGTCTTACAGATCTGTAAATCTGTAAAAAACTGACAAAAACGCATCTATTTTTGTTGATAAATATAAAATTATACATAAGAGTGGCAGCTTTCGTTACGGTTTTGTTCATTATTTACAGATTTACAGATCTATAAGACTTACAGATTTGTTGAGAATTGCAGCATAAATTAGAGAAAATCGAGATTTTCGAATCAAGATCGAGAGAAAGTAAGAAAAAATATGACGAGATGAGAGTGAATTGTTTCTCGCCACATCTCGTCTCGCGGCATCACTATACATGGACAAGTCGAAATGTAATAGTAATATATGCTGTTACAACGATGAAAAGACTCCGTTAACATCAAAAATTGGTATAAAAGGAAAAGCCAAAGTATGTACAGTATCAGTGTCAACTAAACACGCGCATACTATACATATAATTCATTATATACCTTTCAGAAATACCGCCAATCTCGTCAATGAATTGGAAGACTCTCGATCATTTAGAAGAGTAGGAGGAAACTTGTTCATAGAATGAATTGAAAAATAAAGAATAGATGTAATTACAATTTTTTGTGTGTACCAGACCAGAAATGTTAATTACAATACTTAATTAGTCTAATATGAAAATGGCGAGAGGTATTGTGTTCGTCACAACAGTTTTTTAAAAATTTTTTATCCAATAACTGGGTTCTTGCCTGTAGGATGTAGTACGTAATAATAATAATAATAATAATAATAATAATAATAATAATAATTTAAAAAAAAAAATCACAGGGAAACCGCTCAAAAGCAGCTGTATACACGTGCTTCGCTCTTTTGTGCGGCTTTCTCGCAAGTGACGTGCAGAGAAAGGCCAAAGAGAAGATGGAAGGACTGTATCGCAGAAGACTTGAGAAAGCAAGGAATGTGTAAAGAAGATGCGTTGGGCAGGAATGAGTGGAAGAGAAGAGGAAACAGCGACCCGTAATAAAATAGGGGAAAGCTAAAGAATAAATGAAGGAAGTGTCAAGTGCATTTTACTTAGTGTACGTTTATGTTATAATTTTATTGGATTTATAGAACCTTTTCAAATGAATTTTTGGTATGGAATTTGTAAAAAATAGTATGTGTTCTTGTTCGATTTTACATGATATTATATAGAATATGACGGAAGGTCGTATGCTGGCCACAATAGATTTTTTCTTTATTAAATAATTAAATGTTGTAATTCACATCACAGCGTGTAATAATGGCCTTAACTCAGAAGGGCGAAGTTGCATCACGAGTGTTGTAATTTGTCCGAATGAGTTACAGTTGCAGCAAGTATAGGCTGTCTCAAGATATATGCACATTTGTACCTGCGCCCTTCTCAGCGGGAGGTAGTTCAAATAGATTAGAGAGGCAAAGAGTACTGGGACGTATTTATTTATTTTTTATTTTTTTGAAGTAATGAAATATTAATTTTCATGAAGTCAATTTTGCGACATTTTTATTGTTTAGTTGTTATAAAAATTTATTTAGTAACATTATTCTGACGAATAAAGCTAACAATTATTTTAAAAAATGCATTTATATAAATTTTTAATCGATAAGAAAATTACGTATTTATAATAATTTATTGTCATTATAGTACCTATTAAAAATAATAATAGCTTTCATACAATTAGTAAAAGAATACAGTTTTAATACAAACAAAATTAGTTCACTTTTTATTTGTTTTGACTTCAGATCCAATACATATTATACGAGTACACAAAATTTTAATTTACAATCTTAACCTAATCCTAACATTATTAGTGAATTTTCGTTGAAAATAGCGTTAAACAGTTAATATTAATTAGTGGTAAATTATAATTATATTCCGAAAATATATTTCTTTGAAAATAATCATCCTTTTAAAATTTTCCTAATCCCAACCTGGTCAAATCCCCGACAAAATATCCAGCTGTGAAGGGTCGGACCGCTACTTCACAAGTAATGGAATGTGCATATATCTTGAGACAGTCTATACACAACAACAAATTACACTTTTTGTAATTCCCTTCTATACTATCAACTTTTTGTTTGTCATTTTGAATGCCAAGGTGGCATTGTTTTTCAAACTAATGCGTTTACAAAACATCTGATGTGGTCAACACCTCCCGCTATTTCATTTCTAAAATAAATAAATAAATAAATAAATATAAATATATCATCACGGCATATTACCCATTTCTGGGTGTGCCAGTATCTACATCACATGTAGACATCGGTAATGATGACGATATATTTTACAGTGTGGGCGCTATTTCATTTCTATTAAGTGAAATACACTCTTACATAGTTCAAGTGCTACAAACTATATTAAGTTCCTTTGCATATAACTATTGCTTTATTTACTATTTTATTTTTAAAATGTCACTATTATTAATTTGAAGTGATTAATGATTGATAGTGATATTTATCTGTCAGTTACATACATTTAAAATATGAACTGTTTAATAATGGAATTGTGTTCATTTTTAAAACATGGGCTCTGGGATTTATAAAAAGATTATTTTTTAAATTTAGCTGTAAAATATATAGAAAGTACCTATACCTGTACAAAATTCAATAATCTTAAATTTTTATGACAAAATGCGAAAATATGACATTTAATGGTATTTTTTGAAGAAAAACTATTATGAACTCCAAGTAAAATGCCATTTCCGATTATCCGATTTACACCAAAATCTAATGGTTTCTTTTCATATTAGAATATCATAGGGTCGCAATACAAGGTTTCAGAATTTTCTGAATGATAGTATTTAAGTTAGAGCGTAGACAAAATCCATACACACCCACACACACACACACACACACATACCCACACATACATATATACACGCACACATGCAGACATCATCGAGAAAATGTTAAAATTGGATTTTAGGGACCTTAAAACGTGGTCATTTATTAAAATCTCGATATTCAATTTTTAGCACGATACCTATAACTCCCTTACCAAGGATAGTGGGAAGTAAAAACACTGTATGTCATTCGTTGCAAAATTGTGATTTTCGCACTTGACTCCGTTCATCAATCTTCACGTCGAGTACAAAAAACAACCATTTTTCATCTTAACACAAACAGCAAGAATAATAAATAGTGTTTCACAAGACAAGATTTCTTGTCTTGCTAGGCTATTTCTTCTCTTGCCCAAATATGGGGAGCTCAAGAACTATAAGAGGTACGAAGTCGGTTAAATTAGACAAAATTTGCCCCTTTTTGTTAATTGAGAAAAATACATAGATCACTACTAGTGTTTCACAAGACAAGAAATTTAAATAACTCTTGTCTTGTGTTACTCTTGCAAGCAAAAATCTTGTCTTGCTTGCAAGACTCTTGCATATTTCTTGTCTTGCACATTTGCGCGTGCGTGTTATGTTACATTATTTAGACTTTGGTTTGGGGTTCCCCTATTAGCTGCCAAACCGTTGGTTATATTACGATAACTCTTATAACAAACTTCCAAAAATTTCTATTTTGCGTATTGTATTTTAGCTTTCTGTATTAATATAAATAGTTGATTAGATTTTGAGTAAAATTGGATAACCGGAAGTGTTAGGTACTTTATTTCAAGCCCACAATAGTTTTTAATGAAAAACACTTTTCAATTTTAGTACTTGAGACTTTTATGTCAGTGGGAACAACATATTAGATTTTGGATAAAATTGACTTAACGCTCATTACTATTTTAAATATAGAATTGGCGGGAGGTCATGTGCCGGCCACATCAGATTTATTTTATAATGATGTGTGTGTGACGATTTTTTTCTTTCGCAATAACTGCTATATCAAACTTCCAAAAATAAAATTCCGTATTAAGTTTTCTGCATCAATATAAAGAGCGAGATAAAGAGTTTATTAGATTTTGGGTAAAATTGGACAATCAGAAGTGGTACTTTACTTGAAACCCATAACAGTGTTTAATGAAAAACTATATTAAAATATAACCCAAAACTTTTCAGTTTTAGTATTTAAGAATTTCATATCAATAGGAACAACATATTTAAATCGAAAGTGATATTTTACTTGAAGCTGTGAAGAGATTTTCGTGAAAAAATGTATTATGCTATAATTGTATTAACACTTTTATATTAATGAGACCGACATATTAGATTATTGTTAATATTAGTAAACCTTAAGTGGTACTTTACTTGAAGGTCTGAACTGATTTCGTTGAAAAAATATATTAAAATATGATAAAAAATACTTCTTAAATTTGGTTTTAAAACTCGTATATAATTGAAAACAACATTAGATTTTGAATATATATTATAAGTCGGATGTGGTTCTTAACTAAGAGCTCTTAACAGATTTTCAAAAAAAAAGACTTGATAAAATATAATACACAATATCTTATTAAATACTTTTCTATTTATTGGAACAACAAATTAGATTTTGTTTACAAACGATAAAGTGATATTTAACTCCAAGCTCATTGCAATTTTAAACATCGAATTAGCGGGAGGTCATGTGCTGGCCATATAAGATTTTTTATCTCTAATACCCCGATTATGGTCTTCTCTTTAAAATTTATAGAATTTAAGCTTAAAGAGTTGTCTTAAAGAGATTCTTAAATAATTTAACAAATTGTGATTATGGTCACTTAAATTTAATTTCCTAAATTCGAAATGTCATTTTATAGAGTAGCTAACTTCATTTATGTTATTTTGCTATTATAGTGACATATAGGTCAAAAAATAAAAAAAAAATTCTGTCATATTTAACACATCAAAATATGGAAAATTTTCAACGTAGTTCATGGTAAGTAAAATATATCACGTATTCACATTAATATACTATTTTTAAATATACTAATTATTGAGAATGTTTTAGCGGGAATAATAAAAAACGTATAAGGCATGCCAATACGTCTATTGAGCAATACGAAGAATATATAAGAGCCATGGAAAGTGATGTTGTGTTTAGAACGGGAATAGTAAACCCAACATTACCTCCCGATTATATGGAAAGTAAATGGAAAGAATTAAGTATAAAGTTAAATTCTATAAGTGATGGGCCTCAGTTGGATGTGAATTCGTGGAAGAAGGTTGGTAAACGAATATTTTTTAATATTGGTTTTAATGTTTAAATTTTAATTAATTGTTATAATTTATTTCTCTAGCGATTCAATGATTGGAAAAATTTAACAAGACACAAATCCCGAAAAATCATTTCGAGTCACAACAAAACAGGTGGTGGACCTATGAAAAAAATTAGTTTGACAGCATTAGAAGAAAGAGCGCTGAGTGTATGGGGAAAAATTGTAGTTGAGGGATCTTCATTAATACCAGAAATCGGAGGTGACTGTAACAGTGATATCGATCCGACACTTTATTTGGAAAATATTCCCATATTATTGGCACAGGATCAAATTTTACCTCAACCAATACCAAATCCTCCAATTCCGTGTACTACTACTGCAATATCACATAATCCAGTACCACATCCTCCAGTACCATATAATCCAGTACCAGATAATTCAATGCCACATACGTCTCAAAATTCTTCAACTTGTTCAAAAAATTCACGCTCTAATTCTAAAGGAAAGTCAAAAAGGCCAAGAGAATTAAATATATTGGCTGAAAGTATACTCACCGAAATGAAAGGCACTATTAAATCTAACAAGCTTTTAGCTCAAAGTATAAATGAACTAGTAAAAGTAAAAGAACAAAAGCTAAAATTTGAAATTGCCAAATTTAAATTTCTACACCCCAGTTTTAGTTACGACACATAATAATTAAGTATTTAGATTTATTAGAAGGTTATGTTTCAATGTTATTAACAACAATATTATAAATTATTTCATTTCAATAGTATTAGTTAATCTAAATGGAATTTAAATAAAAAAATCTGTTGTGGCCAGCACAAGACCTCTCGTTATTTCCATATTAGGTTATATAAGTATTGTATTGCACTTCGCTATCGAACCGTCGTTTTATAACAAAAAATTACAGAACTTTACCCAAATAATGTTTTTATTGTATTTAACATGTCTTCTGCACACATATAATTCTAATTATATCTATTTTTCATTGTATGAGGAAGTTTCTAAATGTCACAGATTCTTCCAATTCATTAACCAGATTGGCGGTATTTCTGATGGATATATGTATTTTACCACAATTTTACCTATAATTTCAAATATTTAATTAATAAAACAATAAGAAAAGTTAAATATACTTCCCAGAAAAAGCTATCAGAATGTCACTAAAACTGTTGATATTTGACAATGACATGTGTCATGTTATAAACATTGGAATTTGTCAACTGGTTTCCTTAGTGCCTTGGCCTCTGCGATTAGTTTACTCTAGAAATTATAGTGTCTTTATCTCTAAATCTATACAAGATATAATAAAAAATTTAAGTGTATTAGATGGAGAATTTTATGTTCTTCAATATTTAATAAAAAAAACTCCCAAAAAATTATATTTAGAAGAATTTTTCTAAGAAACTACTACTTCCGGTTGTTCAGTTGTTACCAAAACCTTTTCAGCTCTTCCCAGGAATGTCAGATTGAGGAAACTGCAGTTAAATATTTTTTAAGTCTTATAGTTTTTGAGGAATCGTGTCTACAACATCCAGACATACACACATACACACATACACACATCCACACACACACACACAGACATCATTTTAAAAATGTTATAATCGGATTCTAGGGACCTTAAATCGTGCTTATCCAATAAAATCTGGATATGCGAATTTTAGCATGAATCCAATACCTCTCTTAGCGAGAGGTAAAAAAACTAAAAATTATTCCGTACATAATCATTTCTGACTTGCCTTCCAATATTAAAAACTTCCCTTTCAGGAACATTGGCGTCGTCAAATATTTCTTCATTTTCATCATCTTCTTCTACATCGTCAATTAATAAATTTTCTTTCAATGCCATATTGTTCAATATTCCACACGCTGCATTTGTAGGATGATAATGTAACATTCTAAATTTGGATAAACATCGAAAACGTGCTTTCAAAATTCCATTCGTCCTTTCTACAACATTGCGAGCTCTAATATGTAATTGATTGTATCGGAATTCTGGAGTATTATTATTAACATGGCGATATGGAGTTAGTAGCCATGGTTCTGCCCCATAGCCACTGTCACCAATCAAAAACGTATTTCTCTCCCCAGTTTCATATGCATCTCTTAATTGACGTCTTACACTCGAAGTTTGCCAAATTGCTGCGTCATGTACGGAACCTGGAAATCTGACATTAAGGGCCAAAATGTTACATTGAGAATCACAAATCAGCATAACATTAATAGAGTGTTTCCCCTTTCGATTGATATACAAATGAGGTAAATGTTCTTCATCAGTGATAGGGGGTGTAATTATTTCAACGTGCGTACCGTCGATGGCACCGATAATTCCACGTATGCCCCATTTATTATAAAATCCTTCTTTTTTTGTCATTTTCTGAATTCCATTAGATAAATGAGTTGTTATCAATCGACATACTTCTTTAATGGATTTGCTAATGGCTGATTGACTCATACTAGTCCAGGCAGAATTTCCGACGCAAGTCTGGTCCGAACCATTGGATAAAAAATTAATAGTTGCTAAAACACGCAATTCTATAGGAATTGTACCCGTTCTATTAGAGGTATGTGCGTAAAGTCTTATCTCTTCTATTAAATTCAAAATTATAACTTTGTTTAAACGAAAGTCTTTAATAAATTTATTTTCGGGAAATTCGAAAGGATTCATAGTATCCCTTAATATTCTTCTTTCAATTCTCATTTCATTCCTACATAAGACAAAAATTTTAATCTTATTTTGCACGATTATAAAAATAGATATGTATTTTTTACCTTTCAATATCTTCATTTAACAATAAAACCACAAAAATTGGAATATTGTCCATATTTTGCAAAGGTTTTTGATTACAAAAAATAATAATATGTCATATTAAATTTTATAGTGAGGTTTTTGTCACTGTAAAATTTATAGAAATATTTAGCAACTAAATATTTAAAGCCATGACCATAATTATTTTCAAACTTTAACTCTTAAATTCTAAAGAGTTAAAGCGTAAATATTTAAAGTTATGTCCATAATTGTTTTTGACTTTAACTCTTAAATTTTAAAGAGTTAAAGCCCTATAAGGCATAATCGAGGCATTAATCTATAGAAGATATAATAAGAAAATTTAAATCAGATTGAGTACTTAATGCTCTTTTTTATTTTTTGTACTATAAATTTTCAAAATATAATATTTAGAAGATTTTTTAAGAAACTACTACTTCCAGTTGTCAATTGTTACCAAAACCTTTTTAGCTTTTCCGATTAATGTCAACTTAGCTAGAGGTAAAACCTACACGGTAAATAAAAACTTTGTTGTGATTACCAAAAATAAGTTCTAGTAGCAATTTTTTTTGTCAATATAGGACCAGCAAATATATTTGTTACAGTTACCAAGGTAAAGTTGCTGGTAAAAAATTGTTGTGGCAACATATACAGTTTTGTTATATATAACAAAAGACATTTGTTATGCGAACAAATAAAATAAGTTACCATTAAGAAGTATAAATAAGTTATGCGAACAAATAAATTAAGTTTTCATTAAGAAATATAAATTTGTTATGCGAACAAATAAAATACGTTACCATTAATAATTGTAAATTTATTTTAGAAACTAATTAATTTTGTTAGATATACAAATGCATTAATGAAGTAATAAGGTTAAAATTAAATACATGCGTGTTATATTAATTTTATTTATTTATAATTATAATCTATATACATGTAACAAATATTATATAAATAATAACATATGACACAATAGTAACTTAAATTATATAGATTTATCAGTAATTGATGCATACCTTCAATTTCTCAATAAGACACTCTAATTGCCATTGTTTTAAAATATCTTTTACAAAATCATCCATTTTTATTGACGGGCACAAGAAACAAGCACTTTTAAAATACAATTTTCGTCAGGCTAAACTTAACTGGGCAAACAAATGCGACACGGCGTAGTGTATAACACCCTTGATCACATAACTAACTAGTTAGTTATGTGATCAGGGATAACACGAACAGTGAATTATGCTGTATACCAGGGAATACCTTGTCTACACAAAAGTTTTAATTACCTTTATAAAGTATATGGCGGGAAAAGAAATAATTTGTAATCTTTACAAAATATAATATGTCACAGGAAAAAAAAAAATTGTCCCAGTAACAGATGAAATATTTTTATTAATTGCAAAATGATTTTGTAATCGGAACAAAGTAACAAAATGACTGCTTAGTACTACTAATAATAATTGCTACCATGACTAATATTTTGCAGCAAATAATGCTTGTTTTATACAACAAAAATTGTTTAGTTTTGGAAACTTAAAATACAAAGTTCTTCGTATACACGGCAAAAAGTTATTGTTGAAATAACAAAAAAATACAGCTAACTATATTTTGTCTGGAATAACAATGTAATTTTTTACCGTGTATAATAAATTGTTAATATATTGAATTATAATATAATATTGCAAGAGTGCAAGAATGCAAGAAAATACTAAAAAATCTTGCTATTCTTGCACTTTTCTTGCAGGGCAGATTCTTGTCTTGTCTTGCAACGAACTATATAACTCTTGTCTTGTTCTTGTCTTGCATTTTATGCAAGAACAAGACAAGAACAAGAAAAATGCAAGACTCTTGTGAAACACTAATAATAAATAAATACATTGTTTTGTAAATCACATTACATGAAGAAAATATTAGATCTTCTATAATATGATCCAGTAGGTATCCAGTTAATGTAACTCGATACTCTGGTGAAAACGTTTGGATAACCTCAATCCCGCATTCTTTGAGTCCAGTTTGGAGTCCAAAACTAACAATGCCTTCTATATACTATTGTGACAGGACCGAACCTTCTTTGGGGGTCACAAGGGCATTTCCACTGTTTCCACGGCGGGTGCCAACATCCGCTTCTCCTCCCGCACATAAATGTTGTTCTGTTATTTTAAAATATCCTTTACCGTAGATTTCTCTACATTTATCCAAAGCCACAATAGGTAATTGAGCTTTACGCTTAAAATTGCTGGTAGAGAGATAATAATAATAATAATAATAATAATAATAATAATAAACTCAAAGGCGAGGTTCAGTCAAAGGGTGTTCTTCCACCTAACCAGAATACAATATCAAATGTTTTTGCAAACAATACAAATATAATAATGAACATACATAGGAAAATATGTATAACAATTCAAAAAAAAGCATCAGTTTAACAATTGTTTCAAATGAATTTTAAAATTATTTACCGATAGAGTTTTTAAGCAATTTGGAACATCGTTACATAATTTTATTTTATTTATTTTTATTTTATTTTATTTTATTTTTGAACGCTTGATACAAAAATGTACACTAAATTTACTTTTTTTAAAAGAAGGAGCCATAAATAAATCCGTACCACGTAAGTTATAAATGTTTTCTTTAATATGCAGCTTACTGTATAAGTAAAGTTGTACCTTTGTCGTATATATTTTATGAACTAGAGACAAATAAAGAAAATTCGCATGATTAGGATATTAACTAATTTCAATTTTAGGCGAGGCGAGAAATATGAAATATCGATCTCGCCTCGTTTCTAGATCTGTAATCTTGATCTCGCTCCCGTTCTCGCAAATTTTTTTTGTGCCTCGTCTCGATCTCGCGCGAGAGTCTCGCGAGAGTGTCGCTATGAAAATAGCGCTTGCGCAATGCGTATATACGTCACAGTAAACCTTAGACCAGGAATAGAGGGCAGACAGGGCATACTATGTATTTAGCAACTTTCCAATATGGCGTCAATATTATTAAAACTTAAGACATCATAACTCAAAAACTAATAGTGATAAAAAAAAATGAGCATCGCCATTCAAAAGATGTGCAAATTAAAATCCAATATTATTTCACATTTGAAAGATATTTGCAAAATTTACATATTTTTTTTCTCAAATGACAAAATACTACTAAAATGGTCTCCTAATGGGGCAACTTTTGTCTAATTTAACCGACTTCGTATCTCTTATACTTCTCGAAATCTCCATGTTGGAAAAGTTATCCTGGATACCCTGTGTAGGTATTTACTTTATTCGGACTTCTTTATTATTTTGTTATCTGTCTATAATTCTGTATTTAGTAATTAAGGCGAGATGCAAGAGTACTGTCGCCTCGCAGTGCATTACTACACGGATAATATTTTCTATTTGTTTTAAATAATTTTTGAGCTCCTGAATGTTATTATATAAATATTCTACATTTAAATTAATATCTTCATAATAAATTTTTTTATCCAAATTAATTCGTTTCGCATCATACTTAAAATAATCCAAATTGAAATTTTTAAAACCTCTCAGGACAGTAATTTTATGAACAACAGATTTTGGTAAATTCTGTGGCCAGCACAAGACCTTCCGTCAGTTCGAGGTATTTTGTACAAATCCCATACCAAAAGATCCTTGGAACAGATTCTATATAATATGTAAAATCAAACACGAACACATACTATTTCTATTCTATAAATCCAATAAAATTATAACATAAACATACACTAAGTAAAATGCACTTGACACTTCTTATACTTCAGCTTCCTTTATTTTATTAGAGTTAGCTGTTTCCTCTTTTCTTCCACACATTCCTGTCCAACACCTCTTCTTGACACATGCATTCCTTTCAGTCTTCTGCGATACAGTCCTTCCATCTTCTCTTTGGCCTTTCTCTGCGTGTCACTTGCGAGGAGCACTATGACATTTCAATTTTGTGATCCTACACTTTCCATATTTGGTTTTGCACTTGCAACTGACATCTGTCAATTAGAATTTTTTTAATATATCAGCATCAGCTGTTTCCATGATAAATAGCAAAGCTGACTAATTTTTGAAAATTAATTTCTTTATAATGCTTTAAATCTACATCTATTGAATATGAAGGAAAATGTATAATCAAACTGTATAGAGAAGAATATTTTCTTTAATATGTATAATAACAAAATGTCAAAAAACAATATTTAACTGCGTTTTTTTAAGAAAAACCAGGGCATCGAACCCGCCAAAAACTGGGTTCGATTTATGTTCAGGTTAATTTGTTTTTTGAAAGATGGGTTCGGGTGCGGTTCTGGTTCAAGCATTAATAAAATTTGCGGTTTTGTTCGCGGTTCAGGTTCGAAATAATGTAAAATGAGAGCCAGAATTTACGCAAAACGCAATAAGAAACGAACACAATTTTCACGAAAAGTCAGCCCAGACAGCATCGCAGACGCATAAGACGTTGATTATCGGCTGTATTTACTTTTCGAATTAAAAATTAACCTGAACCGGAGTTGAACCCCGAACCTGAATTTTAATACTCGGTTCGGTTTCGACTCAGGTACAATTAAAAATATATCTTAGGTTCGGTTCTCGGTTTGGGTTCCCTAAAATGTTACGGTTTGGTTCCGGTTTAGGTTCGGTTGGGGTTCGGGTTCGATGCCCTGAGAAAAACTATTAAAAACTTCAAATAAGGGTACTTCCGATAAATCAATTATAACCAAAATCTAATCAACTCTTCATATGGATGTACAGAAGAGGAATAAGAAAGAATTATAATTTTTAGAATTGTAGTATTGGAGTTATCTTCGGAGAAAATTTGTCACACACGGACACACACACACACACATACAGACATCATCTTAAAAATAGTAAATTCGTATTGTAGGGATCCTAAAACGTGCTTATTCATTTAAAACTCACCACCGAATTTTTTGACCAAAGACAATACCTTCCTTACCTAAAGGTGACGGAAGGTAAAAATGAACAAATAATAGCAAACGTAGTTCCATTATAATATAATTTTATTCATAATAAGCTGTTTTAGTAGGGAATGAATTCAGCGAATCAGCGTCTTTTAGGAGATGCACCTTGCCATTACAGTTGAAAACGATTTTGCCATCCCGGGACGAGACGTTTTTGAAGCCAAAGTTTTTATTCTACAATCGAGATTTTTAAATTTTTGAGTTGCTTTTTATTATTAAGCACCATAACTCGGTATTTATATGAACTGAATCATGGTTGGGTCAATATTTATTTGTGGTGTATTGTTTAAAAAAATACACACCTTGTTCTCTATATCTTCACTTACTTCTTCTTCTACACCAAACACACGCACATTATTTTGACAAGAATACTGTTCTTGTTCATGAAACATTAATTTTAATTTAGTATTTTCGCTTTTAAGTTCACTTATTTCTTTCTCATCACTAACCCTTGTTCTTCTAGTTTATTTTCCATTCGCGCACCAACTAAGTCTACCAATTGGGCCACAAAATTATAGTTGTCACTCATTAGAAGATCCACGACCTCTTTTACTATGGTAGCAATGTTTGTCGTAGAACTCATTTTGTAGATAAAAATAATACAAATAAAATAAAATACGAGTATAATAAAATATATGGAACCACTACACAGACGTCTACACGCTAAGACTGTTTATTTGAATTCCTACAACAAAGTTGAGAGGTTGGGCGTATAAATATAAAATTCATTAGTATAATATGTGAAACAAAATTCGTTTAATTTTTAACTTGAAGGCTGAACTTACTACATCTAAAGGGGTGTATTGGGAAGATTTTTATTATTTCGAAATACGGACTTTAAAAATAAATGCATAATCAAAATGACTGTTAATATGAATAAGTAATAAACTGCCGATATCACCACCGATTCCTAAACCGCTGCCTAGGAATTTTCTATATTTAAGATCTGCCTAAATTGCTTCTTATCCATTTTGGATTTCACCAAACATAGTATTTAAGTTAGAGCGTAGACAAATCCAAATCCACACACACACACACACACACACACACACACACACATATATATATATATATATATATATATATATATATATATATATATATATATATATATATATACATATACAAACATACACACACACACACACACACAGATATCATCGAGAAAATGTTAAAATTGGATTTCAGAGACCTTAAACCGTGGTCATTTACTAAAATCTCGATATTCGACATTTAGCACGATACCTATAACTCCCTTACCAAGGATAGCGGGAAGTAAAAACATTGTATGTAGAGATGCATTCGGACCGGGCCGGGCCGGGCTATGAGGTTTGGATCGACTCGGCCCGAAAATAAAAATTGCCGGCCCGACTCGAAGATCGACTCGACAAAAAAATTAACTAGTCCGGCTCGAAAATTGACTCGAAATCGGGCCGGGCTTCGGGCCGGGCCGGGCCAAAGCTCAAAATTGGGTGCATCCGGCATTCCTAATGTTGATTTTTATGTTAAGGCGAAATATTTAACTTTTTTCGTGTCAAACTTATAAAAAATCCTCTACATTCTTATAACTTAACATTAGTTAACATAAGTAGTTAAAAAAGAGACCCTTCTAGTGTAAGTTTGTTATAAAAATTACAGACCTACGAGTATTTAACACTTTGTTTACCAAGACGTTCGAAAATTTAAACAACTTTTTCACAAATCTTATATAAAAAATATAATTTACATAAAGATTCTTTTATCTAACTTCGTTTCTGCTCAAAAATAGGACAAGAAATCATTATGGTAGGAACAAAAATCACTTTTATTTAAGTATACGAGTAATAACAATAATAATACCAACATCACAATATAATTATTATGCTTTGATTTTGATCCTTTTTAACTTCATCCATTTTCATTAAAATATTAAGGAAACTGTGCATTTGATTGAACTATAAGATTTTTCGGGCCGGCCCGAAAAGCTCGAATTTTCGGGCCGGGTCAAAATCAAAAGTCCGACTCGCCTCGATTTTTGAAAATGATTAGCCCGATTCGGCTTGGTAAAAAATATCTTCGGCCCGGCTCGATGATCGACTCGAAATCGAGGCGGGCTTCGGGCCGGGCCGGGCCAAAGCTCGAAATCGAGTGCATCTCTAATTGTATGTCATTCGTTGCAAAATTGTGATTTTCGAACCTGACTTCGTTCAGAAATCTTCACGTCGAGTACGAAAAACAACCATTTTTCAACTTAACACATAAACAGCAACACTACTAAATAAATACATTGTTTTGTAAATTACATTACATTTACTCTTCTATATGATCCAGTATCCAGTTAATGTAACTCGATACTTGGGTCAAAACGTTTGGATAACCCTCAATCCCGCATATTTAACATTCCTGGTAGAGAGGAGAGATCTATAACAAAGTTGGGAGGTTGGGCGTATAAATATAAAATTCATTAATAACATGTGTGAAACGATAATTCGTGTAGTTCTTAATAAGATGACTGAACTTACAAAATCTAAAGGGGTGTATTGGAAAGATTTTTAATGTTTTAAAAAATGGGAAACTTTAAACATAAGTATATAAACAAAATGACCGTTGCCTAGCTAGGAATTGTCTATATTTAAGATCTGCCTAAATTGTTTCTTATCCAATTTGAATTTCACCAAACAAAGCAATACTCATCTAGGAATTACTTACGTAGGCATCGGATTATTAATAATTTTTGTGAAATTATATTTGCACACTGGAAATAAACAAATAATTTTTATAATTTATGACAATTATCACTTGTATTTGTCAACATTGACATAGGGAATTATGTGGACATATTATTAGTATTACGTTGAGGTATACAAAACATAAAAAAATATTTACTCTTCTATATGATCTAGTATCCAGTTAAGAAAACTAGAAACCCTGGTGAAAACGGATGGGATACCAAACCCACAACCAATACCAAAACTAACAATGCCTTCCATATTCCATTGCGGCGGTACCGAACCCACTTTGGGAGTTACAAGAGCGTTCCCCTTGTCTCCCTGACAAGTGTCCATATTCGCTTCTCCTCCCGCACATAAATGTTGCTCTGTTATATTAATAGGCCTTTGTATTTTACCGTACATTTCTGTGCATTTATCCAAAGCCACAATAGGTAACTGAGCTTTAAGCTTAACATTGCTGCCAGAGGGATCTACAATCAAGTTGGGAGGATGGCCGTATAAATATAAAATTTATTAGTATAATGTGCGCAACGATAATTCGTTTAATTCTTAATTTGAAGGCTGAACTTACTACATCTAAAGGGATGAATTGGGAAGATTTTTAATATTTCGAAATACAGGCAACTTTAAAAATAAATACATAATCAAAATGATCGTTTTAAGGTTGTTCACCGAGCAGTTGACTGGTATTGTTTTTTCTGTCAATAATTTATAGATTACTTTGGAGATATATACTTCATTTTTTTTTTCTCTAAATGTTATTTGAAGTATTTTTCTCTAACATAATTTATAAACGTTTAACAGAGAATAATTAATCAGTTGTTCATACTATCAGTGAACGAGATTACTGGTATAATGGTAAATACTATTAGATTAAAATTTGAAAGGTAATTTCAGATAAGTGTTTTTCACTGTTTCGGTTTTTAATTTACATTATTTCTTTATAAAAATAATTCACAATGAAAGTCAAAACGAATGATCGTTCCGCATAGTATTTTAATTATTACCCCCGATATAATCAGTACGACCCCATCCTGCAACGAACATTCTTCTCCCTGCTGCAGATTCTTCGCCATTTAGTGGAACACAGATAGGCCTTATGTTGGCTGCAATAACGAATAATAAAAAATATTTCAGTAACTATAACTTTAACTTACTGCTGATTGTAGCAGGTCTTGCAAGTCGTATTAAAGCAATGTTGTTCTTTCTTTCCCTAAGATTATAATCAAAATGCTGGAAAATTCGCTCTATAGGAATATCTTCGTAACCACTCGTACATAATTCAAAATTCTGATTTCCATCAATTTTTTTTCGGCAGTCTATTTCAGTGGTCAGGTCGTGATCTCCCAATCGGACACTGAATCTAAAACAAAATAGTATATTATGTGGCAAGTGTGTGAAGCTGACATTTTTACATGAGGGTGGAGCCGAAGGCGAGTGTTGCAAACCACCCGAATGTAAAATAGGCTTCACACACGTGTTACATACTATACTTTTTCTACGACCTTGCAATAAAATTTATTTTTTCTTCGCATTGTCATTCTTTAAACGTAAAGGCTCTGTATTATCGACTTGTGTAACCATGGTTAGCAACGTTACGGGTGTTTAACAGCTTTGTTTTGTTAAAATACAATTCAATTTGTAATATTTAAAATAATGAACGGTGCGTGAAATGTTACTTCACGCACGGTGTGCAAAAACTCAAACTTCACACATAAAAATTGATACGTGAAGTACTCACTTCACGCATGGGAGTAGAAAAAATAGTTAATGCTGTCTGTGCGGCAGTTTTGCAATTTTATCCCCGAAATCCAGAGAATCCATACTAATATAATAAATGCGAAAGTAACTCTGTCTGTCCGTCTGTTACGTTTTCACGCCTAAACCGCTAAACCAATTTTAATGAATTTTGGTATAGAGATAGATTGGACTTTGGAGACGGACATGGGCTACTTTTTATCGCGAAAATAAAACTTAAAGGGGTGAAATAGGGATGAAAGTTTGTACCGCTCTATTAGTACAGTTGCACAAGTGAATAATGAATTGAACGCCACTGACGCATGATGAGTAATTCTTTGGTTAATTGGACAATGAAATTTTTGTCATTGGCGTGTAGCGCAAGATAAAACTTTCGTGAAAAAAATTTAATTATCAAAATTTAATAATCAAAATGAATCGAAAGCATAAGCAAGGTTCTACAATAAATATTTCACAAAGTACAGTAAAAAGGATTCTAGCTGAAAACAAAAAGAAATTTAAATAATCCAGAATCAAAATTAAATTCTCCGGAAAAAAACAAAATTGAAAATTTTGATTTCCAGGTATTTCTCATATTCTTTCTCACATCTATTACTTTTTACAGTGTAGTTTTATTTGTTTAGAACAAATAAACGTTCAAATACAAAAGATTAAATTTGATTGCAATAATAAAAATAACTATCACACAAATTATTGTCATCATTGTTAACTATATTGATTATTGTAATAAAAAAAAATAATTGTGATTTTGATTTTTTCTTTATTTAATTGTTAATATTAAATCCATACTAATATAATAAATGCGAAAGTAACTCTGTCTGTCTATTACGTTTTCACGCCTGAACCGTAGAACCAATTTTAATGAATTTTGGTATAGAGATAGATTGGAGCTAGGAGAAGAACATAGGCTACCTTTTGTCGAGAAAATAAAACTTGAAGGGGTGAAATAGGGAATGAAAAATTGTATGTTCGAACCCATCATTTCTCCCGCTGAACCAATTTTGATGAATTTTGGTATAGAGATAGATTGGACCTAGGAGAAGAACATAGGCTACCTTTTGTCGCGAAAATAAAACTTGAAGAAGGTGAAATAGGGGACGAAAGTTTGTATAGAGAACCCATCATTTCAGGGGATGATTTCAATTATTTTTTTATCTATAGTAAAGTTTTAACCGCTAGCAGATTTTCGATATTTGTCGGAGAGATAGCTTGCATCATATGTACATAAGTAAAAGTACTCGAGACATGTTTAGAAAAGGCGCTTTTAGGTGTGGTGCGGGGATCGGGCGGAGCCTGTTAAATGTACGATGCGAGGCAGGTTGCCGGCTCCCTACGCAGCGCATGTCTCCGAAGTAAATGTGAATAATTACTGGTACACGTGTAGCTAATCGTTATTTTAGCTTTACCCGTGCGAAGCCGGGACGGGTCAGCTAGTTGTATAATAAAGCAATAAATGACATTACTAGTCAAAATCTCCTCTAGATGAATCATGTGCACATTTCGTCTCTAGAGGTAAAATTGTGTACTAAACTGAAACTTATTCTTGGTCATGGATTTTTTTATTCTTTAATTTTTGGTTCAAAAGAGTAGGTACTTACGGTATTGCTCTATTAGTACAGTGTGCTACTGTTAATACATATTGACTGTTGATTAATGTTGCTCCACAAAAAAAATTATTATTTCTTGGTGTATCCGTCTGGTTGTATTCCAAAAGAGCCATCCAAGGAAATTCCTCCAATTGGGCTTCAGTTTCCACTCTTAGTACTCTCTCATCAATTTCCTGTAGCCCGCAGTTCTTCGGGAGAAGATGAAAGTTCTTGTGTTTTGTGGGATCGGCATTTGGTAGTGTGGATTCTATGGGGTGATTGAAATTGCCACAGCAAACCAAGGGCCCGTTATCAAACCCACATGACGACTCTCTCAGAAAGTCTGTAACGCTTGAAGGTGGACGAACTCCGTCTTTGAAAACGTCCAAAAAAATCTTGCATTCTTTGATAGGGATGCATATCGCCAGCTCTCCATTAGGGGTTGTGCAAGAACTTTCTAGAAAGATAAAACAAACATGAATTTTTAGGATTTTTTAAACGATATATATGGTTCATTTTTCATTATTTAGGCTTCTATATATCTCTCTAGTTAGACCACATTTAGAGTATTGTTCTATTATATGGAACCCAATGTTATCTCTTTTAGTTAAATATATAGAAAAAGTTCAAAGACGCTTTCTATTATCTGCTACGTTTATCTTAGAAGGCATTATATTTCTTATTTTATCATTTATTAAATATTTAAAATTAGAGATAAATATATAGAAATCGTTCATGGATAGTTGAGATTTACACGAGCCAAGAGTAGAAATTCGAGATCTTGATTGCACTATTTTTTTACATTACATAAATATTTCTTGAGTTGACTTTTAACCATGTAGTTCTTTAAACTCATTGGTTTTTACAAAATCTTTTATATTTAAAATGTATTATTTTCATATGTTGTAATAATTTATTTATTGCTTGAAAATGGTTATAACCATAACCGAAACGTCGCATTTGTAAATTTTGACTATGTTGAAATAAATGAAGCATTTATCCAAAAACCTCTTCGTATAGGATAAATATTTCTTATTGAAATAAACAAAATAACAAAATAGTTGTCGGCATAAATAAATATTCTATTTGCCTCTTCATTTGCATTCATATTTATTTATTAATTTTATATTTATTTTCACAGAAGTAACATCTATGG
The DNA here is from genome assembly GCA_943142095.1 of Ophonus ardosiacus. NCBI lineage: Eukaryota > Metazoa > Arthropoda > Insecta > Coleoptera > Carabidae > Ophonus > Ophonus ardosiacus. Next base: position 6,341,577 of record OW964841.1, read on the forward strand.
TATACTCTTCACGCTAGCCTTAAATATAGTGCATGCGAATATAAAATCATAATTACGAATATTTATTAGCCTACAAAGCACAAAGCAGATTGCTGCAGCCAACAAATGGTAATACAGCCATGATATTATAGGGTACGTACCTATTTTTACCTCTCGCTAAGAGAGATATTGGAATCATGCTAAAATTCGCATATCCAGATTTTAGTGAATAAGTACGATTTAATGTCCCTAGAATCCTATTATAACATTTTTAAAATGATGTCTGTGTGCGTGTGTTGTGTGTGTGTGTGTGTGTGTGTGTGTGTGTGTGTGTGTATGTGTGTGTGTATGTCTGGATGTTGTAGGGACGATTCCTCAAAAACTATAAGACTTAAGAACTGTTGAACTATGGATTCCTCAATCTGACATTACTGGGAAGAGCTGAAAAGGTTTTGGTAACAATTGAACAACCGGAAGTAGTAGTTTCTTAGAAAAATTCTTGTTAATATAATTTTTTGGAAATTTTTGTTATTAAATATTGAAGAACATAAAATTCTTCATCTAATACACCTAGTATTTTTATTAGGTATATCTTGTATAGATTTAGAGATAAAGACACTATAATATATAGAGTAATTTAATCGCAGTGGCTAAGGCAGTAAGGAAACTAGTTGACAAATTCCAATGTTTATAACATAGTTTGTAAATGACATATGTGAGGGTCAAAAACGAACAGTTTTGGTGACATTCTGACAGCTTTTTCTGGGAAGTATATTTAATCTTTCTTTTTATTTTATTAATTAAATATCTGAAATTATACGGAAAATGCATATATCCATCAGAAATACCGCTAATCTGGTTAATGAATTGGGAGAATTCCTCACATTTAGGAACTTCCTCATACAATGAAAAATATATATAATTAGAATTATATGTGTGCAGAAGACATGTTAAATACAATAAAAAACAATATTTGGCTAAAGTTCTGTAATATTTTGTTATAAAACGACGGTTCGAAAGCGAAGTGCAATACAATACTTATATAGCCTAATATGGAAATGGCGACAGGTCTTGTGCTGGCCACAACAGATTTTTTATGAGGCGTTTTATAATTCCTGAAAGAATAGTTGAGATGCACGATTACACGGAAATAGGAATTTTTTTCTATATAGTAGGTAGTATTGCACTTATTAAATGTAACAAAAACAACTGTTGATTTTTCTCTATTTTTTGTTAAGCTAAATTGAAAGATCGCTGAGACAGTCAATCCTCTACTTTCGTGCCTTCAAATTTGTTAAACAAATAACTATTACAATAGCAGTTTGAATATAATTGCGATATAAATGCAAATAATATTGTAAAAAATTGAATGGGTTATATAATGATTTATATTTAGTTCGCGTGTTTTATTTCATATTAATTTCCTTGGGCCGAATTTAGTAACCTTTCTTAGTATAATGATCGTTTCACACACAATCACGCGTGTCCCACTTAGTGGGTTAGCAAAAACCCGAAAACAATAGTAACAATACGAAAAGGGATAAGAGTAAGAGCTCAGCTGACTCTTTAACAACATTATTTTTTCGCCTAGTCCACAATTATCATAGCATTCATACTTAAGAACATATTAAAGTGACCGATTTTTGGTAGCAAATAACCGCATCCGGACCACAATAATAGTTACGCAGCTATCGTCATTCGCCACATATTCCTATCCATGCACACTTCTTTCACCTCAGCCACATTCATAAACGTATTCGTGTTTTATTTCATATTAATTTCCTTGGGCCGAATTTAGTAACCTTTCTTAGTATAATGATCGTTTCTAGTAACTAAAAAATAGCATGCATCTTTATCGTATTAATGTAAAATGTATTATTACATTATGTTTCACTTTATTTTGGTATATTTAGATAAGCTTCTTTAGTAAAAAAGAGCACTGATTTGGCCCAATAACTATTATTTTTTTAAGTTAGTTAATGTATTGTTATTTAAAATAATATATGTAATTCAAAGCTATTAATTATTAGTACTTACAAGCATACAAAGTCTTTGTTAGACTAAAAATCAAGAGAGCGATAAGCACCGTCATTGAAACTTGTTTACATCGTGAACATTACTGAAATTCGAATGGAACTATTTATTATTATTCTCTTACAATCTATTAAGTGCAAAAACCAGTTATGAAGATATACAGCGCACGTTTTCTTAAAAAATCAAATAATTATACTAAGTTAACTGATGTAACGACCTTGGCCAATATTTAATTTTCAAATAACTTCGTAAGTAACTAGGTATTAGAAATTGAAAAAAAAATTCATATACAATTTTTTTTTAGTCTATCTGCTGACAAAATTTTTTTCGATCACTATTTTTTTATTAGCTTTTCTTCTATTCTAATGCAAAATGGTCTCTTTTTCGGAAATAGTTGATCAGACCTTTGTTGACTACGTTCTTTTTACTCATATTGGTCAGTATACCATTAAAATGTTTTACACTTTCTTTGAAACACCCTGTATAATGAAATGTCTCATAATACATAACAAACCATCAAAATAATGTATTTTCTAAATATATAAGTAATTAAAATAATCAACTTAGGAAATATATTTTTCTTTATTAAATAATGTTGTAATTCACATAACAGCGTGTAATAATGACTTTAACTCAGAAGGACGAAGTTGCATCACGAGTGTTGTAATTTGCCCGAATGAGTTACAGTTACAGCAATTACACAACAACAAATTACACTTTTTGTAATTCCCTTCCATACTATCAACTTTTTGTTTGTCATTTTAAATGCCAAGGTGGCATTCATTTTCAAACTATACCCAAAGCATTCAAGCAGCCAATGCACGTCATCACTTAGTGTAAAAACCTTAATGCATTAAAATCACTAATAGTGAAAAATGAAATAAAATTTCAATCATTTTTTACCGTCAAAAAGTGTATAGCCTTGTATAATTATTATTAAGATGAATAGTAGAGTTCATTACTTATCGTTTATGACATGAATAATATAAAAATAATGTACATCAACGTCATATTATTCGTTTAATTGTTGCTATAGTTGGCAACATTGATAATTTGTATGTTTATACTGTCAAAGTTATTATTTGACAATTTGAAAAATATATGCATCCTGTTTGAAACATTTGTGTTAATATTAAGAAATGGCTTCATAACAGAAACATAAGATTTACTGATACAATGTTTAAATTAGAGCTTTTAAATATAGTTTTGATGTAAGTTAAATTAATTCAACTGCTGTTTTTTTTATTCGTTGTTAGAGTATTGTAGTAAATATTTCACTATTTTTTAGAAACAACTCCCAAAAACGATATGAAATTGATGAAATGGCTTCACGTCATGGACATACTGTTCTGCGATTGCCTCCATATCATTGCATTTTTAATGCAATTGAAAATATATGGAGCATAAGAAAAAATTATTACAATAATAACATCGGCAGGAATGGTTACGGAGACGACAAAACTCTTCAAATGTGGAAAGAAGCACTGGATGATGCTACACCACAAATGTGGAAAAATTCAGTAGAGCATGTGACAAAAGAAATACAGGAATGGTGGAATCGTGAAGTTATTCTTAATAATATTACGAATTTGAATATGTCGTTTTTATTATAATGTGTGAAATTAAATTAATTTTCTAAAATATCACTAAAATTTGAAATAAGAATGTATGCAATCTGTATAACTTTTTTTCATAAAGATTCTAAAACCTATATAAACGTACCAGTACATGACGTCACACATCTAGTTACTTTTATTCAATTGTTATTAATGACGTTCATTGGCTGCTTGAATGCTTTGGGTATAATGCGTTTACAAAACATCTGGGTACCTATTCTATAACTTTTTCAACTTTACCAAGATCTTGATCTTGGTATACGTCATCGTTTGATTTTCCCCCTCTCTAACGATAGATTTGTGAGTTATACTAGTAACTTTAATGTCCCCATATTGTTGGTGTTTTGAGAATGGATTGGTAATACATTTAAATCAAATCTGACATTTACAAATTAATCTTATATAAGTTGTTATGATGAGATAATAAACAAAGATTTCAATGTATCTGTAATATATTATTCATATTAAATAATATCATTTAAAGTAAATATATATATTGGGTACAACATGAATAAAAAAGGATTTTTATTAAGTGATTTTTTTTTCAATTTCATTCAGAATGTGATGACTATATTTGATTTCTAATGAATCTAATTAATGATTCAGCTATTGCGTTCTTGCATAATTAATAATAATAATAATAATAATAATAATAATAATATTAATAATAATAATAATAATAATAATAATAATGTACAACTATTGTATGTATTTATCGTTGGCTTTGAAATAGTGAAAAGAGAATGTAAGAAAATAAAAGAAAAAGAAATTATATAAATGTATTCTTTATTTTTTAGAAATAGTTTCCATGGCGACAGCTATACATTCCAAAAATTCATTTGTTTTCGCCAATCCACCTCGCAATTCATGCGCAGCTTGCACAGTTCCCATCCCGACTTCTTTGAAATCCACTACACGGCGCAGCATATTTCTTGATCATCCTATAACACACAAAACAAAATTAATGTATACCTAATATTTATGTACATTCTCTTTGTATTTATCTATCTTGACATCTATTTATATCTTTGAAGATTTAAAATGAATTTGCAAACGAAATTGACTCGTAAAATTTGTACTTACTACTGGTACTGGGTGTAGCTCCACCTTTTGTGGCTGTGGCAGATGATGTAGCTGTGGCATTTGGCCTGTGGAGAATGGCAGCAGGTATCCTTATCTAATCTAAAATTTGATAGAAATTCAACATCGGACACGCTGAATGGATCCAGCATATCTCGAATGTGCCTTCGAAACAATCTATCTTGCTCTTCCAATTCCTCATCGTCCAGCACCACTCCAACTCTTCCTCCTCTAAAATTTCTAAACCAGCATATAGTAATGCCATTTTATCTGAAAAACAGTAACGGTAAATATTATTTCCAACAATAAAATATAATATAGGTAGGATTTTTAAACATCCATCATAGTATATTTAATGATGAATGAATGCAACGCGATTTTTTACCAGAAATGAACAGAATGTCATTGGCACAAGGAGATTTATTTGAATTGAATTTGTATATTTTTTAAATTTAGACGATTATAAAACTGATTCAAATATATTAAAATTTTACATACATATGTGCTAATTGAAATGAATAATTTCTTCAGTAATAAATTTCAAATATTAGGTATTTATATTCTATAAGTATAAACAAATGTTAAAATAAAATAATAGTAGTATAGCTTCGACTCACATTAAGAAATTAAAATTAAAAACCACTTAAATTCAATACAAAAAAGTTGAAAGTCGAACGATTCAATAATGGCGCTGAAACAACTGACAGCTTCGATCTTGATTACTATATTCCAAGATCCTATGCGATCTTGAAATCCTGTTTCGAATTCTCCGTTGAGTGTGACGTCATGTCTCGCATATCGGTTATGACCGCCGGTGTTCGACTATATCCGCTGAAAAATATACCAAGAGTGATCGCGTATCAATATTGGTAGAAGTTATAGAATAGGCCTCCTGATGTGGTCAACACCTCCCGCTATTTAATTTTTATTAATTTAAATACACACTTACATAGTTCAAATGCTACAAACTATATTAAGTTCCTTTGCATACAACTATTGCTTTATTTACTATTTTATTTTTAAAATGTCACCATTATTATAATTGCCGTCAAATAATTATGGATTGGAGATATCTACACTGATGCCAAATTTTTTAAGTGTCTACCTGTACAAATATCTGTAATCCGTCAATGTCATTTTATATTCTGACATTTTCGTTAGTACTTGCATGCGCTCTTTATTCCCAATCCTATAAATTGCATTATATTTAGACTTTTGAAAAGAAAATGGGTGAAACTCATGAATTAAATAGTCCTGGCTCTTATAAAAATCGTTTAGCAAAACAAGATTTAAATTGGCAGGCAAAAACAAGTATTGCCAATGTACACAATTTTATTAAAAAATTGGCGTTACATCCTGAAAAAAATTATAATTTATTAAATAACAAGAAAACTTTAGATTTGATTGCAGAAGTACGTTGTGTAGGCAGATCTTCTGTTCACCTAGGAATCAATTATTCTTACATGTTATTTAAATTGCACCGGTTATTGTATTTTAACGCAAACGTGACCTTAGCTTGGAGTCTGGAAACTTTGGTCAAAACATAAATATAAATTTTCCACAGAGACAATTTTTATATTTTGTATTACGTATTACTGTCTTACCCTACTTATTTGTTATAATATTTTCTTCATTTAAGATGTGTTAAAAATTTGAATTAGTTTCAAATGTATTATATGACCTTTGCGTTCATTCCTGGTCATGTCAAGTTACAAGCGGCAACACCGCAGGGCAAGGGACAGGTTGCGGAAAGGGATAAAAGTTGAACATTATACCATAATCATTTGACGGCGAGTATAATTTGCAGTGATTATTGATTGACAGTGACATTTATCTGTCAGTTACATACATTTAAAATATGAACTGTTTAATAAAGGAATTGTGTTTATCTTTAAAACATAGGCTCTGGGATTTATAAAAAGATTATCTTTTAAATTTAGCTGTAAAATATATACGAGTAGAAATAGTATTAATATACCTATACCTGTACAAAATTCAATAAACTTTAATTTTTATGACAAAATTCAAAAACATGACATTTAAGGTATTTTTCGAAGAAAAACTAAAATGCCATTTCCGATTATTCGACTTACACCAAAATCTATAATGGTTTCTTTTCATATTAGGATATCATAGGGTTGCAGTACAAGGTTTCAGAGTTTTCTGAATGATAGTATTTAAGTTAGAGCGTAAACAAATCCATATACACAAACACACACACACATGTATACACACATACACACACACACACACACACACACATGTATACACACATACACACACACATGTATACACACATACACACTCACACACATACACATACACACACACACACAATCACAGATTTCGTCGAGAAAATGTTAAAATTGGATTTTAGAGACCTTAAAACGTGGTCATTTCGGTAGACCACATGAACATACTCGCTGAAAACCAAGCCGGGTTTAGGAAAAATAGGTCCGTCATACATCACTATGTATACACAACAATAAAAAAATGTATTCTATATTTGTTGATATGTCAAAAGCTTTTGATAGCATAAATCAAGAAAAATTATGGACAAAATTGTATCAATCTGGAATCAGTACAAAACTCATAAGAATCATACAGAATATTTATTCTCAAGCGACCGTCCAGATTAGCGTAAAAACCGAATTGTCAAACAAAATCGAAATAAACAAAGGAGTACTTCAGGGAGACTCTTTGAGCCCAATACTATTTGCAATATACATAAATGACTTCGAAAACTGCTTGAGGGAAAATGGACATTTTTGAATACCTTTGAACTAAACAAATGACATATTAACACTATTATATGCTGACGACATAGTCATACTAGCAAACATACAAGTAGAAGTACAACAAAAACTAAATACACTCAAACGTTACACACAGAACAACGACCTAAAAATTAATACAAACAAAACAAAAATTTTATTATTCCACAGAGGGAGGACACCAAAACAAACTATAAAATACAAATGTCAAGGAGAAAATATCAAAATTGTAAAAGAATATACATATCTGGGATCAGAGCTGGGCAAGTTACTTTTAAAATGTAACTAGTTACAGTTACAGTTACCTCCAAAAAAAAGTAACTAAGTTACTTAAGTTCCAGTTACTTTGGTGAAAGAACTAAGTTATTTACTAGTTACTCATTAAAAGTAACTTAGTTACTTTGAGTTACTTTCTAACTACTTTTAATGGCGTGCAGTGTAGACTTAGACTGTTGACTTAGTTATTGTGTAGGATACATATCAGGGAGTTTTTGCAGTAACTACGTTAAACTAAATTTTAACGTTATTGCTTGCCAACACCCAATCAGATTATTATTGTTAATGTTAACGGACCTACAGGGCCTTATTACTGCCTAGGCCCACGAGACTACGGCCTAGGTCCCGGTTGCTGTGATTTTTAAAAAAATTATTAATTTATTTTTCAATTTTGATTTCTTATACCAAGATATAAAGAATCTACTTTCTTTCTAACATGACATGAACATTATAATGTATAAAACATGCAGACATTATTTCCTAGCTAGACTTATTAGTGGATAATGATTAATTTATTGGAAACCTCGGATCAGACGTCGATTTTCAATCTGAGGCCCCGCGCTCATATATCTAAGAAAATTTGATGAAAAAGTATCTTTTTATAAATATTTGGGGCCCCGCTACGCTAATAACATATTCCCGAGAACCGGCAAAATCGCCAACCGTCCCTAGAAAGGAGTAACAAAATATTACGCTAAAATTTCACCTCAAACTAGAATCGAGCATGCGGTACTATATAATTGATCAGCTTTTCTCTCAGCAGGCAATTTTTTTTTTCTTTAATAAATAAACTTACATTATAATTATACAAATATTTGTACGTACTTGTTTTTTACTATAAAGAGTTACTATAAAGAGGGAGGAGGGCCCGAAAAAAAATTTGGCCTAGGGCCCAAAAATCTGATAAAAAGGCCCTGCGGACCTACATCATAATATAACATAAAAATTAAAAGTGACATTTTATCTTGTGAGAAGGGAATTTGCAAAAATGAGACGAATTCAAGTCTCGCAACACTTAGAACAACGAACAAAATACACTATATTTTGTATAACCTGAAAATTGGAATAATTTTGATGATTTAGTGGCAGCTTAATTATAATTTATTAAAACGTATCATTTGTAAGCGAGGAAAATATTTGAAAATAATATATTTTATGTCAAATTTAACATTTAGTGACTTTTTAATTCTAGAATTAAAAGTTAAAATAATGTGTTATTTTTAGTTTTTCTGTTTACCGTACAAAAACTCTATTATTAATGAATGTAATTATTTTATTATCTATTATGGCTTGAAATCAATCAACAATAATATTGAATTTAATTATTACATACATTTATTTAAAACAAAACAGTTTTAGTTAGTGTTTCTAAAAAAGGCATCAGCCTCAACAAAATATTTCTTAGAAATTTAAATCCCCCCGTTGCTCTTTATGACTAAGTTTCATTCCACTTTTTAAGTTACTTTGACTAACTTAAGTTACATTCTAGTAACTTAAGTTACTCAAGTAACTAGTAACTAAAAACCGGAAAGTTACCAACTACTTTACCGCAGCAAGTTAAGTTACAGTTACAGTTACCATATTTTAAAAAGTAACTAAGTTACGTTACAAGTTACGTAAAAGTAACTAGTTAGTAACTAAGTTACTAAAGTAACTAGTTACTGCCCAGCTCTGTCTGGGATTCAATTTTGTCTCTTCAGGATTACATAACAAGACATGTAAAGAAAGGATAAGCAAAGCAAATGTCGCTTCAGCAAACATAAGAAGAATTATGATCATATCGAAAGCAGATAACTGGGAAACACGTTTAAAACTATACAGTACAATTACTGTACCAATCGCATTATACGGCAGTGAAATCTGGGGCTTACAACACGAAGAGAAAATAGAAAAAGTGCAAACAAACTTCTTCAACGCCCAACTACACAATGCGCAGGGAAACAGGCGAACATAATCTTGCCGTTAAAATACTAAAACAAACACTTAATTGGTGGCTACAGATTTTAAAAATGAGTGACTCTCTATACCCAAAAATGTGCTACAATAAAATTAAAACACTAGACGTAAACGAACGATTAAATAAATATAACTGGTGCAGTGTATTAAAAAATACATTAAATAAACTAAATTTACAAAATATATGGTTAAACCAAAGTGCGGGTAATCTGAAGAGAAGTATGGACTACATATTATCAGAGCTGGGCAGTAACTAGTTACTATAGGAACTTAGTTACTAACTAGTTACTTTTACGTAACTTGTAACGTAACTTAGTTACTTTTTAAAATATGGTAACTGTAACTTAACTTGCTGCGGAAAGGTAGTTGGTAACTTTACGGTTTTTAGTTACTAGTTACTTGAGTAACTTAAGTTACTTCAAGGGGGGGAGGATTAAAATTTCTAAGAAATATTTTGTAAGTAATTATATTCATTAATAATAGAGTTTTTGTACGGTAAACAGAAAAACTAAAAATAACACATTATTTTAACTTTTAATTCTAGAATTAAAAAGTCACTAAATGTTAAATTTGACTTATAAAATATATTATTTTCAAATGTTTTCCTCGCTTACAAATGATGTTTCAATAAATTATAATTAAACTGCCACTAAATCATCAAAATTATTCCAATTTTCAGGTTATACAAAAAATAGTGTATTTTGTACGTTGTTCCAAGGGTTTGCAAGACTTGAATTCGTCTCATTTTTGCAAATTCCCTTCTCACAAGATAAAATGTCACTTTTAATTTTTATAGTATATTATAATGTAGATCCGCAGGGCCTTTTTATCAGATTTTTGGGTTCTAGACCAAATTTTTTTTCGGGCCTCCCTCCCTCTTTATAGTAAAAAACAAGTACGTACAAATATTTGTATGATTATAATGTAAGTTTATTTATTAAAGAAAAAAAAATAAAATTGCATGCTGAGAGAAAAGCTGATGAATTATACAGTACCGCATGCTCGATTCTAGTTTGAGGTGAAATTTTAGCGTAATATTTTGTTACTCCTCTCTAGGGAAGGTTGGCGATTTTGCCGGGTCTCGGGAATATGTTATTAGCGTAGCGGGGCCCGACATATTTATAAAAAGATACTTTTTCATCAAATTTTCTTAGATATTTGAATGTGCGGGGCCCATGTGAGCGCGGGGCCTCAGATTGAAAACCGACGTCTGATCCGAGGTTTCTAATAAATTAATCATTATCCACTAATAAGTCTAGGAAATAATGCCTGCATGTTTTATACATTATAATGGTCATGTCATGTTAGAAAGAAAGTAGATTCTTTATATCTTGGTATAAGAAATCAAAATTGAAAAATAAATTAATAAATTTTAAAAAAATCAGAGTCAAAGCGGGCCCTATGCCGTGGCCTCGTGGGCCTAGGCGGTAATAAGGCCCTGTAGGTCCGTTAACATTAACTATAATAATTTGATTGGGTGTTGCCAAGCAATAACTTTAAAATTTAGGTTAACGTAATTAGTGCAAAAACTCCCTGATATGTATACTACACAATAACTAAGTCAACAGTCTAAGTCTACACTTCACGCCATTAAAAGTAGTTAGAAAGTAACTCAAGGTAACTAAGTTACTTTTTATGAGTAACTAGTAAATAACTTAGTTCTTTCACGAAAGTAACTGTAACTTAAGTAACTTAGTTACTTTTTTTTGGAGGTAACTGTAACTAGTTACATTTTAAAAGTAACTTGCCCAGCTCTGCATATTATGGACATACAGGTGTTACCTCTATAATATAAATACGGACAGAATAAACAAATCCAGATATTCAATCGAGTATAAAAACATCCAAATTAACAGTAAAACGCGAAACACGATATACAACCTAAATTACAAAATTATAAAAGTATTCTCACAAATCAGAGTGGCGAACACAAGTGACACAGTTCTGTATTTTAATGGAAGTGTACATAAATTTAGTGCATCAAATATCTGCCCAATATGTAACACCCACGAAGAAGATAACCTGTACCACTTCATAGCAACCTGTCCAATTCTATCCCCAGTGAGAGAACACTACTTACGAAATCTACATAACATCAATAAAGACAATTACTTTCAAACATTATTTTCTGAGAAAGACATTAACATAATTAAAAAAATATACTTTTATACGTTAAATGCAACTAAATTACGTGCTTTTGCATTAGATGAATAGTTATAAGTTAAATATAAAATATTGATCATTCTTAATTCACTTAATTAGACTTAAGTTTACATACAGGATATAATAATATAATACAACATTTTCTTTAGCTTCAAAACTGTAAACAATATATACTGTATACTATTTGTAATTAAATTTGTTCACTTTCACTCTTTTGTACAAGCTCTCATGCTTTTAACAAATAAAACGTATTATTATTATTACTATTACATTAATTGTTGTAAAATATCATCACATTCGTTTTATTTTTGAGACACCTGTACATGGATTACTTGGAAACAAAAATTTTAACAAGTAAAAATGCCTTAATTAATTAAATTTTGTTTTGGTTTCGCTACGTAGACGATGTAATTTGTTTGTATGTAGGTAGGGAAAGACAACTACATTCTTTTTCTGAAAAAAAAATTCACTATGGAAATAGAATATGATAAATCGCCAAACTTTCTATATTTAACCATCACTCATTGTAATAATAAATTTATTTTCAAAATATAACAGAAAAACACAGACACAATATGAAAGACAAACTTTTGAAAGTCCCCTTAAATTATTATAGATTATAATTCAGAGTTTACTACTATAACCGTTGTTAAGGGCAATTATTATTAATTGCCCTTAACAACGGCTACTCGCCTCATTTAATTCAAAATCATATTTTTAAGAAATTATCCAAGTTGCTTTTAAAACAGTTTTATACCCCATCCATACCAAAAGAAAGGGCCGGTCTTTCCACCTTCGGATAAAGTGCCGGATAAAGTTATCTGGTGGATAAATCAAAAATGTGTCTTTCCACCTTCAGATAAGGTTATCCGCCAGATAAATATTGTCTATCCGACAGATAAGTTACCTGGAACTTTTCTACTGGATAAATATGATATCTGACGGAAACATATAAATCGATGCCAGAAAATTTTCCAATGAGGCAAAAATAATATTCATTCCTACAAACCGTACATATTTTTTGTCATACCTAAATGTTAAATAAATACACACAAGGTTATGGGTATCAGGGATGTCGAGAAAAAGAAATAAATACAAACAAATAAATCATTACACATCTAAACTTTGAGAGACAAGAGTTCTTGCTTCTCAGACCTTGTTCCATCATCATTTTACTGTAGTTTGTCCATCCCTGGTTACTCATTCTCACGTAGTTAATATTTTTGTAATCAAATTTTATCATTATTATAATCAAGTATTATTATTATTGTCATCAAGTTTAATCATTACCATGATGAAATTTGTCTTCAATTATATACTATTTTAAAATTAATTTTAGAGGCAGTATACATTTTTTTGTCGGTCCAAGGAGGTCATTCTTGATCCCTCGCCGCTGTGTATGTCTTTTCATCTACAAGTACAAATATAAAAATATTTCGTATTTCAATAACTTCTGAATTATTGGAGCTCTCACGTTAGTCACTTTTCAATTTTTATAATCCTTAAACATTTCCAAATATGAACAAAAAGCAAAATATCCTACACACATGTTATTTATCCAAATTACTTTTAAATTATAACTTTTTGATCGATGTGATCGGCAGTGTGAGCTATTGGGCCTTTCAACCGGTGGAGGAGTGTTGCTTGCAGTGCGAGATTTTATTACAGCAAATACGTTGAACTTCGATTTTATCACCTCATTAATAAATTGTGTCGACATAGTGGGTTGTAAAATAATTGTTAATTCTTATTCTTTAATTATAATAACCATGTACATTCCACCAAACATAGGTCTCAGCGACTTTGAATTACTTTTTGATACTTTGGGTAGATCCGATATTTTATACGACAATAATGTAATTATAATCGGTGATTTCAATGTTACTAACTATCACTCTAATACTATTGACAACAAAAATGCAATACTGCATAATTTCCTCAATTTCTCTAATCTTATCCAAATCAATAATATTACTAATTGCAATAATAGACTCTTAGATTTAGTCATAACCAACATTAGGCAGGATAACATAGATCTGTTTAACTGTGATCATGAAATAGTAAAAATAGACAAGCACCATCCTCCAATTGAATTGATAGCCGATACAAATACTGAAATTAGACTAAATTTTCCTACAAATAGTGGTAAAACGTCATACAACTTCAAAAAATGCAACTTCCCACAATTATACGCTGATCTTATGAACATCGACTGGACTTTTATAACATCATTCAATAATGTAAATGAAGCATGTAATGCTTTCTACAAAATTTTAAGAGAATGTTTCTGTCGCCACGTTCCCCTTTATTGTAAAAAGTCTACCGCACACACTTATCCGCCATGGTTTACTACTGATTTGAAAATACTTATTACCCAGAAAGAAAAATACCGGAAAAAAAAGTGTCGTTAATGTTCAATACAAGAATGATTTCAATAGATTACGAAAATTAGTGAAAAATGAAATTAAAATTGCTTACAAAACGTACATATGCAATATAGAAAATTATATCAAAGCAGATTCGAAAAAATTTTGGTCTTTCCTTAACACGAAATGTAACAAATCCCGAATTCCTGGCTCAGTTAAATTTCAAGAAACTATTTATGACAATTCGCAATCTATAGTTCAAGCTTTTAGTGATTACTTTCAAAGTGTCTACAATAATCCGCCACAGTTAAATACAACAACCCACATCAATGTAGCAGACAATTATGATAGTTTGCCCCTGAATTATGTATCCGAAAGTGAAATCATAACTGCCTCAAAAAAGTTGAACAATAAATTAACATCCGGAGTTGATCAGATTCCATCATTTATAGTTAAGGATTGTATATCCACTTTTATTTATCCCTTGACAAATATTTTCAATTTAATAATACAAACAGCTGAATATCCAACAATATGAAGACTGCCCGTATTTGCCCTGTTTTTAAAAAGGTGATACATCTATTGTCGAAAATTATCGCCCTATCTAAATTTTATGTAATTTTTCTAAGTTATTCGATATTATCCTACATAAGAATCTTTACAACTTCATCAAACCTACAATCTCTGATAATCAACACGGATTTATGGAAAAACGCTCCACGATCACAAATTTAGCGGTGTTTTCACAATTTACATTTGATATCATAGACAGCGGAGGACAGGTTGATTGTACCTATACAGACATTAGCAAAGCCTTTGATCAAGTAGACCACCACTTATTGTTGCTTAAACTTGAAAGGTACGGGGTTTGCGGTAACTTATTGCGGCTATTACAATCTTACATTGCACACAGGCTACAATTCGTATCACACAACGGTTTTGACACCAGGCCCTTTGTAGTAACTTCAGGTGTGCCACAGGGTTCGAACTTGTCCCCACTTCTTTTCGCTATGTTCATAAACGACCTATGTTCCAAAATAGTGTCTCCATCTTTATTATTTGCTGACGATTTAAAAAAATTCAGGCGTATCGAAACTTCCACAGATAATGTAATATTACAAAATGACCTAAATATTGTTTATGATTGGTGTCATAATAACCATCTCACATTAAATGTCGATAAATGCCAAGTTGTGTCATACACTAGGAAAAAGAATAAATATATTTATGAATATAAAATCAATGAATCTATTATTACAAGAGATGTTTTAATAAAAGATTTCGGGATAAACTTTGATGGTATGTTCCATTTCACACATCATGTCAATGTCACAATCAATAGTGCTTACAAAGCTCTTGGCTTTATACTGCGCAACACTAAAGATTTTAATAATATACCCTATTTATAATAATCAAATAAAAAAAATCGAATCTGTTCAAAAAAAAATTTTAAAAGGTATTACATTTAAATTTCTAAATTTCTATACACAACCTGGTTATGACTACAATATTCTTTTAAACCAGTTCGAATATAAATCCCTTGAAGATAGGCGCACTCATTCTTCCCTAATATTTCTATATAAATTATTAAATAATATAGTTGATTGTGCACCATTATTAAGCAAAATATACTTTTCAGTACCCCGAATTTCCTCTAGAAATGAACACCTCTTATACTGTAAAACTCATAAAACCAATCTATTGCTTAAATCCCCCGTATTTATAATGTCAAAAAATTACAACAACCTAAATTGTAACATTGATGTATTTAACATGTCGCTTGCAACATTTATTTTTACATTTAAATAATTAGTATTAATATTATTATATTTCAGTATGTATTAGCTAATTATTGTATTTATTTTCTTTTCTTTCTATTTCTTACATTTATCTTTATTATCTTGTCCTGTAATTGGTATATACACGGTTGGGCAATAAATACTATTATTATTATTATTATTATTATTATTATTATCACAGTAAATATTTGTAATTACGTCAAAAAGATCATAACCACAAATGCCAAAACATAAATATTAAGCAATTTGATCGAAATAAAACTTATATGACATTTTCTTGCTCTGCCTTATTAATTCTCTTTTTAATTTTATCAGAGATTTTGGAACTGCCTATACTGCACTTATCTGTCGGATAGTTATCCGTCAGATAAATTTGAAATGAAAGACAGAAAAAAGTTATCCGCCGGATAAAGTCTCAGATAAGTTTATCTGGCAGATAGCTATCCGGAACTGGAACTATATCTGAAGGTGGAAAGACCGGCCCAAAGAAATTACAAAAAACTTGCATATATAAATCAGTACAGTGAAAAAATTTCCTCCGAGCTCAGAAAATTTAATATACAATGTGGTTTTAATAATAAAATAATACTTGAGAACATTACTAATGAATAATAAATTTAAATCGAAATCAATTATAAAAAGTCCGGTATCTGTCAAATAAATTGTAATGATTGTGACTGCATTTACATTAGTCAAGCAGCACTTAATTTTAACATTAGATTTGATAAACACATAAGAAGTTTTAAAAACAGTATAACTAACTCAAATGTAGCCCAACATTTATTACAAAATCAACACTCATAAAGATAATTTAAAAATTCTGAATTGTGAAAAGGAAAAGTCAAGATTAGCCTTCCTGGAATCCTTTAAAATCAAGAAAGCCATTTACTATGGCTATAACTTTGAATGAATAGTTAGACCTATATAGGTAGGTACTGTAATGAAGTAATTTTCTTTCTAATAATTTTTTATGTGCGATTTAATAATTTTTTGAGATAATTTTGATTTTGCATACATAATGTGCATCATGTAATATTTCTATAAAAAGCAATAAAATAAATGGGTATTGTGACTAAATTGGAATATATGTTATTATATTTTTTATATCAGTTCTTTTGTTGCAAGAAATTTCAACTCTAAATCTACATAGATAGTATGTTTTGTTGAAACGGCACGTCTAACTGCTCTATTTTGTGTGCATTTACTTTCCGGCAAATGTTTAAAAAATGATTTATTCGTAATGTAATACATCATTATGATATTTTGATAAAAAGCAATAATATAAATACACATTAGATTGTGTGCATTTTATTTTATTTTTGTCGATCAATCAATTGAAACTAAAATGAGAATGTATTCTATATTTTTTATTTTATTTCTTTTTTTCCTGGAAATTTCTACCAAAAACCGTAAGAAAGGTTGTATTTTATAAATAAAATATTTATTGTTATAATATACAGGTCCAAAATTTATGTTATTGGATCGATATGAAATATGCTATATATCAGAAAAATCTCCTGCAAAAATATATTATGTCCATGTAAGATACCTTCGAAATCACGATTATTTTTTCTCGTTTTTTATTGAATTTTATGAAGATGCACATGAGAAAGATATTGACGTAAGTTTGTAATTATTCTTAATGTAAATTATATTGGTATAATTATTTAGGTTGTTATATTTTGCACAAACTCCATAATACTTTTTCTATTTTGGTTGTTTAATCTGTACTTTATGAAACTCATTTGAATATCATAAAGTACTTCTTTAAATAACTCAAACCTAATATCAGTTAGATTGTTTCTGATAATTGTCATTGGGCGCATTCGGCAGACTTCTATGGTCATTGAGCACCTGACCGACCGGTCATTGAACAAGGAGGTCTCTGCTGAATGCACTTTTCACATTCACGTGGATCAAATGTCTAATAATCGTAACGTTAATTTTATAATAACTTTTATGTTATTTGTTAAACAGATTGAAAAATTGCATTATAAGAAAATTTTAATAATTTGACAATAAGTTGTAGGTTTTTAACTTTTCAATCAATTTTCTTATTGATGTATAATAATATTTAATATACTTATGATAAAAAATAATATTTTCAGTGTTTTTACATGTAAATAAATGTTATTTTGTTTTACTGCAAAGATAATGGATGACATTAGATAATTTCTACTAGAAGAATAAAATCCAGTGAATTTAAATATTGCTCGCGTAAACAAGTAACCAAATGACTAGGAACATCTGACCGTACTTTTTTACGGTCAGCTGGTCGGTGACCGGTCAGTGAACGGTCTCTAGTGAACAGTGCATTCAGCAGAAAAATGGTCTGCTGAATGCGCCCATTGTAAATATTGTTTCTAGAAGACCTGTACTTCATTTCACGTAATAAAATAGCGTTAGTTTAGATAGGGATATAAACTCATCTATCTGATTGGTCAGAAAACACACCAAGTTCAGAAAAGCGAAAAAAAATATCGCCTCTCAGCTGCCAGTAAAATTGACAAAGTTAAATTATACTTAACCATGTTTTTGATTTTGATTTTATAATTTTGAATATTTAAATATTGAACATTTTTACAGATGATAGCTATTTGTGTATTAAGAGCGCAAAATGCGACATTGTCAATTGAGAGGTTGTTCTCTCGAAATCGACAATGTCCATTTGCGCTCGAAACACACACAAGATTTTTTCTACAGTCGCCACAATGGGGTCCTTCATCATAACAAAAAATAATAAATTGTACACTTTATACTTACAGTACTGCTCAATAAATAACGATTGGCTAATACAAAAGATACGGTTTAAACTTAAAAAGCCTTTTAAATGATTATATCGTTACATTAGCCATCTATTCCATAAAAGAAAACCAAAATTAGAGCGTGGAATCAAGGATTTGTGATGATTTGATGAGTTTTTGTAGCAAAATGTGTGGTTAGTTGTCACGCCTGCCACACTGAAAAATTTAACAAATATTTCAAGGAATTTGTGATTATATAGAAATGTATGTGCATTGACTGACTTCTCGCAATTATTTAAGTAACGAAATAACTAATAACTTTATTGTAATCAAAATAAATAGTTAAATAGAGATCAGATGTCAGTACGACTCGCAACTATCCTACCGCCATCTGTGTACAATCATTCCTATTACTAAACATAACTGTTCACACAATTTATTTTATATTTAATTTTATTTTATCGTTGTTTTCCATTCTTCTTGAGTTTTTATTCAATCTAATCTAAGAATTTTAAACTTTCGTTTTTGTAAATGAATGCCCTATTTCATTTTCATAGCAGTGTGGCATTTTGTTAGGTTATGTTAAATACTGACAGAACATATGTCAAATTGACTTGTGAACGTGATAAATGTGTAATTACAGTGCCATTAGTTCCTAACTAAACATTTTCATTAAGAATGTAGACAAGTGACATTTATCAACATTGTATACTTAGAAATTTGGACAGCGAGCGTTTTTTCTTTGTCGCGCATGAGCGGCAAAGTGACATTTTGCGTTGACAAAAGAGAGCGCAAATGGCTACTTTCTATAGTGACTGTAGAAAAACATATTTTTACTCGTATGATTGACAAAGTTTGGTTTCACGAATTTAAATTATTTATTTAATGCATGTTAAAACGGCCTGCTCTCAAGCGCCATCTGCTATTTTCTTACGTGAAATGAAATATAGTACTGAAATGATGTAATAATAGAAGTAAATGTCAGTCAGTGTTAGCAACAATGAAATAAAAAATTAAATACAATCCTTGGTTAAAATTTTAACTGCCAGTTAAATAAATAAAATTGAGACGAACTACCATATGACAGATTCATCATTACTGTCAGTAATTCGACTCAATATTATATATTTAACTGAAAATTAAAATTTTAATCAGAGATTGTTAAACTGGTCCTTAATATCTAATCTTAAAAGTTTAACGAATCAAAAAAATGTTACTCTGGATTTATAAAATTATATTTATTTAATGCTTCGTTACGTAAAACACAGACTGGTATCACAAGCCTTGTTTTAACTAAACTGCTGTTTTAAAAAATGTCAAATTCAAATTTCTATATGCAATTTCAGCATTAAGGATTTTTTTTTGAAATATTTGTTTGAAAAACTGTTCTACATTGAAATCATATTTTGATATATTTGATTATAATTATTATTATTATTATTATTATTATTATTATTATTATTATTATTATTATTATTAAAAATGAATTCTGATATTTTTTTAAAACAGCGGTTTAGTTAAAGCAGGGCTTGTGGTACCAGCCAACGGGGTAAAAATAAAATTATCTCACTATGATTTCAAATTTGTATATCATAAGGATTTGATTTTGTGCAAAATGTTAGTATTTAAATATTGTCGGATTCCTTCTTGTAATCAATATTCTCGAGCCATAAGAAAAATATTCTTTATTGTAATCAACATCTTCACAGTTATTACTTCAATATAACGAGACTAAAAAAATATCCGTTTGGAATTATAACTACTAAACTGTGCGTTTTTTAATATAGAATAACATATTAATACAAATTGTATTAATAACAATTTTGTGTTAACGCATTTGACCTAACCGAACACTTTTGAGTTACAAATTTATAAATACACATATAATTTAATATTTACACTATTGGATATATAAATATGGTATAATTACTTTAAATTCATGTAAAATTCAGAAACAATATCGTGAAATGTCAATTCCGTACTTAATCCATGTAAACAACTTTCGAAGTTGGCATAATATAATATGCACCATTTTCTGCCAAACTAACGCCGTCTAATCAGAATCGAGTCCTCTATTGACAACACCATGTACAGGGTATATCACGGAAAGTGAAACTTCATAAATGCAAAAATAAAATTTGAAAATTCACGGAATTACAATTTAAGAGTATTAGCCATGGAATTAGAAACAAAAGACGAATAAAAGCATAACCACAGACAAACCCAACCAGATACTCAGCCAGCCAGCGCATAGGAGCCAGATTATTTGTAGTAGTTATCACGATTGTTCTAGACGGCGTTAGTGCAGTAACAACAGATTACAACCGCCCAGTCGGGTAAATAAATTGTGTGATATTTTACTTGGGCAACTGTAATCTGGGGAAGGTGCGAGCGAGCCTCGAGCCACATCTCCCTGACGGGTGATAATTTCTATTA
This sequence comes from Ophonus ardosiacus, assembly GCA_943142095.1. NCBI lineage: Eukaryota > Metazoa > Arthropoda > Insecta > Coleoptera > Carabidae > Ophonus > Ophonus ardosiacus. The sequence continues at coordinate 6,362,800 of OW964841.1, forward strand.
AATTCTTGTTAAAGTTATTAATTATATGATGGTAAATAAATAGTTATTTAAACATCTTATAAACATAATGGCTGAATAAACATTTAGGGAATATCACAATATAATTTTTTAAATAAATAAAATCTTGGAAAGCAATAAAAAAAAAACTTTATCTTTAACTCCATAGAAGATATAATAAAAATTTTAAATGTATCGGATAGAGATTTTTATATTTTTTAATATTAATAATAACAAAAATTTTCAAAAAATAATATTTAGAAGATTTTTTCAAAGAAACTGGTTGTCCAAAATCTAATCAGCTCTTCAAAGGAATGTCAGATTGAGGAAACTGCAGTAAAATTTTTTTTTAAGTCTTATAGTATTTGAGAAACCGTGGTTCCAACATCCACACACACACCCGCACGGACATCATCGTAAAAATGTTATAATCGGATTATAGGGACCTTAAAACGTGCTTATCCACTAAAATCTGGATATGCGATTTTTAGCATGATTCCAATACCTCTCTTAGCGAGAGGTAAAAGTTGCAGAACTTTACCCAAATATTGTTTTTTATTGTATTTAACATGTCTTCTGCACACATATAATTCTAATTATATCTATTTTTCATTGTATGAGGAATTCCCTATATGTCAAAGATTCTTCCAATACATTATTAAGATTGCTGGTATTTTTGATGGATATATGCATTTTACCTATAATTTTAAATATTTGATTAATAAAACAATAAGAAAGATTAAAAGTACTTCCCAAAAAAAGCTATCTGAATGTCACTGTTGTTTACATCCGATTATTCTATATATTATAGTATCTTTATCTCTTAATCTATAGAAGATATAATAAAAATTTTAAATGAGTCAAATGTAGAATTTTATGTTCTTCAATATTAATAATAACAGAAATTTTCAAAATATAATATTTAAAAGATTTAAAAAAAATCTATTACTTCCGGTTGTCCAATTGTTACCAAAATCTAATCAGCTCTTCCCAGGAATATCAGATTGAGGAAACTGCAAATTAAATATTTATTAAGTCTTGTAGTATTTGAAAAACCCGTTCTCCAACATGCACACACACACACACACACACACACACACACACACACACATATATATATATATATATATATATATGTGGACATCATCGTAAAAATGTTATAATCGGATTCTAGGGACCTTAAAACGTGCTTATCCTCTAAAATCTGGATATACGAATTTTAGCATGATTCCAATACCTCTCTTAGCGAGAGGTAATAAAGAGCGGTCTCAAGAATTTCCATCATGTTTCAATGGTCAAACGATGACAGCTATAATCGATATTTCACAAAACTTTAATAAACTAGAATTAAAATATTTTCTTACTAGCAAATTAAATTAAGATGTTTAGAAAATATTTTTGTCAGGTACTAGTAGTATAATAATGCTATTGAGATTGTGATATTATTAGTTATTATTTTTACTACTCATATACTTAAATAAAAGTGATTTTTATTCCTACCCTCGTTCCTACCATAATGATTTCTTGTCTAATTTTAGAGCAGAAATATAAAGTTAGATATTATAAACCCTTAAATGTTCGGACAAAGTAGTGTAAAATTTCGAAAGCCTTCCATAAAAAAAGTACTCGTAGGTCTGTAATTTTTACAAGCTTACACTAGAAGCATCTCTTTTTACCTCTCGGTAAGAGAGTTATTGGAATCATGCTAAAAATCGCATATCCAGATTTTAGTGGATAAGCACGTTTTAAGGTCCCCAGAATCCGATTATAACATTTTTACGATGATGTCTGTAGGTGTATGTGTGTGTGTGTGTGTGTGTGTGTGTGTGTGTGTGTGTGTGTGTATGTGTTTGTGTGCGTGGATGTTGGAACCACGGTTTCTCAAATACTATAAGACTTAAAAAATATTTAACTGCAGTTTCCTCAATCTGACAATCCTGGAAAGAGCTGATTAGATTTTGGTAAGAACTGGACAACCGGAAGTAATAGTTTCCTTAAAAAAAATCTTCTAAATATTATTTTTTGAAAATTTCTGTTTATTACTATTATTCACGAACATAAAATTCTACATCTGATACATTTAAATTTTTTATTATATCTTGTATAGATTTAGAGATAAAGGCACTGTAATATATAGAATAATCTAATCGCAGAGGCCAAGGCACTAAGGAAACCAGTTGACAAATTCAAATGTTTATAACATAGTTTGTAAATGATAGATGTCAGTGTCAAAAAACAACAGATCTAGTGACATTCTGAAAGCTTTTTCTGTAAAGTACATTTAATCTTTCTTGTTTTATTAATTAAATATTTAAAATTGTAAGTAATACATATATCCATAAGAAATACCGACAATCTTGTTATGAATTGGAAGAATCTCTGACATTTAGGAACTTCCTCATACAATGAAAAATATATATAATTAGAATTGTATGTATGCAGAAGACATGTTAAATACAATAAAAACAATATTTGGGTAAAGTTTTGTAATGTTTTTGTTATAAAACGACGGTTCGATAGCGAAGTGCAATACAATACTTATGTAACATAAAATGGAAATGACGAGAGGTATTGCGCTGGTCACAACAGATTTTTTTTTATAATTTATTCTTGCAAATCAAGAACCAAACCAAAATCAGATTCTCAGTTTGGTTTGGCAATAATTGTAATGATCATCATTTGTTAAAATTTTTAATAGTAGTAAAAATTTATAAAGTATGTGTGTGGGAATCAAAATCAGAAAATGTAAATAAGATAACGAAGAAACATAAATTAAGAACAGTCAGTAATATTTTATTTTAAGTCTTTTTTGTTTAATTTATTATGAATTCTTGCTACGTATTATATATGATTCTATTGTTTCTGTTTATTTGTGTATTATTTAGTAATATAGAAATTACCTTACTAGCTTACTACTTTAGAAAATTGCTAAAGTGTGAAAGTATTCCATTCTTACTAAATAGTCCATTAAATTCATATTACCCATTAAATAATGTTGCGAATGCAATGACTATAAAGTGTTATAATTGTAAGTAGCCAAAAATTGAACTTAGTTTATTAGTTTACAATACATTTTCTTATGTTAGTCAATTCAACCAACATCGTTCTGTGCTTAGTACCCACAGTACCCCTACCTCTCAGTCAGTCTGGTGCTGGTGCGACGTCAGAGGAAGAAAATATTGTCAACTATACCACCACTTTGTTCTCTAAACTACATTTCATTCTCTTTCTGTGTCCCCCGCGCCATCTATTAAATTTAAAACTAAATATAATATCAGAGTACATTTTCTAACGTTAGGCTGTGTATAACGTTTTATACGTCAAATTATTAGTACTGGTTATACGACCCAACTGAGTAAGCTGCGAGAAAAAATTCAAAATCTTTGATTAGTTAAATTAAAATATATTTAAAATCGACAAACACTCATTCTTAAATGAATCATACCTTAAATAAACTATAAATCTTAGTGAAACAACCGAAAATAAGTGACTCTTGAACGAAATCAAATAACACCACGAGGTTACAAGCGCGCGTGTATAACCTTGCGCTTAAGTCACTCGCACCAGCAACGCAAATCAGTGTTACCAACTATATTGGAAATAAATACCAAACTCACAACTTCTAATATAATATACCAGTATATCTGAAAATAACGGTGGAACTTTATATGTTATAACAACACCCACTTCGGTTATTACTACAAGTACAACGAATATTTACACCTCACCTGTAATTACGACAATCCAATATGCGTCATCACAGAATAGCGATACTTTATCTGCCATTACTACACCACCATGAAGGAGGAGCTCACTTTCATCCCAAAATACTCCAAGTCCATATTATACTCCTGATATAACTATGGAATATACATCTGACCCTTCATAAAATAAACATAGTCAACTAGAAAAATTCTCGTGGCAGAAAGTTAAAAGGAAAAGAGGAATGGAAGAAAAAGCCCATTTCGAACAGACAAACAAAAGGCATAACGCTACTAAAATAAATTAGAGTGATACATCAACAAATAATAGGTACTCTATAGTAGATCAAATCAAGTTAAAGTGACGAAAATACAAATAGAACGGCAACGAGAGAACACAAGCCTCCACCAATATACATAAAGGACGTAGAAAACTATTCCGCAATGATTTCAAGCCTGAAAACAGCAGTTCAAGAAAACGACTTCATCTGCAGAAAACTGGTCGAACTACTCAGAACTCATGATATAGCTTTTCATACATACCAACCACGACAAGAAAGATCATACCGAGCTGTCATAAAAAATCTACACCATTCCGTTGTACCTGATGAAATTCAAGAAGCATTAGAAAAAAAGGGACTTATTATTCGTAATGTAGTTAATATACGGAGTTGGAAAACGAAAAAATCATTACCCATGTTTTTCGTCGACCACGCGTCAAGAATACGGACACACTAAATCCTATTGCACAAAGCTTTTTAGCTGCGTAAAACGTGCAGGAAATCATCCAACATACCACTGTCAACAACAGAAACTAACTACTCCGAAATGTGTACATTGCGACGGACCCCACCCAGCTAATTATAAGGGATGTACAGTTTACAGAGAACTCCAAAAATCAAGAGGAAGAACCAGCAATAATACTCAAAAATACAGACAAATAAATCAGGAATTGAGAATAAACAACAATGAATTCCCTTTGTTGCATCAATCACGACAAAACAATATTACCTTTTCACAGGCAACACAAAATATAGGAATAAATACACCTACACAAAATAACAGCAATAATAATCTTACTCTAGAAAATATTCTCCGTAAATTAGAAACTCTTTTTAATGAACTACTAACGCAAAACGGAATTATTATCAATTTACTCAACACGCTAATTATTAAATCCAAAAATGACTTAATTACGTAAGAATTGCACTATGGAACTCTAATGGTCTGAAGCAATATAGACAAGAAACAGAAATCTTTCTTAAAGAACAAAAGATTGATATTTTACTAATCAGTGAAACGCACTGTACTGATAGAAATTATTTCAACATTAAAAATTATAAAGTTTACTGCACTAATCATCCTTGTAACAAAGCATACGGAGGTACAGCTATCGGACGGATTGCTTACAATAGCTGCAATATACTGTCCGCCGAAATTTCCGATTAGTAAAGATAAATTCGAGGAAGTATTCGAAATCTTAGGAAATCGATTCATAGCAGGAAGAGATTACAATGCAAAACATCCAGGATGGGTCTCAAGGTTAATAAACCCGAAAGGCAGACAATTACAAGCAGCTATGCTCAACAAAGAGTACGATCAAGCAAGTACAGACAAACCAACGTACCGGCCTACTGACCCTGCCAAACTCCCCGATGCTTTAGACTTCTTTGTTACAAGTCGAATATCGCCAAATTATATTAAAGTTGACGAATGCTTTGACATGGAGTCAGACCACTCAAACAAAGAAACCTAACCTACATTAGTTAACAAAGCAAGTAAATGAATGAATTTAAAAAATATCTCATCGATAATACAAATACGAATATTCCACTGAATACCGAAGATGAGATCGACAACGCAGTAAATGACCTAACAAAAAACATTCAACAAGCAGCTTGGATATCTACACCTAAAAATATTCCTAATAATAACAACACTAATTACCCGAAATATATAAAAGATAAAATTGCCGAAAAAAGAAATCGAAAACGTTGGCACTTAAACAGGCTACCAAGCGAAAAGAACCTTCTAAACAAATTAACGAAAGAAGTAAAAATTTTAATCAATGAATTTTAAAATAAATCATTCCAGAACTATGTTAGCAATCTTTCACCATCTGCCAAAGACGATTACACTCTATGGAAAGCCACAAAAACTATAAATAGATCCAGAAAGCCTATGCCTGCCATTAGAAGACTTGACTATACTTCGGCTAGATCTAATAAAGAAAAGGCAGAAATATTTGCCGAACACTTGAAAAATATTTTTAAACCAAACATACGAGTTAACGAAGAAGAAAACAATATCCTTTCATTTTTAGACAAACCGCTGCAATTATCTCTGCCGATCGAGAATTTTACTTCAGAAGAAATAAGAAACGAAATAAAAATTTTTAACAATAAAAAATCACCTGGTCACGATTTAATAACTCCAGTAATACTGAAGAACTTGCCAGACAACACAATTACCAACATTCGAAATAATTTTAATGCTATACTTAGACTACAGTATTACCCAATTTTGTGGAAGTTCTCACAGATAATACTAATATTGAAGCCCGGCAAACCAACTCATGAACTGACATCATATAGACCAATATCACTTCTACCCTGCTCGTCTAAAGTATTCGAAAAATTACTCCTAAAAAGATTAAAGTACGAACTGGAAGAGAACACCAATTTGGTTTCAGAAATAAACATTCTACTCTCGAACAGATTCACAAGGTAATAAATGAAATTGAAGTATCGTTAGAAGAACAAAAATTTTGCTCGGCAGCTTTTCTAGATATCAGTCAAGTTTTCGATAAAGTTTGGCATTTAGGACTAATGTACAAAATTAAACATAAATTGTCTTATCAATACTACTTGTTACTGAAATCTTATCTTATATTTCCAAGTTTTCCACGAAAATGACACTCAAAAATGTACCCCATACAAGCAGGTGTACCACAAGGAAGCGTTCTTGGCCCCGTACTTTACCTTTTATTCACAACAGATCTCCCAAATGACGTTAAAGTTACAATCGCTACCTATGCAGACGATACTGCAATACTGGCAATACATGAAGACTCCACAGAAGCCTTCAGAATGTTGCAACGAATTCTAGACGAAATACAAGAATGGGCAAACACCTGGCGTATTAAAATCAACGAAGAATAATCAGCACACATTACTTTCACGGTGAAGAAAGCCTCATGCCCAGAAGTCACGCTCAACAAAAAAGTTCTTCCAAAGGTGAACACCGTTTAATATCGTTGTATGCATTTAGAAAGGAGAATGACTTGGCGTAAACACTTAGATGCAAAAAGAAAGCAAACGCAAATAAAAACCAAGAAGTTAAACTGGTTAATAGGCTGATCGAAACTATCCTTATAAACAAAATACTACTTTATAAAACAATACTAGTACCTATCTGGTCTTACGGCATCCAACTATGGGGTTGCGCCAAAAAATCAAATATCAATAAAATTCAACGACTTCAAAATAAAACATTAATAACCATTGCAGACACTCCATGGTATATAAGAAATGATGCGCTACACCGCGACTTAAAAGTAAAAACTGTGTACGAACAAATAAGACACTTCTCAAAGAAATATGTAACAAGACTCGACAATCATCCGAATACCCTTGCAATGAACCTATTAAATAACTTGGAATTGGTAAGAAGACTCGCAAGAAAACAACCACTAGACTTGGCCTTGGATACCAATATAATTTAAAAAGAGGTGCTGTCAATGGGCAACTACCTCGCGCATGTTATAATTTTCATTAATCATCTATTGCAATAGAAAATTTGCTGGTTAGCCTATATGACTAGTTGTAAATTAAAGTGACAAATAAAAAAAATATTAGTATTTATTTTTTTAAATTGTGATAATAAATCGATATTAGAGTTAATTATTTCAAAAATGAATAATTATTCAAATGAAGAAAAATTACAAATAATTAAATGACATTATTCTGGCCATAGTTTACGGCAAATTCGAGGTTATATTAGCGCTTTGAAGTTGTAAGACAATGTTTCATTACTAAATAAAACAGAACTTTGGACTTCCATTGTCTTTATTATTGATAAACAAAAAACACTGTTATAACAATATTAGCACAACGTTTCGGTAGCTATACAGTGTGTCCCATTTAGAGGTGCCACCATTGGGATCTCGAGAACTATAAGAGATACGATGTCGGTTAAATGGAACTTTTTGTGCATCTTTGGGAGGTCATCTCCGATGTGCTTTTGTTTTTCCAAAAATTCTCATAGGACACTAGATAATGACGAAAAACTAAATATTGTTGATTTTTTCTTTCTCAAATAACTTCTAAACTATTAGTAATTGAGAAAAACGTTTCAAATATAAAAGATAGATATTTTTATTAACTAACCAGTGGCGTACGAAATAAATTTTCATATCCGTAAATTTTCGAGATATTACACAAACTTATATTTTTTTAAATGGAACCCATATCTGATTTTAGTCTCAAAAAAATCAATATTTTTTTCTCTTTTCAATGGTGTAAGGGTTATTATGTTTTATATTTATTTTGCTCCTAAAATTTAATTTTTCTCTTTATTTTCCTGAATTTTCTAATTATTTCCCAGAAAAACATTATTATTTTTATTAATTATATTGTATTTGATCAAAATAATTTGTTTTATGCCTTTATTACTTAATATTTTCATTCTAGACTCATAATTACAAATTACACTATGATGTGCCAAGGGCGACCTGATACAAAATATAAAAATTAATTTGATACGAATTTTGAGCAAATATTTTTAAGGAAATAAATTATTTAAATACAAGGAGTATTTCCAAATAGAAATCTACCAATATTTTCAAAATAATTGTAAATTTAATACAAAATAAGGAAAAAATAATCATTTTTGAAGGCAAAACAAATATAAAACATAATAACCCTTACATCGTTGAAAAGAGAAACCAGTAATGATTTTTTTGAGACTAAAATCAGATATGGGTTCCATTTAAAAAAATATAAGTTTGTGTTATATCTCAAAAATTTACAGATATAAAAATTTATTTCGTACGCCGCTGGTTAGTTAATAAAAATATCTATCTTTTATATTTGAAACTTTTTTCTCAATTATTAATAGTTTAGAAGTTATTTGAAAAAGAAAAAATTAACAATATTCAGTTTTTCGTCATTATCTAGTGCCCTATGAGAAATTTTGGAAAAATAAAAGCACATCTGAGATGGCCTCCCAAAGGCGCATAAAAAGTTCCATTTAACCGACATCGTATCTCTTACAGTTCTCGAAATCCCAATGGTGGCACCTCTAAATGGGACACACTGTATATCTGCTGCCGTCATCAGGTGTAGTAGTAGTACACCTGATGACGGCAGCAGATATATAGCTACCGAAACGTTGTGTTAATATTGTTATAACAGTGTTTTTTGTTTATCAATAATAAAGACAATGGAAGTCCAAAGTTCTGTTTTATTTAGTAATATTAGCGCTATTTGGCAAAATCAAGATATTCTGGGATTGTCTACTGTTCAACGATTTATTGCAAAGTTTGAGAAGACAGGTAAACTTAATTTCAAAAAATAGAAACAAATTAACGAAAACTAAAATGAGAATAAAGAAAATGTTCTTGCTTTAATAGAACTGCAGCAAACAATGGGTGCGACAAAAATTTCCAGGGAACTGAATATTCATTTTACGACAGTTCATAGAATTCTTAAAAAACATAAATACATTCCTTTCAAATTTCAAAATCAACATATTTTGGAACGAGATTTTGAACTGCATGCATCATTCTATGAAACACTGATGGAGAAGTCAAATTATGATATAAACTTTTTAAGCAATATTTTATTCACAGATGAATGCACATTTACCATGAATGGCGAATCCAACGGTCATAATTACCCATATTGGTTACAAAATAATCCACATAATATTATAGTCTCGGACACAATATCGACAAACTGTAAACGTATGGACAGGAGTTTTGGGAGATAAAATTATTGGCCCGTTCTTCATTAAAAGAATAAGTTCGAAGTCATATTTAAATTTATTAATGAAAATTGTTGGGTTAGAAATTGCCGAAATAAATAAAGAAAATTTGTGGTTCCAACACAATGGCTGCCCTGCTCATAGCACAAGAGAAATTGTGTAATATCTGAACCAAATATTTCCTGAAAGCTGGATAGGACGAAGTGGACCAATTAACTGGCCAACACGGTCGCCTGATATAACTCCGTGCGATTTTTTTTTATGGGGTCATTTAGAAACTAATGTTTATAAAAAAAGACAGCAAAATGTAGAAGAACTTGAAAATGCTATAACACAAGAATGTCAAAAAAAAGACAAGTAAATAATGTTCGGCAAAGTTTCTACAATAGATTGGGTTATTATTTAGCACAAAACGGAGAATTGTTAACATCTATTATAATTTAAGAATATTTTTAGTTTGTTGTTGTTTATATTGAATAATTTGTTACATTAATTAATTGTTAGTTTTACTTTATTTTATTTTATTAATCTTAAACAATAATTCTAATAAAACCTTTTGCTTTATTATTATTATTATTATTATTATTACTAATATTATCATTATTATTATCACTATTGCTATTATTATTATTATTATTATTATTATTATTATTATTGTTATTATTATTACTTTTAAATTTCTATTTAGAAAATTAATATTTACTAAATAAAATATTTTTAGACGGCCATTGTGATAAGTATGACATATCAACGTAGTATCCTAACACTGAAAGTTGAACTTATGACATTAGTGTTACGATATATTTCATATCGTAATAGTTGACACGGTTGCTAGGTTACTATATCATTATTTTCTGGCTATATGTACACATTATTCATTTGTCAGCTGTCCGTACGTTTGAACCTAAATTTCAGTTTTGTAAAAAAAGTAAAATTTATTTAAGCTCGTCTAAAAAATAATGTTCATAACTTGTATGAAATACAAATATCTTAGCTCGTGTGTATTGACTTGCACTCCGCTACGCGTCGTGCGTCAATTTACACGCGCATGATATTTGATATTTTTCATAACTTGTTACGAAAATAACTATATTTTGATAATCATTATTCTGACAGTAACGTAATAAAACGTTATACTTTTGTTCGTCTCTTGTTTCTAATTTCATTGCTAATACTATTAAATTTTAAATTGTAATTCCGTGAATTTTCAAATTTTATTTCTGCAGTTATGAAGTAACTAAAATAATTTTTTTATTGATTCGGATGTAGAAATTTTTGCTTTACAATATCCACGTGAAACTTTTTGTCTAAAACAATTAGGGGAGTAATGCGCACGAAAAAAAACTGATTTCCCATATTAAACGCCTATGTTTCACTTTCTGTGATACACCCTGTATATTCAGTCATTATACCAAGGGCTATTCAAGAACTCGTTCGTTCACACACTCGCTGCTACGCGCTCATGTCCGAAATTCAAACTCATGCTTGGATAAGATATCTTCTGTATCTTTTTATATACTATTCTGATATCGATATAAAATAATTGGAGAAATTGATTGTTATAGCAGAAAAGGCATTCAACAATTAAATTAAAATTTTAAATATACCTAAACCATGTCTTATGCAAATGAAATGGTACGTACTCTTTTAGTTAAATATTGATATTGTTCGATGTGCGAATACAGAGCAACTTGACACTTGTGAATACTACACTAAACTAATTCTGCCAATGAATCTCTGTAAATTTATGAAGTTAAATATTAAAGAATTGGGAATTAAAAGAATAATTGATAATATTCACCCAAGACTCGAATGCCCAATTAAAAAGGTACATGTTCATACAGAGTGATTAAAAAAAATTGATTCAGTTGGCAATACAATTTTGTGGATCTTTTACTTTTTATTCCACAGTTTACACAACACCAGATAAAAACGAAAATGCTACAGAGCAATCCAGAATACGTGACTATTTAAAGGTCCAATATGGTGGCAAAGGGCATACATTGCGCTGTTCATTCCTTGTTTTGCTATTGTTTGCAATATTGTCAGTAAACCTCCGTGATCGTGTGTGGTTGGATAGTTGGTGAATTCCGTGATTTATTCTTTTGTAATTGGTAAATATATTTTTAGTAACATTTGTGTAATTTAACTGTAATATAAATTTGTAGAATACAATACCCAGAAACAGAAGTATTGAAATCTATAATTTAAGCCGGGTTTATGCAGCAATATCATAGTCATTGTTATAGTTGTAGTCTTAGTCTTAAGAATTAAAATATGTTTTTATAATGGAGCGGTTTATGCAACATCGTCATAGTCATAGTCAGTATCATGAACATAAACATAATTACAGAATTGGATTAATTTAAATTTTATGACTACGACTTGTTGGAGAATGACACTGACAATTTAAATAAATGTCATTAATTATGTCATATGTCAATTATATATTTATTGTATTGTTTTTATTAAAAATAATCATAGTAGTTGTGAGTGTATTATTAAAAATAATAATAAAAACGTCATATTTTGCTTTCTGTAATCCTTTTGTATTTATTTCCAAATACGTTATTCAAATACATAATTCAAAACGACTATGGATACGTTCCACTTGGCGACCACAACGCTCGCGACCCAGAGAAATGGAGTACTCTATTTCTCTGTCGCGACCACGACGCCAATTTTCCCGTTCCACTTGCTTACAAACGTCGCGGGCGCGAACCCAAGTGGAACGCACTTGTGAACACTAAGATGGCTGCTACTGCTGCTATTGGCACGTAGATGTTGTGAAGAAATAGATATGAAATTAAAAAAACTGATGTGACCAACATCATTACCTGCAGTCAATCTATGTATTTTATTCTGTCTTTTATAAATATCTTTATAATTTTTATCTCTAAATACATTGAACATAAAGAAAAAAATGCAGTCAAATCGTATAAAATAAAATATTCATGAATAATTATAATAAAGTAAACTATCGAAATTTAAATTTTGTGGGAACTACCAGTTCTAATTTAGAATAATAATGGAGTCTTATAGTTCCTCAGTTTTTAATTATAACTCATGTTGCATAAAAAAATTATATTTATTACAATGGGCGTTTCGTGCGAAATCCGCACAACTTCAGCAAAAACAATTTTATTGGTTTACAAACATCAAATTGTTGAAACACTGAATCCAAAATTTATTGAGAACTGGCGCAAATCATTGTTCTCTACTAGATCAGATTTAATTGTGTTTTTCCAATGAAAACTGTTAAAAAGCTTCAAATGAGAGCACTTCCATTTGACCAATTATAATCAAATTCTAATCAAAGATGTAAAGACGAGAAATACTAAAAAGTGTAGGGATTCTACAATGTGTTTATTAATTAAAATAATCGAATCTTTGACCAAAGATCTACGGATGGCGGAAGGTAAAACGAAACTTTTTGCGTAAACATTTGAAAATTGCGCTCAAAAATTCCAAACGACCGCGCCGACCCATGCTCTTGAGATGAGCGTGGCGGTCGTCGAGTGGTCGTTGTTAACATCGACCAAATATAACTAGACAAAACATAGTTTCATTTGTTTTGATTTCGGCTGGCCAGACAGAGATATGTTTTATCTAGTTCGAGCATTTCTCACTAGAGGCGCAATATCGTTGACATTTTAGAATAGAAAGTTTTTTAGAATATACATCAAGTTATACATATATTTCGCTTACAGGTCAAATCTGTAAGTTTTACAGATCTGTAAATCTGTAAAAAACTTATAAAAACGCATCCATTTTGCATATGAGACGCGGGCTTTGACATTTGCTTGTTCGGCCCACCACAATAAGGTTGCCAAGATTACAGTTTGTGTAAGCTTGTATAAGCTTTGGTATTAAATAAAAAGCAACGTTTCACTCAAAAACAAAACCGCAAATGTAAAATTACACTGATATATTCAAGTGGCATCCAGTGAGAAATTCACGAACTAGATAAAACATATCTCTGTCTCTTTTTGCCAGTCACCAGCAATGAGTGCCCGTGAGGTGACGCCTGGTAAGCGCCCACACGGTAAAATATATCGTCATCATTACCGATGTCTACATGTGTTGTAGATACTGGCACACCCAGAAATGGGTAATATGCCGTGATGATATATTTTTTATTTTTTTTTTCTGGCCAGCCGAAATCAAAACATTCAATGAAGAGGGATAGGGAATGTTTTGTCGATAGTGACTGTATATACATAGTGTGGCCAATAGGGGGATCGATTTTGACTGGTCGGTGCGAATTTGCCTAAATATGGCGGATATTATGCCGACAAAGTGATATTTTCAGATTTGTTACGTGAATTATACGCGAATTGAAGGTAATTATATTATATTTATATTTTAGATAGTGCAAATAATTAAATTACACGTGTATTTGTATATTTATAACTCAAAGTAATATATACATATTTTTAACATCACATCTTTTTTAGGTTAACTGTCAAAATTACTGAAAAATGTCTAATATTAAGGTATATATTTTAGATGACTGGTTGCGTGGCGGTTGGTTGTGAAAACAGTTTTTCGAAAGGATTTAAAATGAAAATATATATTGTTTCCATTTAATATACTTTTTCATTAATTGTTTGTCGAATTTTGTTTAGTTATCACATCATATGAATTCAAATTTCCCGTGCATTTTGCCTAAATATAGCGGCGGTTGGCCACACTATGGGCGTGTTCAGTTGCACTCAGCAACTGAGTAAGCAACTCAGCAATAACAAGTAAGCATTTTAGCATAGTGCTGAACGACATGTTGAGTTAGTGATGGAAAATTTTACCTGTCATCTGCCAATATACATACAGTGATAAGTTACTTTCTACTTAATTTATATTTCCAATATTTATTTTTAGTTTGAGTATTAGAAATCATGAAAGATTTCAACCTAATTGTAAATGAATAGTTGGACGACGATGTAATTAATCATTTAAAAATAATAATTGGAAGAATACTACCAAATGTTGTACACTCTCTTCAATTAAATCATTTTGAACGTGGTATACGTATTATATTCATATTAATTATTATTCAATTCCATTTTTGACATCTAACCTACTATAAATTAACACTTGCTGACACAAATCAGCGTGTTTCAAATGCGCTGAATTGTTGACTCAGCTGATGACAGTAATCATAAACTCAGCAAATCATTCAGTTGAGTTTAGCAACCCAGCAACTCAGTTGCTGAGTGCTACTGAACGCGCCCTATGTATATAAAGTCACTATAGGTTTGTCTAGTTCTATTTCGTCGTTGGTTGTTAATGACGTCAGCCGTGACGTATTGAGGGGCAACCACGACGATCGCGGCACCAAGTGGAACGCATTTGTGAGCGTTGCGAGCGTTGTGGTCGCCAAGTGGAACGTACCCTATGACGACTTACAAACTGCGCATGCCTGAGAACTGTCAGTATCAGAAAATATAAACTCAATTTTTTTTTTATTAAACATGTATTTTAGGAGCATTTCGGCGTCTATGGCCTCTAATACTCCGGTACAATAATTTTACAATTTGTGTTTTGTTTCATTTTTGTATATCATAATAATTGTTAATACAGTACAGGTTTTGTAATTTGGTATCCGCGAAAAAATCTAAATGTAGATGGCAGCAAAATCGCTTACCGTAATGGGGAAAACAAACTTCAGATAACCATTGTAGTAAACGAACGTTTCGTGTTGTTAAGTGTTATTTTTGTATTTTTTTTATAAATATCTGTGATTATTAAAATTTTCTGATACGGAAATATCATTAGCAGATATTCTTTCATATTTAAATGGAAAAATACGGCCGATTGTAGAAGGAGAAACTGTATTTAAAGGTAAATATGTGTGGTACACAAAGTATAACCTGTAAATATGATATTAATATTTTATAGCGGGACATTATGTTATGTGGATTAAAGAAAGATACCGACGAGAAGGAATTGTTAGGATTGTGTCTTCAAACTTCTAATTGAATATTAATATTAAATTAAAAAATAATGTTAGCGAATGGCGTGCTACCTGTTCTTGCATAGCTGGTCTAAGTGGTACATGCAAACATAAATTGTCGCTACATTAATTTATGCCAATAGGTGAACTAATTAGAATGTAATTACAGTAATATTTACTATATATCCACTAACTGAATGCAACTTATTTTATTATGGATTAACATTTTTCATGAGTGATTCGCAGTTATTTAATTTAAATTGCATTTAAAAGTTTAATGTTGTTGATAATAATTCGTAAAGACACAAATTTGTTTGTAAGCATGAAGAATTGCAAGAAATTATTTGCAAATCTCCGAATACTGCCACCCCGAAGTGAAGAAAAAGAATCCAAATTCTCCATCCAAAGAAGAATTATCTGAAATTCAAGATAAAGTTTTTGATACGATGACAAGTAGTGGTATGATAGGTATTTGTTTCACTCCAATTAATATTGAATGTGCTAATTAAAATTCAAGCAGCCTGGAAGAACAATGTATACTATTAACATTTAATTTGTTAGAAGTTTTAGATCCGGTTTTATAAACAAATTCTTCTCTGAGATTTATTTCCACAGTAAATTTATTTATTTTTAATAAATGCGCATTATTTTAAATAGTTTTAATTAATTTTAACATAGCTGTTTTAAATTCAATTAAAATTTCGACGACTTGATGGAAATTTACTATGTAAATAAGTTTAAGTGGAGAATAAACATTTATGTAAAATCAGGTATTAATTTATAAGTAATGTTATATAGTACGATATAATATTATTGTAATGAAGAAATACATGGTGTTCATACAAATACATTCATATACTTTGTAAACTTTTTCCCTATTTCTAATACATGAATCCATGCTTGTCGCATCTTTAAATCTTTAGGAAAATAATGTAACGATATATTCTCACTTGAATAATTGTTACATAGTGGAAATGAGCAATATTTTTTACATTTACTCATTCTCTTTATGAAACGCGTATCTCTTTCAATGTAAACAACAACTTGTTTTCCTTACTTGGAAACTATTAAATTTTGCCACCAGATGTCAGCTACTTTGAATTTTTTCGCGGATATTCGCAACTAAACCCACCGGTGGCGGCGCTGGGATAGTTTCAAACATGGTGGATGTAACTCATACTGTCATTTAATAACTCATATTCTTGTAATGTTGTTTGTTAATTCATAATACTTATTTAAAGATAAAAAGTTTATATATAGCTTAATTCGTAAGTGTACAATACCGGTATGTATTTTTCCGACGACCACTACGAAAAGTACATAAATTCACACGCTAAACTATTACTGAAAGTTGGTCATTGCACATCAATAGCAATGCTGTGTGATATGAAAGCTAGTTATACAATATACTATACTTCATTGATGTGATATATATTTAACTAACTATAACTAAAACGTTTATTTGAATTCTTGGGGGCGACATAGAAATATTGAATTCAGGATTCATATTATTGTGAGGTATTACAAGTATCAATAGCACAGATAATACTCGTAATATTTTTGCTCTGTGTTTACGAACCAGCGCTTTATTTTCATTTCCACATGAAATTACAGGAAGTGTTTGTGCATGTGTGAAGACAGTAGTGTAATAATAATACAATCATTTCACTGTTCATGTAAAGCAGGGAGTAGCCAAAAATGCAAACATATTGCCGCAGTGTTGCTTTATTTAACTAAATAACATGTATTCAATTTATAATTGCATACCCAGGATCGGGGAATATGTGATTTTATAACCATTGTTATTATTCTGACTAATTAGTCATCTTTTTTGACAGTTTGTTCTGTTTACGTTTTTGGTAGAAGGATCCATCATTATGTTAAAAAAAAACTAAAACAATGTTATAGCAAGGTAGTAACACTATTAAAACACAAGTTTAACACAAAATAAAGGAAAAAAGGCACAAATCCATCTCCTCACAATGATTATCATGTGATTGCTACATATGTATGTTAACAATGAGTATGTGTTAGAGAGGTTTCAAATTTGGCCGCTAGGTGGCTACGAGTTTTTCTTAGTCGCGAATAGTAGCTAAATTTTTTGAATAAGTCTATCTGTTTTAGATAATTCACAATATTTGTTGTATTATTTGCATTGTTTGCCAGTGCTTGTTTGATTGTTCCAGGTATATTATTCTGCTGTCTTTGTGTAGAGTATTTGTTGCACTCTATGAGTAGGTGTTTTACTGTGTCACAAGTTTTTGGCTGAGTTCTTTGTAGGATATGTTCATGTGTGACTCTTGTGTGGCCTATTCTTAGACGGGTCATAATTGTTTGTGTTTTTCGGTCGTCAGGTGTTGTTCACTCTTCGATTTCTTCCCTTATTTCTCGGAGTTTGTTGTTGGTTGTTTGTTTCCATCTACTCTATCATTCCACTGCTGTTTTATTCTTCTTTTTACTATACTCCGGACGTCGTCTACTGGGATTGGGATTGTCTCTAGGATTTCATTGGTAGCCTCTTTTGCTGCGTGGTCCGCCTTCTCATTCCCGTTTATTCCCGCGTGTGATGGGATTCATATAATACATATTTCTTTTCCCTGGTTGGATATTACATCATGAATATTTTCTTGTATTTCTTGTCCATTGCATCCTTTGTGTAGATGTCAGCGATATTTTGTATGGTGCTGAGAGAGTCTGTACAGATGGCAATTCTTTCTTCATTCCATTCCTTCATCATGGAAGATACTTTGTTGATACTGTATGTTTCTGCAGTAAGGTGGGAGTTGGTATTTGTGAATTGTATCTTCAATGACTATACTCGAACCAGTTCTGTTGTTGCATATGGCTCCATCGGTGTAAGCGAATAAATGTTCTGGGTATTCATCGCAGATATTGTTAAATTTGATTTTGTAGAGCTCGTTTGGAGTTTGGGATTTGGGATATTGTGTAAGATCTAGGATAATTTTTGGTTGTTTTAATAGCCATGGGGGGTGGGGGGTGTTTGTGGAGGGACCTTTTTTGTATTTTAGGCAGTGTCAGTTGTATTTCATCTAAGTATCTTCTTATTTTATGGTGTAGTGGTGTAGTTTTCTTCTGGTTTCTAGTGAGAGTTCCCCTGCTTCAATTAGGATACTTTCCACAGGACTTCTTCTGAAGGCCCCTGTTGCTATTCTACATGATGCGTTATGAATAGGGTCTAGTACTTTGAGGATTGACGGTTTTTCTGTGGAATATGCTATACATGCGTAATCTATTTTTGATCTTATCAAGGCTTTATTTACATTTATGATATTATTCTTATGTGCTCCTCATTTTTGGTGTCCTAAAGCTTTAATTATGTTTAGTTTTTGTAAGCAGTCCTTTTTCAGTTTTTTTTTTAAGCGGTACCCATGTTAATTTTCTATCGAATATAACTCCCAAGAATTTTGCCGTATCTGTGTAGTTGATTACAGTGTCTTTCAGTCTAATTTCTGGATTATAATTATTTCTTCTACCTCTATAAAAGTGTATGGCTTGAGTTTTTACTTCAGAAAATTGAAATCCTGTTCTGCGTGCCCATTCTCCTAAGGAATTTAGTGTGTCTTGGAGTTTTTCTTTCACGGTATTTACATTTTTTCCTCTGTAGTGTATCACTAAGTCATCGGCAAATAACGATGTTTTCACATTGTTCTGTATAGCTGCTGTGATTTCGTTCATTGCAATTAGGAATAAAGGTACACTCAGTATTTCGCCCTGTGAGACGCCGTTTTTTTGGGTTTTTTGATCTGATAATTTACCATTCATTTTAACTCTAAATTTTCTGTTTGTAAGAAGTTTTTAATGTAGGTTAGGATATTTCCATTTAAGTTGTTTTGTTTTAAAGTTTTTAATATGTAGTGTTTCCATGTACAGTCATAGGTTTTTTGTATATCAAAGAATATAGCTATGTGGTGTTGCTTGTGTTTAAATGCTTCTTGTATATCAGTTTGTAAAGTGATTATTTGGTCGATAGTAGAGCGGTTTTGTCTAAATCCGCATTGTTCGTTTATTAGGATGTTGTGTAATTCCAGAAACAAGATTAGTCTTCGGTTGACCATTTTTTGTAATAATTTACTTAAGCAGTTCGATAGGGATATGGGTCTGTAGTTTATTGGGTTTGATTTATCTTTGTTTGGTTTTAGAATGGGGACTGTAAGAACTTCGCTTCATTTTATTGGATATTTCCCGTATTTCCAAATATAATTGTAAATTTTTAGTATGTATTTTAGAGTGTCTTCTGATAAATTTTTTATCATCGGGTAGGGTATGCCATCTGGCCCTAGGCTGCTTTTGTCTTTCATTTTTCTTAAAGCGTATTGTAGTTCTTCCCAAATGAATGGTCTATTTATTGCGGAGTTAGGTTCTTCCTCAATACTTATTTGTATATTTTCTTCTGTGCGTTTTCTTTGTAAAAATTCTTGGGTGTAGCATGTATCTTCTGACGTTTGTTCAAATGTGTTGGCTATTGTATTTACAATGTCCTGGGGGTCTGATACTTGTGTTGTGCCTACTTTAAAGCAATGTGGTTTGTGCGAATGTTTTACCATTTTTTATTTTTCTAATTTTATCCCATATTTCATGGCTTGGTGTATTTGGAGTTATTGTTGAGATGTACTTTTCCCAGGACTCTCTTTTACTTTGTAATATTGTTCGCCTTAAGATTGCTTGTGTACGTTTTAAGCAGATTAGCTTTGCCGGGGTTTTATATTTCTTATATTCATGTAGAGCTTGTTTATTTGCCGTATTGCTTTTTTACAGTCATTATTTCACCACGGAACTATTTTTTTGTCTTTTATAAACGTTTTCTTTCCGATTGCTATATTGGCCGCCTTATTTATTACTGCTAATGTAGAGTATAGTTCCCAGTTTGCCTTTCTATTTTCCATTTTGCGTATATAGGATGGAGCTCTACTTTGTTGTTTTGATAGGAGTTTATTATTATTGGAAAGTGATCGCTATTGTACAGACATTGTATTACCTCCCATGAAAAATTGTGTGCTATTTGCGGTTCGCATAGTGAGAGGTCTATGGAGGAGAACTTTCCTGTCCGGGTACAAACATGGGTGCCTGTTCCTGTGTTTAATAGTACCAAGTTGTTTTTATCTATTATTTTCTCGAATACTTTGCCTCTTGGGTCTGTAGTTTCACTACCCCATATGTGGTTGTGTCCGTTAAAGTCGCCTATTAATATGTTCAGTTTGGGCAGTTGGTCTAATAATCTATTTATTTCTAGTTCGTCTACTATTGTATTGGGTGGAAAGTATACATTGCAGATAGTAGCTCTCATTGGTTTCGACATTTTTATTGCAACGGCTTCTATTGTTGTGTTAAGGGTTATTTCTTTAGCAGAGTTGTTGTTTTTTTTATAAGTATGGCTACTTCTCCGCTGGTGTTTGTTTCTATCCTTTCTGAAAAAATTATAATTTCTTATTGTGACATTTTGTGTGTGTTTAAAGCGGGTTTCTTGTATGCATAAGATTTGAGGGTCGTATTCTGAAATTAGTTTTTGTATTTCTCCTAGGTGTGCGTAGAAGCCGTTGCAGTTTCACTGTAAAATCATTTTATTCTAAACTATCAACTAGCGATTCTTGACTTGAGTGTATTGTTTGGTCTATTTAAAGATTCATTTGTTTTATCAACTTGTTGCTCATTCTCGCTAGTTTTGACTTCATAGCTCTTTCTGTTAGTTTGGGATGTATATCACGCAACATTAGAACCAGATCTGTTATATTAGTGGTGTAATATTTAGCAAGTGTTAGTGTGTCTGGATTTCCATATGAGTTTCCAATGAATTCTATAAAATTTTCATATGTCATGGGATATTTTTTTTTTTCCTTTGAATTTATTAGTTTTTTAACTGGTTTTAGTCTTTCATCTACTGATAAGTTTTTTTTTTGAGTTTGTTTTTGACTTTGTATCAGTGGGTTTTTTCAGTGTTTCTTCGTTATTTTTTTGAGTAGTTGGTGTGATGCAGTTCGTTTGTTTTGTTTAGTATTTAGGGGGATCATTTCTGTCTGCATATTGTTCTCGCATTGGTTGCTGTTATGCCGTTTTTTTTTTTTTTTACAATATAAAACAGGAGATGTTATCTTCTGACATAAATATTCTGTTGTCTATTTCCTTGTACTTAATCAATACGTTATCTGGAATGGATTGGTTCTCGTCAGGTGAAATGTATACTTGCCGTCTAAAACTGAAGACGTGTGAATATTCACTTTCTAGCATTCGTACTCTGAGAAAGTTGATTGGTGATACTAGTTTTAAGCCTGATACTTTAAGATGATTTCTATTATTGTGTGTGGAATTGAGGGACACACATTGGATAGGATTACTCGTTTAGCCGGAGTGATTAAACGTCTAATATTAATTTCTTCATCTTCTATTGTTATGGTTTTATGGCTATTTATAATTTTTTCAACTAACTCTTTTGTTTGTAAATAAATGCATACGCGGTTGTTCGATATTCTTGATGCGAAAATAACATTTTGGGACCAATTATACTGCCAATTCCTGTGATGTATTCTTTTATTTTGATGCCATCTACCGAGTTCATTATAATAGCTTGTTGTTTGCCTGGGAAGTTGAAAGTTGCAGGTTTGCTCGCGACATTTGCGAAGGTTTTTTGATTTAAGTCTGTGCTGGTAATATTTTATTGACTAGTCGGCATAGTCGAAGTCATGTTTGGTTTGGTTTGTAACACTGCTGTAGTCAGCGGTGTTAGTTGTTTGGGTCGGTTATTCTACTTGACAATAGATGGCTATGACCTTACTTATGTGATGATTTAGTAATAGGGTTAAATAAGTGATTATGGAGGGTATATTTGCATGGATGGATTTTAATAAATGTGAATTACGAGCTCTATCCTACCTTGTGCTGCTGTCTTGCTTGCAACGGAGAGGTTGCACCCGTATTTGGCACATTTATTTCGATGCTTTGACACTTAAGTAAACACGTGTGACTTACTCAGTGAAAGATGTGTATACGACGAAACTCTATTTTAATTGTAATGTTGTTTTATAAACAAACTAGCAACAACTATTTATCTCTGTACGTGTACATATTTATTTATTCGGCAAATATAATATTTCTTATAAGTAAGAGTAAATGAGGTTAGAAAGTGACATACTAATAGTCACAACAAAAATGCTGCATAAACGACCACCTATCTTACGAATGTTCTTATGACTATAATTTAAAACTAATGATAGTGACTTTGTTATTGCTGCATAAACCCGGCTTTAGGCGGTATGTCTATAATTTATGACTTTGTTATTGCTGCATAAACCCGGCTTTAGGCAGTATGTCTATAATTTAAGTATAATTTACAAATTTTACTTTAGCATTTTAACCTCGATTTTAACTAATCCGAAATAGAATAATAATAATAGTAATAATAATAATAATAATAATAATAATAATAATAATATGGGGTTCCGTGGCTGCGTGCCTGAGTGTCTGGTCGCGAACCTGGGGAACCGGGTTCGATCCCAACCGACGCCAAATATTTCGAATTTTAAATGACACAAAACTGACCCCTGTGGTGCACTCTCCACGCCATCAATGAGTGCCCGTGAGGTGACGCCTGGTAAACGCCCGCACGGAAAATATATCGTCATTATTACCGATATCTACATGTGTTGTAGATACTGGCACACCCAGTAATGGGTAATATGCCGTGATGATATATTTATTTATTTATTTTTAAATAGATAATAAATATTTTGTAAAAAATCGTTAATTTAAATATGCAAATGATTACTTTAATTACCTACTTATTTTCTATAATTTTACTGTATTTCGGCTTCATTATTTCTGTCTAACAATTTTTGGTAATTTATCTAATGAATTAGGTAATTCAATAGAAAATTTAAATACATATTTAGTTCATTTCTTTATTTATATTTAGTTCAATACTTATTACGATATAAATGTAATCATTTCATCTAATTTTGTATTTAATTTTACTATAATTTGTTATTACAAATTTAGAAAACTTAACTAAATCAACTTAGATATTTTAATGAAATATATTAGAAGGTTAAAAAATAAGGAATTTATTTGGTTAATTTAACTACAAATTTGGATTTTGGAATAGATGCTGTACCTCCAGTCTCCAGTGACAAGTATAGATATTGTGTCGTATTTAGTATTAATACACAGTAGTTAAACTGCACAGCAAATGAAAGCTTACAAATCCTTGGAAGCATATAAATATTTTGACGCGGGATTTATAAAAAGAGGCTGCATCAAATTGGATAAGGTTTTTGTTCTTATTGTAAAAGTAAAGTTTCGGTACACGCATACATTTAACGATTATTTAAAGATTACTTTATTTCCAGGTTCTGTTCCTAAGATTAATTTTATCCATAATTGACTCATAATTTACGCTCCCTACAATTGTACAATGACACCTAATATTCTCTAATGACTATAATAAGATATAAATGAGAATTATAACAAATAACACCATTTTCACTGTCATTTATTTGAAAATACCGTTCAATTTTCGTACTTTGTTGTAATTTAAATGAATTGGTTAAAATTTTAATGGTGGATAAAACATTATGTGTATTGTATTTGCGTTTTTGTTCCGTTTTATCCACTCGAGAAAATTAAATGTTCGAACTTATTTTCACATTCTTTGGTGGATAAAACGCTTCATAAAACAAATAAATAACTATTGTCAGTAGTTACTAAATCGTTATATACTATAATATTTCTAAAAATCGTCCAAAAGTCAAGGTTTAGCACAAGTAAAGTTTTTACTTTAACATGTGAAATACTATAAGACAGCTCAGTGTTTGCCCTCTACCGCCATATTGGAACGAAGAATGACGTAGAGTTGGATTGCTCTATTGGACATGTCTTTATGAAAATAAATAAAAATAGGTTATGTCAATGAAGGATTTCGGATAATTAAAATGTTTTAGATCATTGCTCTATGGGTAATGTAAGAAATAAAAGTACGTGGCATAGGAAAACAACCATTTAAATAAAAAAAATCTGTTGCGACCAGCACAATATCTCACCATTTTCATTTTATGTTATATAAGTATCGCTATCGAACCGTCGTTTTATAACAAAAAAAAAAAAAAAAAAAAAATACAGAACTTTACCCAAATATTGTTTTGTAACAATCGCGACTGGGATGCTACAGAAGTAGTGATGTTAACGATTTAAGTAAGGTTATACTTCCCTGCTGTCTGTTGCGTCATCTTGAAAGCTGATCACTGCACTGGTTATGTGTAGAGTTACCAGGCGTACTCTTTTTAGGTTTGCCTCTTTTGTACTATTTACTTTTTTAAAGTTGTACTCTATTGTACTCTTTTTATTACTATGTTCGCTAAATTTATTCAACGCATTTTATTACCAAATTGGCGAAGTCCACACCACGGAACAAAAACAACTAAGGAAAAGTGACTTCGTATTCCGTTGTTAATACAGACCGCGGTTATTTAATGTTCTGGTTACAAAGAAATCTGCAGAGTGGCGCGACAATCAGGCCTCCCATGTGTTAGATCTAAACTACAGAATATCTATATTATTTAGTTAGAAAAATGGTGAACAGTAAGTGCTGTGTCCCGAACTGTATCTCAGGTTACAAATCTTGTAAGGAGAAAGTCTGCATGTTTCGTATTACGGAAAAACGTCTTGTTGAGTGGACCCAAGCCATTCCAAGAAAAGATAAACTTTTAACAGCAAATGACGTAGTGTGTGAAAAATATTTTACCCCAGATTGTTTGGTGACGAAGTGGATTGCTCCTAGTGGTAATATTGAGGTACGTAACTATGAAAAATGAAATAGGTTAGAATGAAAACTTGTTATCCGTATGATTTCAGATACCCTTGCGAACTATTAATCTTGTGGATCATGCAATTCGGACAATATTTCCCAATTGTCCAGAAATAGATACGTCGCAGACGTTAAATGCTGAAAACAAACCAGTATTGGAAATAACTTATAAATGTAATATTAATTTATCCAACAAAAACTGGAGTTATTGCGTTCTTGACATCAATAGTAACATGCATGTTTTTCAAGAAACAATTTATTTGCAGTTATTGGGCATTACTTCTGTATGTAGAAAAGTATTATTGTATAAGTAAAAGTTTTTCTTTTCATATCAAAATCATGTTCTTACTGAGTTATTAAAAACTGATGATGATGAAGAAGCAGTTAGTTTAAAAACAGTTAATTAAGTTTTAAATAAATTCGTCAATTTAAAAATTTGTGAAAATGGTCCATTAATAAAATTATTTAAAATTTCGTTTGTCAGAGTTTAGAAATAAAACACCAAAAAAAAATACCTCCATTTTTAATAATAATCGGCGAATTTTCCAAACTTGATAAATAATAGAAATTTACTAATAAATTTGAGTTATTTTTACATTGTTAAATATTCATGTTTAGCTAGAAATAAAGTTACGTTACAATGTTTTAAATGAAAAATAAGAACTTGCTCCATTATTATTGGAAATAATACTGTTTAAGTCACGATAAATGAATTTAACAAATAGGCCAACTACTATGGATTAGGGCTCGTATGTACATTTTGTCTTCAATAATAAAATTTATCATTACGGCATATTACCCATATCTGGGTGTGCCAATCTGCTTTATCACAAATATCGGTAATGCTAACCATGCGTCACCTTACGGACACTCATTGCTGGCGTGGAGCTTGGACAGTGCACCACAGGAGTCACTTTTGTGCCATTTAAAATTCTAAATATTTGGCGTCTATAATTACATATTTGGGATATTTATTATGGAAGCACAAACATGAATTTAAAAAGTGTCCTTTTTTCACACATTTATTGTGTTAAACAAGACATACTTTGTAAATCCATTTTAATAAAAAAGTGTACTTTTTTAACAAACGTAAATAAAATATATTGTAACAAAATACATGCATATTTGTTATGACGAATTTTTTTTTAACTACGTAATATAACAACACAGCTTTAATGTATAATAAATAATGATTGAAACAAATTTTAGAGTATTTAACGCAAACCTAAGTATTTTGTCTAATTTTTAAAAATTATTAATAATAAAACAAAGTATTTCCATGTTTATTCCTTAATATTACTGAAAAAATACGATAATTATCATTTAATCTCAGCTTATGTATTTGAATTGATGGGAGGCCTGATACTAGCGCCACACGGCGGCTGTTTCAAATAGTAGTACACTAAACGACCGCGATTTCTGCTCAAGTCGTAGAGCGTGGTCCACACCTTTGAATATACATATCTACTAACGTAGATGGAAGTAGCGTACACTATATGTTCCTTGAGATTTTGTTGGCTCAAAGTAGATTGAGAAGGAAAGACTTATGTACAAGCATTAGTTGGACAAAGATCCACTGCTAATTGATACTCCGCTTTAACGTGCATGTCAAAACATTTGAAAAAGTTACAGCGAGGCGGACCGAAAAATCACGAGCACCACACGAGCTCGTTAGTTTTGTATTGCCCGCGTCTATAAAATGGTGCAAAGGTTATTTTTCTAAGGGTTATAAAGTTGTGAAAGTTATTGTTAAAGAAATATTTTGCTATATTGCTATTCCTACACTTTTAACATAGGTAACCATAAGATTCATTTTTTAATTTGACGACCAAAGTTACATATATAAGATTGTTTTTTTGCTTTCAAAATTTAAAAATCGCGCGAAAATGGATTGGTCTCAATTGTATCTCCATCCTTGTCAATCTTCTTTGGTACACGATTTTTGTTGGTAGCTACTTCCAGATGTATATATTGAAAGGTCCACACTCATCGAACGCATACGCAGTGTGTCACACACTATAGCCTTGTGTGTCTTGCTAGATATTGGTTAATTCGTAAAGTGTTAATTTGGTTATCACTTTATTCCATGTCAATCAATTCTATACGGCAAGTAAACATAACAGTAGTAATTTAATAAATTCTGTTTTTAAGATTTTAATAATGATTTTTTATTTATTTATTGAAAATTAAAAGCTAATAAAAAATTATCGAAAATGTCTCGCTGAAAATGTAAATTTAATCAAGATTTAGAAGCTAAATACGAAATGTTTAAGAAAACGAAATGTCCAGTTCGAAGCAATGCAAAATATTAATAAAATATTTATAACTTTGTTCAGATGCGTATTTTTATTTATTCCTTCACATGACAGGGCGTTAAAAATTGCAGAATGCAGTTACACCTTCCAGAATAAATATTCAATTCAATTTTATTCAAAATTTCCACTAGTGTACTCTTTTTCATACAATGTTATCTGGTAACCCTAGTTATGTGGTATAAAACAAAAGTCTGAGAATTGCGGTCATAGGTTATAAAATAGGTAAACACAAAAGGAAACAAAAATAAATATATATATATATATATATATATATATATATATATATATATATATATATATACATAAAATCACGCGTTTCCCCCTTAGTGGGTTAGCAAAAACCCGAAAATAATAAGAAAAGGGATGAAAGTAAAAGCTCCACTGAATCACTTAACTCTTTAAAAACATTCTTTTTTCGCCTTGTCCAAAATCATCATAACATTCATACAAGAAACATATTAAATAAATACGATTTGTATTGATAAAAACAAGTTAAATAATAAACACAATAAATACAAATATATTTATATGATATAATAATTAACGAACGATATTTAGCAATGTATTTCTCATATCCAAGGCCGTATCCAAGGGGGGTGATTTGGGGGTTCAAACCCCCCCTGAAATGTAAAATAAAATACTAAAAAAATTAAAAAAGTCTAACCAAGATGTTAGCGCTATCATAGCACGCGTCCCAAACTGCGAGTATAACATTCCCAATTGCTTTTTACAATTAAATAAAGATATACGTAAAGGCCAAAATATTGTTTTATTTTAGGAAGTGTCTACTGTACTGTCCAGCCAGAGCCACAATAAAAATTTGTGAACTGTCGCACATGAACGGAATCTAGCGGACAATTCTAGCGGCCACTTCTCGCATCTACCTAAAAACCACTGTCTACCAATTAAGAATTGTCAGTTAGGTATTGTTTTGGATTTGATTCACTAATTTTTTTTTTTTGCTGCTCTGTCTGGACAGTGCAGTAGACACTCTTTTTATTTTATTATTTCCCCGAGAATTGTATACCGGGTGTTTTTTTAAATGTGTACATAGAGGATTAAAATGGGAAATCAGTTTTTTTGCAAACTGTTGCGCCCCGTTTTGACTGACAACAGTAGTTGTATCAGTAGAAAGATAAAAATTGTATCAAATGACGACAAATAAATGTAAATTATGTAATATTTTAGTCCCATAAATTAATTATTAAATTTGTCATTTGATGCAGAATTCTTTTACCTTTCTTTTGATACCACAACCATGGTTATCAGTTAAAACAAGGATAACAGTCTGCAAAAAACTGCTCATGTTAATCTCCTTGACAAATAATATGATTATATAACCAGAACCCCCTCCGAAATGAAATCCTGGATACGGGCCTGCTCATATCAAGGGGTAGACTACCCCTGAAGATCTAGGGTCTCATCATCTGCTGGGTTGTGTCGAATGGAAGACTGAATCTAATTGACAGTTATTGCTGTTATAATCGGTTTATAGTGTCCTTAAAACGTGCTTATCCATTAAAATCTAGATATGCGATTTTTAGCATGATTCCAATACCTCTCTTAGCGAGAAGTAAAAATGTAAATGTATTCAATTTTAAATTTTCAAATGTCGCTGTCAATTTTGTCAAAAATAGGAAATAAATGAGCCTTATCAATTTCAAGTATATTTTTTTATTGCCAACTGAATTATTATTTTTTGGTCACTCTGTATTTTTATGTGAAGTTAAGAAATCATAATATGGTTATTTCCAGGGCAACTATTCTATGGCAGATTTTAGTGTACGTTTAGGAGATTTGTCACTGTTTCCTCTAGGAAATTATTATTGGAAAGTGAAAGTAAATTTCATCTACAAGAAAGAAGTGATGGCGATTTTGTGTTTTAGTTCTCAATCAATCGATCGTACATATATATTCTAATAAGAACTTAATATTAAAAGGTAGTGTTTATGACAGAGTTTACAGGTATAATTTTATAATCATACACTTGCAACGTGTATACGTATTATATTTCACATTATTGGAATTTGTAATATTTTTTGGTGTATTACAAGTGTATATTTTTCATTTCATACTGTCCACTATGTACTACTTTACGTTGCTAATTTGAGTCCGGGAAATGACACATTACAATACCGGGGCAGGGAAGTGTTGCCTGGAAAAAAACATTTCCCGGACTGTTTGTTTTTAACAGAAGAAATGTCAAACTCAATTTGTGACAAATTTATTTTAAATGACACATTTTGAAACTTATGAACGAATAATACGGTACAATTAGAATTTTCACCAATTATTCTAAAAATTCAGATGCCCTATCGATAGTTACTGTGGTGGAAACTTCTTTATATTTCTGGAGCACTTGTACAGTGTGTCTGCTGTAAGCGGGCCACCATTGCTAACTTTCTTATTTGAAGAGATTGAAAGACGATTAAATGGACAAAGTTGGGTGATATTATACGGCAAATTTAACGGTGGAAAATACAAAACAATTGAACATCAAATACGCTACTTATTCAATAAAATAACATTTTTTTAAATGGAATGCCATATTGAAAATGATACCATTTAAAATATTTTTATTATCTGAATATAAAAGTTCATTATCACTATGCCTCTAAAATTAAAAACAAAAGAGTTATTTCAAGTTGAAATTTAAATATTTTATTTCATATTTTAGTACACATATTGACAAGTGTAGAGCATCGATATGACATCTGGTGACTAAATTTTGAACTAGTGCATGACGGTAGGTGCGAGCAAATACAACATAATGTTAGCATACATTTTTTAAAAGTGTTTCTTTTATACGAAAATGAATGTTGTAAAACACGGTAAAAGCAATATTATGTGTTGCGTATACGGGTGTCATTCGCTTATGAGTAGGGAGACTCATTTAAGCTTCCACATTTTTTCGAAAATAGGTAAACACAAAGGGTGGTAGTATGAACAAGTGATTAAGGGTGATTAGCTAGGTGATGACTAGCAATGTTTTAGCGCCGTCAAATTAATTGTCCACAACTTTTATTTGAAGTATTTTTCTCTAAAATAATCCACAAACGATTGACAGCGCTAAAACACTGCTAGTCATCTCCTAGCTAATCACCCTTAATCACTAGTTCATACTAACACCAAAAGTGAGTATAACAACAAATGCAGGTATTTAACAAACATTGGAGCTTGTAAGTATGTTTTACGTTCTGGAAAACAAATTTCCAAGTGTATGAGAGTATGTTCGAGACATTTCAAAGACAGTGACTTTATTCTTCCAGGTAATATTATTAATAATTATATTTGAAACATATTTATGATTATTTGCATTTTTAGAAATTCCTTCTCAACGGAGAAATTAAAAAAAGTACTGTACCATCTTTGTGACGACAGAGCACTTTTTTGAAGACAGAGTGATGTTACATTTATAATTTCTCGATAACTATCGGTAATTCCACATAATATAATGTGATTCGCATTCAGAACTTCTTCGCCTGTTTACAAGATTAATATTTTAAATAAAGTAGTAAATGATCATTATATACAATCATACCTTCAACAATAATCCTAGAATAATGAGTAGCATTTAGAAAGTCAAATATCTGAACAATACTTAGATTCATTTTGAAGAAACACAAGCAAAATTGTATCATACGGCAGTGACAGATTGTACACCTACCGTCATGTATCCGCCATATTAAAAGTGCTTGCAGCGCCTCTATCGGTCATTTCAGTTGAGAATATCATTGTTGCTATGGAAACAACAGAAACTAACATTAAACAAAGAACAATTGACATTTTATTGATAGATGCTGTCAAAAAAATGGAAAAATATACTAATGATGAATTAGTTGATATGCTTTTTGTTTATACAAAGTGCAATAAAAATTCTGTAGCCAGTGCGCAAAAGTATTTAGAACTATATCCTAATAGACCTCAACCCAATAGAACATATTTTAAGAAAATTGAAATCCGCTTAAGAGAAACCGCTAAATTACGTGAAGAAAAAAGAAAACGTGATCAAGTGACAGAAAATGAAGAAAATGTAGAAAATGTTTTGGCGTATACTAGTGATGGGTAGTTCATGAACGAGTCGTTCAAAATGGACGACTCACTTCAGTGAGCCATGAACGAACGACTCTTTAGTTCTCACAGTACGGCTCAGCGTTCACGTGCTACACTGTAGCACAAGTACACCGCTCTAGTACAGTAGCTCAGCTGAACGAAATGCTCTTTAGGTCTCACAGTACGGCACATGGCTCTAGCTCATCAGTTTAGCACTCGTTCTCGTGCAGTGTGTTAGTGAGCATGAGCAAATGAGCTTGAGCTCAGCAGTCACGGCACACAGCACTCGAAGCAGTACAACACAGTTACAGTTCACAGCACGCATGAAGAGCGCTTGTGCATTTGAGTCGTTCAAATGAACGACTCACTTTAATGAGTGGAGCAAAATGAACTGGCTAACTAAAATTGAACGAACGACACATCACTAGCGTATACTTACCACAAAATGGAAAATATTGAAGAAGTATCATTACGAGAAATTGAAACTAATACTAACGTTAATAAAGATTCGGTAAGAAAAATTTTGAAGAAAAATAAATTCAAACCATATAAATGTCGTAAAATTCATTATTTACAAGATCGTGATTTTGAATGAAGGCTTGAATTTTGCCAGTGGATATTAAACGAGTATCGACGGGATTATAGAATTAGCCATCAAATATTATGGTCCGATGAATCTTATTTTTCGCAAAATGGTTTTTTTAACAGTAATATTCATTATCGGTGGAGTGATCAATATAATTTCTGGACCCAACAGACAAGTTTTCAAGGTCATTTCGGTGTTAAAGTTTGGTTAGGTGTATTAGATACATATTTGATTGGCCCTTATTTTCTTGAAAGAAGTTTGACTCAAGAAGTATGTTTACATTTTCTTCAAGATACTTTCGAGAACTATCTTGATAATATGCCATTAAACGTTGCACGAAATATGAAGTTCTTTCAACAGGATGGTGCTCCAGCACACAATGCGCTAGCAGTGAGGCACTATTTGAATGATAGATTCCCCCAAAAATAGATTGGCACATATGGCCCTGTTCCGTGGTCAGCACGGTCACCTGACCTTACGCCCCTAGATTTTTTTGTCTGGGGTTTTATTAAAGATAAAGTATATCAAAGACCAGTGAATACGGTTGATAAAAAACATAATTACTGCTGCCTGTGCTCTAATATCAAAAAGGATGTTGACTAAAACAATGAAGTCTGTGATAAAAAGAGCACACATTTGTCGTGAAAGAAATGGTCAACATTTTGAACAATTTTTTTAAGTTTACTAGTTAATAATTAATTTCGTTATTTGTTTTTGTTCTTTCCATAGCAACAATGATATATGTGTATTAAAATATGAAATAAAATATTTAAATTTTAATTTTAGAGGCATAGTGATAATGAACTTTTATATTCAGATAATAAAAATCTTTTAAATGGTACCATTTTCAATATGGCATTCCATTTAAAAAATGTTATTTTGTTGAATAAGTCGCGTATTTGATTTCAATTGTTTTGTATTTTCCACCGTTAAATTTGTCGTATAATATCGCCCAACTTTGTCCACTTAATCGTCTTTCTATCTCCTCAAATAAGAAAGTTAGCAATGGTGGCCCGCTTACAGCAGACACACTGTACAAGTATAGGCCATCCAGCGAATCAAGCGGTTTACGTCATCGTTTAGGGATTTTTGAAATTTTCTTTATTTTTTTAAATATATTTTATTAACGGTATTTTATTGGTTTTTTTATTATAGTTATGTATTTGACACCTTTAATGGAAATAATTATATTTGGATATATTATTATTAAGTAAAATTTTGTATTTTTTTGCAAAATGACGTTTGATTATATTTTTTTAATATTGGTAATTCTGAACATGTATATTACTAAATATTATATGTCTATATTATACTTTTCAACTTGTATTGTGATTTCATTTTGTTTTTGATTTAGTTGTTCATTGACAAAATGTCAAATGCTCTGTCATGTCAAATTCAAGAGCTTGTAGTTAATTTATTGACTTATTTTGAAAATGAAAAATAGATTAGTGGGCTCTTACTTTCACTGAATTGTAATATTGAGGTAATATTTCGTTCTATTTGTTAGTAATAATATGAAAATTAAATCTATATGGATACCGTGTGGCAAACGCTATACGCAATGTACAGAAACAGTGAGAAATTGTATGGTCTGCAATATTCTGTATTTTTTTAAGGATCTCACATAATACTAGATAGTTTGTTGCATATACTACAAGAATGAAGTATTTATAACGGCGTAAACAGTATCGTTCAGAATATTTTAAATAAAATTGGATTTCGCTGGAAAAAAATTATACCAGACGTGTTACCTTTTTAAGAAAGATTTGGATTTATGAAGGCAACCCACAGATCATATTTTAATCCGTTTTACATGCTCATGTAAACTTTTTAACATATGACGTCATTGTTTCTAGTGATATTGTATTTATGACGTAAACCGCTTGATTCGCTGGATGGCCCATAAAAAAATTTTTGTAGCCAGCTCATAACGTCCCGCTGGGTATTTAACACGAAACACTCCATTCCGTACAATCCAATAGCCTTAAAATGCTATGCCGTTCAATAGACACACAGAATTGACGTCATATGCAAGAGAGGGACAGAAGATCATGCTTCCAAACAAACCTCCCCTCGTTGTCTCACGTCCCGTTCCCTAATTTTATCTGTCATTATGTTATTATCTGTTATTCAGTGTTACCTAATTCGTTATTGTGATTTGTTCGTTGTGTTTAATAAAAATGAGTTTAAAACGAGAATATGTGCCTGAAACAACTTTTTTGTTTGATAATATTGAAGATCTCTCGATTATTCAACTAAAACAATGGTTGGAGTGTAGGGGTCTACGGCTGATGGCAGGTATTTGTTTGGACGTGGTAACCCTAGCAACAGTAGCAACCTTTAGTTCTATGCTTTTTCGCTAGATGCGCTCGAACAAATTGCAATTGTGTATGTATTTATGAGGCGCAGGCAGCCACGTGACTTTGACAAGTGCTTGTATGGCCCAAACAAGGTTGCCAAAAGTACAGCTTGTGTACGTTGCCTGTGTTATCAAATGAATATGAGCGTAAAATTAATAAATAAAATTGTAAAACTCGTTATTATTAATGAATATCATGTTGTTTTACTTTCTAACACATACACTTAATTTTTATTTTATTTTTTTTAAATTGTTCGACATGTGCTGCTATCTACAATACAAAGATTTCTTGGCGGGCTAAATTTGAATAAAACCATCAGTCAATTGTTGAACGTCTTGTATATTTTAATAATTAAGTTCGTGTTAAAAAGTAAAACGGATGCGGTTATTCGCTACCGAAAATCAGTCACTTTAATATGTTCTTATGTATGTATGTTATGATTGCGGACAAGGCGAAAGAAGAATGTTGTTAAAAAGTGAAATGAGTCAGCTGAGCTCTTACTCTTATCTCTTTTCTTATTGTTACTATTGTTTTCGGGTTTTTGCTAACCCACTGAGTGGGACACGCGTGATTTTATGTATGTATGTATGTATGTATGTAAGTAAAACAACATGATGTTCATTAATAATGAGTAGTTTTACAATTTTATTTATTGATTTTACCCTCAAAGTCATTTGGCAACACAGGCAACTTACACAAGCTGTACTCATGGCAACCTTGTTTGGGCCCTAAAAACACTTGTCAAAGTCACATGACTGGTCGCACCAACGACGAAATATAACTAGACAAAACATTCCCCATCCCTCTTCAATGAATGTTATGATTTCGGCTGGCAAGAAAGAGACAGAGATATATTTTATCTAGATCGTAAATTTTTTCACTAGAGGCCACTTGAATATAACTCTGTAATTTGACATTTGCGGTTTTGTTTTTGAGTGACACGTTGATTTTTATTTAATATCAAAGCTTATAAATAATTAAATAAACAAGACATATTGGATATTTTTATAAATTAATTTTACGCTTAAATTCATTTGGCAACACAGGCAAGGTACATAAGCTGTATTCTTGGAAACCTTGTTGCGGTGGGCCATACAAGCAAATGTCAAAGCCCGCGCCTCATATGTAAAAATGGATGCATAAATAAGTAAATAAATAATGCAAGACCACGGAGTATAATATAACTACTATAAGAGGAGTTGCAACGAAGCAGCGGAAAGCGGCACACTTTCTTATCGCCGAGCGATGAGAGAGACAGAAGATCAGAAGCCTACGCACGGCTGGCGATCATATAGTTTATATGAAATCATGCATAATATTTCTCAAATAAAAAGACTTTCAGTCTATATTTTATTGATTTTTATGTAAAGGACTTTAATAGTTCAGTTACATTCCTAGAGTAAGATATTTATTTTTTAAAAATATTGACGTCTCGATCTCTGTGTGTAATTTCTGTCTTGTAAAAAAATCGTAGTAATTCTAAAATATACATTTTAATTGAATGAGAGTTTCTATTAGGCTTCCAAAATTGCAATGCGCCACTGGTGGCAGATTTCTGAACTGAGTGAAGTGTACATGTACAAAGTGATTGTTTTATTCAGGGATTGTATTTACTTGTATACGAATTTTAATACGCTTTTATCTTCGGCTATTATTGTTTTATTCTTAGTAGGATCTGAATTACTGCTAATATAACAGGTAAGTTTTTGATTTTTAAAAAATTAATAAACAAATTAGGAGATATGCAATTTATAGGTTAAAGTTACGATGGAGTTTTCTCCGAAAATATTTACCACATAATATTATGTGGCCACTATTTATTACTTGCTGGCCTTCCACCATATTTCTAGATGATACACTACAATTCCCAAATTTACAAATAGTATCTAAATCTAAGCAAAGGAAATTGTTCATTATGAAAGAAAAACAATTAAATAAAAGTAAAGCTATGTAGATATAAATTAATATATGTACAACTACGGCAATGAAATACAATCTAAATAAAGGAAATCAAATGTTTTTTATTAAAAAAACTAATATACTGTTAATTAAAATATGACTAAAATACTCTTAACCTACAAATACTTACTAAAATTAACCCTATTAACTAAAATATTATTAAAACAATCACTAAATTGTTACTACAAGAAAGATCAAACTCAATTCTACCGAAATTAACAAAAAAACACTATACTAAATCCGAAATTAAATTAAAAACTACGAAAATTAGTCTCACACCAATTGTAACTCTTATGGAAGCCAGCGAAAATTGTACCATTCGTTTGAATTTTGACGTTTGACGTCAGCGCCATCTCTTGATAATATGGAAGCCCAATAGCATATTTACGCTCGTAACCATATACATACTTCATTTCACGGAAGAAACTAGTGACGGGAAGTTAAATATAAGGTTGTAATAACAGTAATATTTTAAAATTTAGCTCTTTTACGGAATTCTTTGCTTTTAGATTATAAGTTTATTTTTATTTGATGGAAATATTGTCCCATTGTCATATAAAAAAATTCATGAATTATGAAAGCAAATATTTCAGAACTATGTTCTGTACAAATAAAAGAAAACTGATAATTTTACAAAACAGTTGAGACTGTTTCTTCTATAATTACAACTTTTCGTTTTTGAGCATTAACATTCTTATTTTTATTTGTTAAATTAATGCCTTGGCATACATTTAATATTTCTAATTCTAAAATTTTAGAAATGTCATTTGATAAAACTATTTTGTGTACCTTATTAAATATTATATTATCCGTAAATAAAAATTTTTACATCTAAATATTCCGTAATTAATAATTGTTTTTCAATTACTGGAACTTTATTAGAAAATATTAATTTTAAATATCCTAGGCATGGTTTGCCATTATTTGTTGTTTTGCTCAAGGACCAAAGTTCGTTAGGCAGTGTAATTACATTTTCATTTTTCAAAATTAAATTAAAAAGTGAAAGAGACGTCGTTGGAGATTCCAAATTTGTTTCTAAAAAATATAGATATCATTTCGATATGACCACATTTTTTTTTTATAAAAGTACTATGATGTACACGAATACCCGTTAATAAAGATTGATTATTATCGTCATTGATATTACTGTTAACGAGCATGGTGTCGGTTATCTTACGTTTTTTGTATATTGTATTATGTTTAAGTATTTCACGTCTCTTTTTAGGGGTATTAACATTCAAATAATTTGGACAGTTTGGAAATATGGTAGGATAAGCACCTTTCTTCAACTGTGGAATTTAAAAATATTAAAATAGTCTGTCCATTCTTTCAAAATTTCTTCTTCTTTAAAATGTTTGGCGCACATAAAGTCTTTATTGGAAAATACTCTGACCGGTAGTATTTATTCAATATTTTAGTCACAAAAAACATCTGAATTTGTTACTTTAGTCAACGCTTAATCACCCTTGTTTAAGAGTAAATACTACCGGTCTGTGTCTTTGCGAGGTATTTTTCGTATCCAGATTTTTAATATCCCTTCATCTTTAGGAGCACCAAAAATCTAAACTTTTTCTTTGCACGTCGCGTAGCCACTATTACTGTTCGGCAACGCTCAACGGCCCCCGATCTTCCCTCTCTCTCGCCGTCTTCTCTTTCTATCATGTTAAAATTGTGAGACACAGCTAGGATGGGAAACTCCACTGCGTTGCACAGGCTCTCCCCCAAAAATTAATAATTCATCTTTTATTCATGTGTATACAAAAGAATTTAGACTTGTTATACATATATCATTGAAAAGCTTATACAATAAGAAAAAAAATTATACTATTTTCAACATAGATTGCCATTTAAAACATCATAAGTTTGTGTTATCTCAAGAATATTAAGATATTAAAAAATTGTATTGTATTTGTTAAAACAAATTTTCTCTATCGTAATCAATAAGATATGAGATATTTTCGAAATGAGTGAAAAACGAGTTTTTGCCTGTAGCTCAGAAACAAAAGAAGATCGAAAATTCATGTCGGGACTATTAATATTTACTCAAAAAGTTTACCCTGGATAAACGATTTTGCTCTATCATTAGGTTTGTTCGAACCTACAGTTCTAAACAGTTCACGAACTAGTGAGCATGCGCATTTCACTTAAAAGCATTCGAACTCTGTAGTTCTGAAATTCGAAATTCTGAGAACTATTAATTTGGCGTTCTAACAGGCTAGAACTTTGAATTCAAATGCTCGTGGAACGGTTCTATCAGTTCGAGCAACGGAGCAAGTATTTCAAATTCTAACAATGCGCAGTGAAGTTTTAAGATTCTATTTGACGTTTAGAAGGCTATATAGAAATAATAGATTAATATACGTACCAATTTTATTAATTTTTATTAATAATTATTTTGGTTAAGGAAAATTTCATAAGTATGTATTGTCTGATATTGTTAAGGTTAAATATTTTTAATATACACGAAAAGTTACAGGATTGTAAGACGTTCATTCATATCATTAAAATATTAAAAATTCTTTTCACAATCAGCGACACTGTAATAATATTTATTTCGTTTAAAATATACATTTTCATTCTTCGTATTGTATTTGTTTCTACTTTTAACTTTTACTTTATACATATATTCACTTCGATTTTGTTGTCCATGCTTTATACTCCTTTTGAGGAGTATGCACGTCCATTTATTATTAGGTACAATTGAAAATTTAAAATATGATATTTACAATTATGTATACCTAATTTATTTAATTTAATGTATATTTTCTCCTTGATCGCACATTTTACAACA
Organism: Ophonus ardosiacus; assembly: GCA_943142095.1. NCBI lineage: Eukaryota > Metazoa > Arthropoda > Insecta > Coleoptera > Carabidae > Ophonus > Ophonus ardosiacus. Next base: position 6,402,311 of record OW964841.1, read on the forward strand.
ATTTTCGTTTATTAAAACAAATGTATGTGACAAATTATAACCAATATGAGCGTTCGAACCTGTCCATGAGAGAACAGTTCTGAATTCACTTTCTTATATGTCATGCGCAGAACTCCTAATTCTGGAACAGTTCCGAATTGATGGTTCGATCAAACCTATTAATATTTTCCAAGATACCTTAAAAAAAATCTGATGTGGCCAACACAAAACCACCCGCTATTTAATTTTTATTAATTTAAATACATACCTACGTATTTAGTAATGCTTCAAACTATACTATGTTCCATTGCATGTAACTATTGCTTTATTTACGATTTTCTTTATTATTTAATATGTCACTATTATTAATTTGAAGTGATTAGTTTTTTGGCAATGACGTTTACCTCTCACATACATTCATGTGAAAAATAAACTGTGTAACAAAGGAATTTGTTTATCTTAGGCTTCAGGATTAAAAAAAGAAATATGATTTTTAAATTTATCTGTAAAATATATAGAAAAAGTATTAATGTATACCTGTACAAAATTCAATTATCCATAATTTTCATAATGACAAAAATGCGAAAAATGGCATTTAATTCTATTTTTTGAAGAAATACTATTATGAGCTTCAAGTAAAGTGTCATTTCCGTTTATCCGATTTAGACCAAAATCTAATGGCTTCTTTTCGTATTAGAATAGGGTAGAAATACAAGGTTTCAGAATTTTCTGAATGATAGTATTTGAGTTAGAGTGAAGACAAAATTCATACACATACACACAAACACACACACACACACACACACACACACACACACACACTCGCATACACACATGCAGACATCATCGTGAAAATGTTAAAAATAGATTCTAGGGACATTAAAACGTGGTCATTTACTAAAATCTCGATATGTGATTTTTAGCACGATCCCTATACCTCCCTTACCAAGGGTAACGGGAGGTAAAAACAGAAATGAGACGCTTGTACATAAATACGAAAAAATTAAACTGACAGTTTTTGTTACCAACCTCTTAAACCATTCGTTTATTTATATTATGTTATAATAATTATTATTAAAATATCAATTATTCATTATTCATTTCCAATTGTGAATAAAATAGTATACAAACCTAGGTGAAAAGTTTCATTTATGTCTTCACCATTGACAGTAATGAAACACTTTCCACCTCGGTTAGTAAAATAGGTACTATTTCAGAAAAACGCATGTCACTAAATAAATACAAAAAAAATCTAATTTTCACCTCTGGCTAAGAGAGGTATTGGATTCATGCTAAAATTCGCATATCCAGATTTTAGTGAATAAGCACGATTTAAGGGCCCTAGAATCCGATTATAACATTTTTAAAATGATGTCTGTGTGTGTGTATGTGTGTGTGTGTGTGTGGATGTGTGTATGTGTATGTCTGGATGTTGTAGACACGATTCCTCAAAAACTATAAGACTTAAGAACTGTTCAACTATGGATTCCTCAATCTGACATTCCTGAGAAGAGCTGAAAAGGTTTCGGTAACAATTGAACAACCGGAAGTAGTAGTTGTTTAGAAAAAAATCTTCTAAATATAATTTTTTGGTAGTTTTTTTTATTAAATATTGAAGAACATAAAATTCTCCATCTAATACACTTAAAATTTTTATTATATCTTGTATAGATTTAGAGATAAAGACACTATAATATATAGAGTAATCTAATCGCACAGACTAAGGCACTAAGGAAACCAGTTGACAAATTTCAATGTTTATAACATAGTTTGTAAATGACATATGTCAGTGTCAAAAATCAACAGTTTTAGTAACATTCTGATAGCTTTTTCTGGGAAGTATATTTAATCTTTCTTATTGTGTTATTAATTAAATATTTGAAATTATAGGTAAAATTGTGGTAAAACGCATATATCCATCAGAAATACCGCCAATCTGGTTAATGAATTGGAGGAATCTCTGACATTTAGAAACTTCCTCATACAATGAAAAATAGATATAATTAGAATTATATGTGTGCAGAAGACATGTTAAATACAATAAAAAACAATTTTGGTAAAGTTCTGTAATATTTTGTTATAAAACGACGGTGCAAAAGCGAAGTGCAATACAATACTTATATAGCCTAATATGGAAATGGCGAGAGGTTTTGTGCTGGCCACAACAGATTTTTATTTTTACAAATAACTTCCAAGTATAAAAAAAATGTAATTTCCGTTTTCAGTTCTTTAGGGAATCATTTATCCTCTTTCAAATGATATTTAAAAAAATACATTGTAGGATTTCTTATTTTGATGTCAAAGTTACAATAGGATTGTTCTAAGAATTTTTATGAAATATGAAACTGGCTCAAATGGAAATTTTGAACAATGGTATTGTGATTGTATGGTCACATCGTTATGAAATCATATCGCTAATGTAAACCCAGCCGAAGTGTTCATAAAAGACACTACCCATGTAACACTGACCAACGGTCAACCAAAAAGTGACGTCGATTTTAGGTCGAATTTACGTCATATACGGCCGTCTATTTAGACGTCTATACGACGTCACTGTGACATCTGTTTTTGGTCTGAAATAGAACTTTTTAGACGTCAGATTTGTGGGCTATGTGACGACTGTATTTGGTCGTAATTAAGTCTATTTAAACCTTTTTCAGACGTCTAATTTGACGTTTTTTAAAGACATATATTTCGTTTATTTTGGTACTTTATTTATAATATTATTAGAAATAATATATTGTTTACTATAATTATTTTTAAAATTCGAATAAATATAATATAAAACTTATTTTATATATATATATTTATTTATTTATGTATCGTCATCACCAAAAACTACGAATAGAAGCAAATTTGGCACATCCAGAAATGAATGATAATATAAATATATATATAATAATAAATGGACATTTTAATTTTCAACATTTTAAACAAAACCTAGTAATGACAAGACAATCTTTAAACAACGTCTAGAAATGACGCTCCACGATGAGACGTCGATAGGACGTCTACGTGACGGAATCTCAGACGTCACTGTGACGTCGATTTTAGGTCATTTGTGTTACTTGGGTAGAAAAGTGCTGGCTATATCAATTTTTACCTCCTGCTACCCTTGGTAGGGGAGGTATAGGGATCGTGCTAAAAATCACATATCGAGATTTTAGTAAATGACCACGTTTTAAGGGACCTAGAATCCAATTTTAATATTTTCACGATGATGTCTGTATGTGTGTGTGTGTGAGTGTGTGTGTGTATGTACAAATTTTGTTTGCACTCTAACTCAAATACTATCATTCAGAAAATTCTGAGACCTTGTATTTCTACCCTATTCTAATAGGAATAGAAGCCATTAGATTTTGGTGTAAATCGGATAAACGGAAATGGTACTTTACTTAAAGCTCATAATGGGTTTTCTTCAAAAAATACCATTAAATGCCATTTTTTCGCATTTAACGTCATTGGAAAATTATAGATTACTGAATTTTGTACAAGTATACATTAATACTTTTTCTATATATTTTACAGATTAATTTAAAAATCATTTTTCTTTTTTTAATCCCAATTCCTTTGTTATACATTTTATTTTTCAAATGAATGTAACTGACAGGTAAACGTCATTGTCAAAAAACTAATCACTTCAAATTAATAATAGTGACATATTAAATAATAAAGAAAATCGTAAATAAAGCAATAGTTGTATGCAATGGAACATAATATAGTTTGAAGCATTACTAAATATGTAGGTATGTATTTAAATTAATAAAAATTAAATAGCGGGAGGTTTTGTGTTGGTCACATCAGATTTTTTATTTTTATATTTTACTTATTTAGTTTTCTTTTGTAGATTTGCAAATATCAAGATGACAGACGACGTCTCAAGCAATGTAATAGGAATTTTAACTTATGGAGGCAATGTCACCATTACTGGAGACCTTACCGTTTATGGTAATGATTCCGAAGATCTCCAATATATAGACCTTGATTTACCGCCTTTGATCAAAACATTTAAAGGCCGAGAAGAAGATGTTGATAACATCGATAATCTATTATTTGTACAAAACAAGAAAAAAGTAGTTATCTGCGGACTTCCTGGATATGGAAAGTCCGAATTAGCAAAACAATACGCAAACATTTGTTTAACAAAAAACAGTGTAGACAAAATATTTTGGATAAATGCAAAAAAGCTTGGAGACCTCCAAAAAGTTACATTAAAAAAAGCATATAAACATTTCCAAGACAAAAGGTGCATTTTCATATTTGATAATGAAATTACAAGACAAGATATTGTTTATTTTGAACCACCGGATATTGATAACTATTATCTCCTGATAACAAGTCAAGAATCTAGTTGGGGTGACGACGTAGAGCCAGTCAAATTAGAAATATTATCTTCTGATACAGCCATTGAAATTTACAAATCTATTTTATCTGACAAATTCAAGGAAGAAGAAAGACTTAAGATTTAATCATACCAAAATCTCGCAGAACTTGTAGAATATGTGCCCATGGGGCTGCAGATAACAGGACAGTGTGTTCGTCAAGATATAAAAAAATTGGGCGATGACTTTCAAGTGAAAGAATATATAAAATCTCTTTGGGATTCACAGTAAAAAATAATGAATACAAAAATTCCAACCGATGTACCAAACAGTTATAAAAAAATCAATATATAGTGCCATTTGTGTGTCAATAGAGAAAATTAGCTCTGAAGATAATACAGAATTGCGTGATTTGGCTTGGAATACTTTATTTATATGTTCTTATTTCCATCCAGAGAAAATAAAAATAGATGAATTGTTAAAAGTGGAAAATATTAACGATATATTACTCTAAAATAACAGCAATGAAAAACAATATAAGAGAGCTTTGTATATTCTCGGTAATTTATCTTTCATTAGTTATGATCCAAACGAAGCACTAATATCTATTCACATATTAACACAAGATGTATTACGTTTTCACAACAACTCTGAACCAAAATACTATAAAACATGTTTGAAGTTCGTATTTGCTCAAGGTCTTCCAGAAGATAATATGTTCGATTTTTGGACTTTGCTTTCACATTCTGAAGCTAATGTAAGTAAAGTTTATAACTTTCATAATGACTTGATACCGAAAAATAGTAACATTAAAAGTTTAGTCAATAGTGTAGTTGGTATGTTCAAAACTGAAGAAGTTAACACTGAAACCAATGAATTATTACGTAATTTCCTACAAGGTCTTGTCCTATGTGGAACTACAGAATGTATAAAAAAAATATTTTCTGAAAAAACAAATCACAAATATAATAACACTTGTAACTTGCTGCATGTAGCTGCAAGACGAAATATTACTGTCATTTTAAAATACTTGCTTCAATTTCAATCTGATATTAATTTAACTGATGAAAATAAAAATACACCATTGCATGCAGCTGCAAAAAAATGGTACTTTGATGCTATTAATTGTTTAATTAAACATAAAGCTAACTGTTACCTAAAGAACAATGTAGGAAATACACCGTTGTTTGTTTTAACAGAAAATGAAACATTTTTTCAACAACATTTAAACTGGGTTGAAACTCTAAAACTGTTTAAATATGTAAAGATCACTATCAATAACAACAAAGACAGTCTTGTACATCTAGCTGCTCTTTATTACCGAGTTGAGTTGTTGCAAGTGTTGCTTACTGAATATGAAGCGTTTGGATGCCGTAATTGCTATTTGTCCCCTAAAACAGGTTTTTTAAATTTATCGAGGGCTTGCTTTTAGACATAACATGCACTATCCCAAGCAGCGTGATCTGTAGGTATATTTACATGATTGACTTTATTGAATTGACAACAATTAATACACTTCAAGTTATTCCCAGTGCAGGCATCAAGTCGATGGGTATCCGCACATTTACGGCAAGTAGGAGTCTTTTTAGTGCAGGTGGTCGATATGTGATTAAAGCCGCAGCAATTGAAGCGTCGACGTAGGTCAATTCCATCATATACAGAGCAGAAGTCATACCCTATAAAAAGCTTACCGGTATTTAACACATCATAATAAGTTTTGTGATCAACTTGTATAAGGAATTTATTTTGTTTTATATATTTAACTATGATTCTATTTAACATCTTTCTATTAAATTTTTCTCACTCGTAAAAATGAAGTTTCATATCTAAACCTATTGGAACTTAACTTACCCAAAGAGAAGGTATCAAGTCGAGGTTACTACCATCCACATGACGTCCTTCTCAGTAGGGACAGAAGGTTAGAGCTTATCCAAAATCCATATTGTTTAGAACTTAACCTAGGGTGAGACTTAAAACTAAGTTAGGGGTTAAAACTAAGTGTCGTGTGCACTGTCCCTAGCCTAGTCCATCAACCTGAAACAAAGAAAATACGTTAGGATTTTATCCTAAGTATAAATATGGCACCTATTATTTCATTTTTAAGTTGAGAAAATTTTAATTTAAGTAGGCATTAAGTCGCAGGATTATGTAGATAGATATTGTGAATCATAGTTAGTATTTTTAAATTATAAAAATATTAAATAATAATTGATTTGACCAAAGTTTTTAACTACTATTGTGAAAATTAATAAATAATTAATTAATAATAATAATTAATTATTCACTAAATCAAAATGTTATAAGTTCTTTATGATATCTCTTTTACCTATATAATATGATACAATCTGCTCACATTTCCTATAAAGTAATTTCTTGGTCATATTACACTGTTCATACTCTTCCTGTGAAAATGTACACTGCAAAATAATGTAAATTTGTCAATCCTTGTTCTCCGATGTATCTGAAACAAAAAAAGTTGTTAATAAAAATACATATAATGTATTATAAGGAATTTATTTTGTTTTATATATTTAACTATGATTCTATTTAACATCTTTCTATTAAATTTTTCTCACTCGTAAAAATGAAGTTTCATATCTAAACCTAGTGGAACTTAACTTACCCAAAGAGAAGGTATCAAGTCGAGGTTACTACCATCCACATGACGTCCTTCTCAGTAGGGACGGAAGGTTAGAGCTTATCCAATATCCATATTGTTTAGAACTTAACCTAGGGTGAGACTTAAAACTAAGTTGGGGCTTAAAACTAAGTGTCGTGTGCACTGTCCCTAGCCTAGTCCATCAACCTGAAACAAAGAAAATACGTTAGGATTTTATCCTAAGTATAAATATGGCACCTATTACTTCATTTTTAAGTTGAGAAAATTTTAATTTAAGTAGGCATTAAGTCGCAGGATTATGTAGATAGATATTGTGAATCATAGTTAGTATTTTTAAATTATAAAAATATTAAGTAATAATTGATTTGACATCGAAGTTTTTAACTACTATTGTGAAAATTAATAAATTATTAATTAATAATAATAATTAATTATTCACTAAATTAAAATGTTATAAGTTCTTTATGATATCTCTTTTACCTTTATAATATGATATAATCTGCTCACATTTCCTATAAAGTAATTTCTTGGTCATATTACACTGTTCATACTCTTCCTGTGAAAATGTACACTGTAAAAATAATGTAAATTTGTCAATCCTTGTTCTGCGATGTATCTGAAACAAAAAAAGTTGTTAATAAAAATACATATAATATATTATAAGGAATTTATTTTGTTTTATATATTTAACTATGATTCTATTTAACATCTTTCTATTAAATTTTTCTCACTCGTAAAAATGAATTTTCATATCTAAACGTAGTGGAACTTAACTTACCCAAAGAGAAGGTATCAAGTCGAGGTTACTACCATCCACATGACGTCCTTCTCAGTAGGGACGGAAGGTTAGAGCTTATCCAATATTCATATTGTTTAGAACTTAACCTAGGGTGAGACTTAAAACTAAGTTGGGGCTTAAAACTAAGTGTCGTGTGCACTGTCCCTAGCCTAGTCCATCAACCTGAAACAAAGAAAATACGTTAGGATTTTATCCTAAGTATAAAAATGTCACCTATTACTTCATTTTTAAAATGAGAAAATTTTAATTTAAGTAGGCATTAAGTCGCAGGATTATGTAGATAGATATTGTGAATCATAGTTAGTATTTTTAAATTATAAAAATATTAAATAATAATTGATTTGACATCGAAGTTTTTAACTACTATTGTGCAAATTAATAAATTATTAATTAATAATAATAATTAATTATTCACTAAATCAAAATGTTATAAGTTCTTTGTGATATCTCTTTTACCTTTATAATATGATACAATCTGCTCACATTTCCTATAAAGTAATTTCTTGGTCATATTACACTGTTCATACTCTTCCTGTAAAAATGTACGCTGTAAAAATAATGTAAATTTATTAATCCTTGTTCTCTGATGTATCTGAAACAAAAAAAGTTGTTAATAAAAATACATATAATGTATTATAAGGAATTTATTTTGTTTTATATATTTAACTATGATTCTATTTAACATCTTCCTATTAAATTTTTCTCACTCGTAAAAATGAAGTTTCATATCTAAACCTAGTGGAACTTAACTTACCCAAAGAGAAGGTATCAAGTCGAGGTTACTACCATCCACATGACGTCCTTCTCAGTAGGGACGGAAGGTTAGAGCTTATCCAATATCCATATTGTTTAGAACTTAACCTAGGGTGAGACTTAAAACTAAGTTGGGGCTTAAAACTAAGTGTCGTGTGCACTGTCCCTAGCCTAGTCCATCAACCTGAAACAAAGAAAATACGTTAGGATTTTATCCTAAGTATAAATATGGCACCTATTACTTCATTTTTAAGTTGAGAAAATTTTAATTTAAGTAGGCATTAAGTCGCAGGATTATGTAGATAGATATTGTGAATCATAGTTAGTATTTTTAAATTATAAAAATATTAAATAATAATTGATTTGACATCGAAGTTTTTAACTACTATTGTGAAAATTAATAAATTATTAATTAATAATAATAATTAATTATTCACTAAATCAAAATGTTATAAGTTCTTTATGATATCTCTTTTACCTTTATAATATGATACAATCTGCTCACATTTCCTATAAAGTAATTTCTTGGTCATATTACACTGTTCATACTCTTCCTGTAAAAATGTACACTGTAAAAATAATGGAAATTTGTTAATCCTTGTTCTCCGATGTATCTGAAACAAAAAAAGTTGTTAATAAAAATACATATAATGTATTATAAGGAATTTATTTTGTTTTATATATTTAACTATGATTCTATTTAACATCTTTCTATTAAATTTTTCTCACTCGTAAAAATGAAGTTTCATATCTAAACCTAGTGGAACTTAACTTACCCAAAGAGAAGGTATCAAGTCAAGGTTACTACCATCCACATGACGTCCTTCTCAGTAGGGACGGAAGGTTAGAGCTTATCCAATATCCATATTGTTTAGAACTTAACCTAGGGTGAGACTTAAAACTAAGTTGGGGCTTAAAACTAAGTGTCGTGTGCACTGTCCCTAGCCTAGTCCATCAACATGAAACAAAGAAAATACGTTAGGATTTTATCCTAAGTATAAATATGGCACCTATTACTTCATTTTTAAGTTGAGAAAATTTTAATTTAAGTAGGCATTAAGTCGCAGGATTATGAAGATAGAAATTGTGAATCATAGTTAGTATTTTTAAATTATAAAAATATTAAATAATAATTGATTTGACATCGAAGTTTTGAACTACTATTGTGAAAATTAATAAATACTTAATTAATAATAATAATTAATTATTCACTAAATCAAAATGTTATAAGTTCTTTATGATATCTCTTTTACCTTTATAATATGATACAATCTGCTCACATTTCCTATAAAGTAATTTTTTGGTCATATTACACTGTTCATACTCTTCCTGTAAAAATGAACACTATAAAAATAATGTAAATTTGTTAATCCTTGTTCTCCGATGTATCTGAAACAAAAAAAAGTTGTTAATAAAAATACATATAATGTATTATAAGGAATTTATTTTGTTTTATATATTTAACTATGATTCTATTTAACATCTTTCTATTAAATTTTTCTCACTCGTAAAAATGAAGTTTCATATCTAAACCTAGTGGAACTTAACTTACCCAAAGAGAAGGTATCAAGTCAAGGTTACTACCATCCACATGACGTCCTTCTCAGTAGGGACGGAAGGTTAGAGCTTATCCAATATCCATATTGTTTAGAACTTAACCTAGGGTGAGACTTAAAACTAAGTTGGGGCTTAAAACTAAGTGTCGTGTGCACTGTCCCTAGCCTAGTCCATCAACATGAAACAAAGAAAATACGTTAGGATTTTATCCTAAGTATAAATATGGCACCTATTACTTCATTTTTAAGTTGAGAAAATTTTAATTTAAGTAGGCATTAAGTCGCAGGATTATGTAGATAGAAATTGTGAATCATAGTTAGTATTTTTAAATTATAAAAATATTAAATAATAATTGATTTGACATCGAAGTTTTGAACTACTATTGTGAAAATTAATAAATACTTAATTAATAATAATAATTAATTATTCACTAAATCAAAATGTTATAAGTTCTTTATGATATCTCTTTTACCTTTATAATATGATACAATCTGCTCACATTTCCTATAAAGTAATTTTTTGGTCATATTACACTGTTCATACTCTTCCTGTAAAAATGTACACTGTAAAAATAATGTAAATTTGTCAATCCTTGTTCTCCGATGTATCTGAAACAAAAAAAGTTGTTAATAAAAATACATATAATGTATTATAAGGAATTTATTTTGTTTTATATATTTAACTATGATTCTATTTAACATATTTCTATTAAATTTTTCTCACTCGTAAAAATGAAGTTTCATTTCTAAACCGAGTGGAACTTAACTTACCCAAAGAGAAGGTATCAAGTCGAGGTTACTACCATCCACATGACGTCCTTCTCAGTAGGGACGGAAGGTTAGAGCTTATCCAATATCCATATTGTTTAGAACTTAACCTAGGGTGAGACTTAAAACTAAGTTGGGGCTTAAAACTAAGTGTCGTGTGCACTGTCCCTAGCCTAGTCCATCAACCTGAAACAAAGAAAATACGTTAGGATTTTATCCTAAGTATAAATATGGCACCTATTACTTCATTTTTAAGTTGAGAAAATTTTAGTTTAAGTAGGCATTAAGTCGCAGGATTATGTAGATAGATATTGTGAATCATAGTTAGTATTTTTAAATTATAAAAATATTAAATAATAATTGATTTGACATCGAAGTTTTTAACTACTATTGTGAAAATTAATAAATTATTGATTAATAATAATAATTAATTATTCACTAAATCAAAATGTTATAAGTTCTTTATGATATCTCTTTTACCTTTATAATATGATACAATCTGCTCACATTTCCTATAAAGTAATTTCTTGGCCATATTACACTGTTCATACTCTTCCTGTAAAAATGTACACTGTAAAAATAATGTAAATTTGTTAATCTTTGTTCTCCGATGTATCTGAAACAAAAAGATTTGTTAATAAAAATACATATAATGTATTATAAGGAATTTATTTTGTTTTATATATTTAACTATGATTCTATTTAACATCTTTCTATTAAATTTTTCTCACTCGTAAAAATGAAGTTTCATATCTAAACCTAGTGGAACTTAACTTACCCAAAGAGAAGGTATCAAGTCAAGGTTACTACCATCCACATGACGTCCTTCTCAGTAGGGACGGAAGGTTAGAGCTTATCCAATATCCATATTGTTTAGAACTTAACCTAGGGTGAGACTTAAAACTAAGTTGGGGCTTAAAACTAAGTGTCGTGTGCACTGTCCCTAGCCTAGTCCATCAACATGAAAAAAAGAAAATACGTTAGGATTTTATCCTAAGTATAAATATGGCACCTATTACTTCATTTTTAAGTTGAGAAAATTTTAATTTAAGTAGGCATTAAGTCGCAGGATTATGTAGATAGAAATTGTGAATCATAGTTAGTATTTTTAAATTATAAAAATATTAAATAATAATTGATTTGACATCGAAGTTTTTAACTACTATTGTGAAAATTAATAAATTATTAATTAATAATAATAATTAATTATTCACTAAATCAAAATGTTATAAGTTCTTTATGATATCTCTTTTACCTTTATAATATGATACAATCTGCTCACATTTCCTATAAAGTAATTTCTTGGTCATATTACACTGTTCATACTCTTCCTGTAAAAATGTACACTGTAAAAATAATGTAAATTTGTCAATCCTTGTTCTCCGATGTATCTGAAACAAAAAAAGTTGTTAATAAAAATACATATAATGTATTATAAGGAATTTATTTTGTTTTATATATTTAACTATGATTCTATTTAACATATTTCTATTAAATTTTTCTCACTCGTAAAAATGAAGTTTCATTTCTAAACCGAGTGGAACTTAACTTACCCAAAGAGAAGGTATCAAGTCGAGGTTACTACCATCCACATGACGTCCTTCTCAGTAGGGACGGAAGGTTAGAGCTTATCCAATATCCATATTGTTTAGAACTTAACCTAGGGTGAGACTTAAAACTAAGTTGGGGCTTAAAACTAAGTGTCGTGTGCACTGTCCCTAGCCTAGTCCATCAACCTGAAACAAAGAAAATACGTTAGGATTTTATCCTAAGTATAAATATGGCACCTATTACTTCATTTTTAAGTTGAGAAAATTTTAGTTTAAGTAGGCATTAAGTCGCAGGATTATGTAGATAGATATTGTGAATCATAGTTAGTATTTTTAAATTATAAAAATATTAAATAATAATTGATTTGACATCGAAGTTTTTAACTACTATTGTGAAAATTAATAAATTATTGATTAATAATAATAATTAATTATTCACTAAATCAAAATGTTATAAGTTCTTTATGATATCTCTTTTACCTTTATAATATGATACAATCTGCTCACATTTCCTATAAAGTAATTTCTTGGCCATATTACACTGTTCATACTCTTCCTGTAAAAATGTACACTGTAAAAATAATGTAAATTTGTTAATCTTTGTTCTCCGATGTATCTGAAACAAAAAGATTTGTTAATAAAAATACATATAATGTATTATAAGGAATTTATTTTGTTTTATATATTTAACTATGATTCTATTTAACATCTTTCTATTAAATTTTTCTCACTCGTAAAAATGAAGTTTCATATCTAAACCTAGTGGAACTTAACTTACCCAAAGAGAAGGTATCAAGTCAAGGTTACTACCATCCACATGACGTCCTTCTCAGTAGGGACGGAAGGTTAGAGCTTATCCAATATCCATATTGTTTAGAACTTAACCTAGGGTGAGACTTAAAACTAAGTTGGGGCTTAAAACTAAGTGTCGTGTGCACTGTCCCTAGCCTAGTCCATCAACATGAAAAAAAGAAAATACGTTAGGATTTTATCCTAAGTATAAATATGGCACCTATTACTTCATTTTTAAGTTGAGAAAATTTTAATTTAAGTAGGCATTAAGTCGCAGGATTATGTAGATAGAAATTGTGAATCATAGTTAGTATTTTTAAATTATAAAAATATTAAATAATAATTGATTTGACATCGAAGTTTTTAACTACTATTGTGAAAATTAATAAATTATTAATTAATAATAATAATTAATTATTCACTAAATCAAAATGTTATAAGTTCTTTATGATATCTCTTTTACCTATAGGTCATCCAGCGAATCAAGCGGTTTACGTCATAAATACAATATCACTAGAAACAATGACGTCATATGTTAAAAAGTTTACATGAGCATGTAAAACAGATTAAAATCTGTGGGTTGCCCAAATTTTTCTTAAAAACACGTCTGGTATAATATTTTTCCAGCGAAATTCAATTTTATTTAAAATATTCTGAACGATACTGCTTACGCTGTTATAAATAGGTACTTCATTCTTGTAGTATATGCAACAAACTATCTAGTATTATGTGAGATCCTTAAAAAAATACAGAATACTGCATACCATACAATTTCTCACTGTTTCTATACATTGCGTACAGCGTTTGCCACACGCTGTACATATAGATTTAATTTTCAAATTATTACTAAGAAATAGAACCAAATATTACCTCAATATTAGATATCAGTGAAAGTAAAAACCCACCAATCTATTTTTCATTTTCAAAATAAGAGCATTTGACATTTTGACAATGAACAACGAAACTAAAAACAAAATGAAATCACAATACACGTTGAAAAGTATAATATAGACATATAATATTTAGTAATATACGTGTTCAGAATTACCAATATTAAAAAAATATAATCAAACGTCATTTTGCAAAAATTTACAAAATTTTACTTAATAATAATATATCCAAATATAATTATTTCTATTAAAGGTGTCAAATACATGATAATAATAAAAAAACCAATAAAATACCGTTAATAAAATATATTTAAAAAAATAAAGAAAATTTCAAAAATCCCTAAACGATGACGTAAACCGCTTGATTCGCTGGATGGCCTGTATATAATATGATACAATCTGCTCACATTTCCTATAAAGTAATTTCTTGGTCATATTACACTGTTCATACTCTTCCTGTAAAAATGTACACTGTAAAAATAATGTAAATTTGTTAATCCTTGTTCTCCGATGTATCTGAAACAAAAAAAGTTGTTAATAAAAATACATATAATGTATTATAAGGAATTTATTTTGTTTTATATATTTAACTATGATTCTATTTAACATCTTTCTATTAAATTTTTCTCACTCGTAAAAATGAAGTTTCATATCTAAACCTAGTGGAACTTAACTTACCCAAAGAGAAGGTATCAAGTCAAGGTTACTACCATCCACATGACGTCCTTCTCAGTAGGGACGGAAGGTTAGAGCTTATCCAATATCCATATTGTTTAGAACTTAACCTAGGGTGAGACTTAAAACTAAGTTGGGGCTTAAAACTAAGTGTCGTGTGCACTGTCCCTAGCCTAGTCCATCAACCTGAAACAAAGAAAATACGTTAGGATTTTATCCTAAGTATAAATATGGCACCTATTACTTCATTTTTAAGTTGAGAAAATTTTAATTTAAGTAGGCATTAAGTCGCAGGATTATGTAGATAGAAATTGTAAATCATAGTTAGTATTTTTAAATTATAAAAATATTAAATAATAATTGATTTGATGTAACCGGACGGGCAATAAAAGTCTTAACTCCGTCCCTGTTACACAAAGTGAACGTGGAGTAACCGTAAAACAGTACCGGACTCGAAGCTAATTATGAGTAAGGTAATAGTGGGCAAACAATAAATAAAACCAGACCAACTGCTTAATAGAAAAAAATATAATTAAAATTAATCAAACGGAATACAATAAAGTCGAGCTAGAGTCCACACACAACGAGCACTTATTTCGTAATTTGTAAAAGTATAAAATAATATAAAATAAATTGAATAGCATTATCAAAAAGATGGGTTACTTACAGAAATAGCACAACATTTTCCTCGCAACACGTGGTCGGATTCTCGGCTTACTCGGAGCACGGTTAAAACACTACTTCACTATTCAACGGTCAACGAAGAAGAGACCGACGCTTTTCCTTAAAAATTGTGAAATTCTCCAAGTTTCCCATCTCTTTCTAACAACCCTTGACAGCGATAGGCCAGAGTCCGTTTTCAAAAAGAGAAATCGGTACTAGCCCATCAAGGCCGTTCCCTAACTAATACTACACGTTGAACAGTCTCTGTAACCTGTTAATTGTTTAGCTACCCGCGACAACTCCTTCCACCTTAGATGAACTTATATACTCAAGGGAATATAAGTTCCAAAATTTCCACATTTCCGTCTGGTCCGGAGTAGTTGCTCCTTTCGCAGCTCCCACCGGTTGTGCAAGGGAAGGACGTATCCGATGCATATGAAGGTCCCTGCCCACATATCCCTAGCATAGATAGCTAGGACAGCTCTTTTCGTGGATTGTGGGTTGGCCTTCTCTGTCGACGAGTCGCATTTGTCGGAACACCGTTCGACTTCCTCTTGTCACAAGATGTATTTGTGGTCGTTTTCCTCCGACGGACCGTCGTCGGGTTGCTGAAACAATTAACACCTAGGCAGTATCTTCGCCTACATATCTATAGTCAAAGTGACTATGTATCCTTATTTACATTTACATGATAATTTCGATTAAAAGTTTCACATTTTTTTTTTTTTTCTAACTAATTACAATCTATTTCACCAAGGTTTTACATTGCGCAGCCCGACGAAGCAACATTACATACATATATTTAGTCACACAGTAAAACATTGGTTGGCTACCAGTGAATAGGAGGGCCAAATTCCAAGGTCAACGCAACTATCCTTGACCTTGGTATTCATTTACTCTACGTAACTATAATTAAAATATTGGGCGATTTAGGAGGGCGTTTAAGGGGAATTGGTTGTGTGCAGGGGCGACAGGGGTATTAAGTGTTGTGGTTACAATTGGTGATGAAGGAGAATGCATATCCCGTCGGGTTAGCGGAAGTTCTATTTCATCAATAGTTTTGCCCCGAGTGATCGATCTTCGCTTCCAACAACTTCTTAATTTATAAATCAGGTAACTTGAGCCGGTTAACAGGAGAAGTACGGTAGTTAGGATTGCAAGATAGTGTGTATGTTTTTGTACCTGACCGTTTCTTAAGTTTTGAATGTGTCGATGCCACACGTCTACATCCACACCACGATTTAGCTCATCTGTACTAACAGTATTTAAAATTTTATAAATTTCGTCATGTGTTCCAAACTTATGAGAGAAGTTATTCATTTGCTCAATATTTGTGTCTATCGGTGGAATAAAAAGGTGGTTTATTTGTTCTATATCAATTTTGGATGTAACAAGAGTGTGCGAAAGGAGGAAATAATTTGAAGTGTAAACTGTACAAGCCGATGGTATAGTTAATATTCCTGTACCAGTAATAGTCATTTGGGTAACATTGGTATGGCTTCCTAATTTGGAATTTGGACAATTATAAGTTAGGAGATCTCTGTTGACGCTATAAATCCAAGTATTTGAACTTTTAGGTCGATAGAGGACTGATTTGTTTTCCGTGGTAATTTTATGCTGGCATAATTTTCTTGAGTATTCCACATTACCCGTGTATAGTGCTGATAAACAAGTGATGTCTGAAATTCGTCGAACCGGTCTACTTGGAGGACAAATTTTCATAGATCCCGCACTACACGACATCAAATCTGAAGTATCTAACTCTATGAAAAATTGTCCGTCCTCAGATATCGCTAGAAAATCTGATTGCGGTTCGATATATAATTTTGTCTTTGATCCATTTTCCGACGTATATGGCAGTGTCAATGCCTTGTATACATGAAAATACCGTCCCGGACCTTTCAAAGGGATTTCAATAAATAATCTTATGGTGTGATTAAAGTAAGCCGCGTGCACTTTA
The DNA here is from genome assembly GCA_943142095.1 of Ophonus ardosiacus. Classification (NCBI taxonomy): domain Eukaryota; kingdom Metazoa; phylum Arthropoda; class Insecta; order Coleoptera; family Carabidae; genus Ophonus; species Ophonus ardosiacus. Next base: position 6,419,638 of record OW964841.1, read on the forward strand.
GAAATATCATAATATAAAAATGTGTTTGTCTCATAATCCGACGTTAGCAAGGAAAGGCCACTAGGCAAATTTAAATGAATTTGTTTTAATGCGCGTATCAACGTTTTTGGGTTAACGATGACTGGGCTTAATTTGTGTAGAGCTGTAATTTCGAGAGCATTTCCAAAGTCGACGATAGTTTCCTTCAAATCGCTTAATATGTGTTCAGCCGTTCGTAGAGCCGAATTTAAATTCAATGTTTGGATCATATTTACTTCAAGGCCCCGTTTTAAGTTTTCTCTATCAGTAAACATGATATCGGTTTTATTATTTAGTAAATTGAGAACCGTTTTAAATTTATTAAAGTTTGTATTAATTTTATTTTCATTCTCTTTAATATTTTTAATAATAGTTACTTGCTCGTTCATTAAGTTAGTAATATCATCCTTTGTATTATTTAAATTATTAATTTGTTCGTTTATGCTCACTAAGTCATCTGAACTTGCGGTGCCAAATAGAAATTTTAAAATATTACCTCCCAAATTTATTAATCCTCGTTTTTCTCGTTTATATGGAGCAATAGTTTTAACCAAACTCTCTAATTTATCCTTAACCTTGCTAACATCGGACTGAATAATTTTCATTTCTCTACTTACAATCTCATTAATACTGGTCCTGGCTCTATCAGACACGCCTTGTCCGAGTCCGGCATCTATCTTAAGGGCATCTTCTAACGTTCTCTCGAAGGCTTCTATACTACGATCATAAACCGTAATATCGACGTCCGTGCTAAGGATCCAGCTGTCCCCCGTTAACAGTATTTCCTCCTCCTTTACAAACACCAATCCTTTGTCCAGAGTCGGCTTGTATTCTGCTTCAGTGACGGCAATAAGTGCCACAATTACTAAAATATGTGAAAATAATATTATTGAGTACAGTACTTATGCCTATTTTTATATGTTAATTGCTATCTACTCTTAATATTAAGTTAAATTCTACTTTGTGAAATCCACGGTAGGTCGGGGGCTCGTCCTGTACTTCGAGTGAGATACCTTGGCGAGGACTCCAACTCATTGTTGTGCAGCGGCACATCAGCTTCCCCATCCTCTTCAAATTCGTAATCGGAATCACTATTTAGATGAGAGGGGGTAGGAAGGGATTCTTGTTCTGGATCAACAGGATTTGGGTGGATGGGGTCAAAAGTAGGATTTGGCGGTATACAATAGTCTAAGAAATTATCATCGTGGACCTGCAATGTCGGCGTATCCTCCTGCTCTGCGTGCTCTTCCGCCATAGTCAAACAAAGTTTCAGTCTGTTTGCATGGACTACTTGTTCCTTATCAGTTTTTAGGTCCTTGATAACAAAATTTACCGGGCTCGTTTGTTTGATGATTACGAAGGGTCCAGTCCAAGGTTTCATAAACTTTTTGGAGAGGCCGGGTGGTACCGTAGAGCTGTGCAGAAATACTCGGTCTCCCACACGTAAGGTGACGGGTGCAGCTTTCTTATTGTACAACCTTCCTGTTCGTTCTTGCATGTAATCTAGTCGGCCTCTGACCACTTCGTGAACTTCCTGGAGTCGCTTTCTTATATCTAGTTCTACCGGGTGAGACGCTCCCTGATTTGCGGTAAGGATGTCGTCAAATGGAACTTCAAATTCGCGACCGTATAAAAGGAAAAACGGCGTCTCACCTGTAGTGCTGTTTGTTGAGCTTCTGAGCGCCATTAATACGTACGGTAACCATTTATCCCAATCCTGTTGGTCCACGTTTACAAAATGTGACAGGCAATCCGCTAGGGTTCTATGGAACCTCTCAATACGTCCGTTACACATAGGGTGATACGCCGTAGTTTGTAATTTTTTGATTCCCAGCAGCTTACACACATTTGTAAATAGTTCCGATAGGAAATTTGTCCCTCTATCCGTAAGTAGTTGTTTTGGCGTACCGTGTCGAGAAATTATTTCTGTTACGAAAGCTTGCGCAATCGTTTCGGCTTTTTGATCGGGTAAAGCTATGGCCTCGGGATAACGGGTAAAGGCATCTTGGAAGGTAAGGATAAACTTGTTTCCGCGACTGGTAGTACATAACGGTCCAACGATGTCCATAGAAACACGGTCGAAAGGCATTAGATCTTCACAAAAATATTGAAGAGGTGCAGGTCGTGTATGGGGGGATGTTTTTCTCTGACTGCACGACAAGCACTGTGAACAGTATTCCTTTACGTCACGTGTCATCCCTTTCCAATAAAACCTCTTTTTAATCTTAGCCAGTGTTTGCTCGTAGCCCAAGTGCCCGGCCTGTGGAAGGTCGTGGTAAGTAGTCAGTATCTTTTTCTTCATGCTGCGTGGCGCAACGACACGATCTTCCCTCTCCTGTTTTGAGCGCTGTTTGTACAGAATACCGTCATTATCCAAATAAAATTCGTCTTGATCTTGTTGGTGTGCATCGGATACTAACTTTAGTATTTCCGTATCATGCTCTTGTTCTCGGCGGATCCTTTCCCGATCCCAAATTGGTTCGAATTCTAATTCGCCTATCGAGTGTATCGCTATTCGAGATAAGGCATCCGCGTTTCCATGATTTCGGCCTGGCCGATGGATAATTTTAAAGTCGTATTCAGCGAGTGTCATTGCCCAGCGAGATAGTCGACTGCTTGGATCTTTGATAGTCAGCAACCAATGTAATGGGCGGTGGTCAGTGATAATTGAAAATTGTCTACCATATAGGTAGCACCGGAAGGTTTTTATTGCCCATATGACAGCGAGACATTCTCTCTCCGTTGCCGAATATTTTTCTTCCGCAGAGTTCAAAGTTCTGCTGGCATAAGAAATAGGAAGTTCACATCCGTTAACTTTCTGACTCAAAATAGCTCCAATTGCCGAATCAGACGCATCTGTTGCTACGATGAATGGTTGTTCGAAGTCGGGGAATTGTAGAATCGGACTTTTTATTAGAACCGTCCGTAGTTTATCGAAGGCGATCTGTTGTTTTTCTTTCCATATAAACGGCTGGTTTTTCTTCGTCAATAAAGTTAATGGTTTTGCAATCTCTGAAAATTTTTTAATAAACCTTCGGTAAAATCCGACTAACCCCACAAAAGCACGAATATCTTTAATAGATCTTGGAACGGGGTATTTTTCAATAACTTTCGTTTTTGCTGGATCTGGTTTCACGCCGTTTTCCGATATGATATGGCCGAGGTAGGATACCTCCCGTCTAATAAAGCTGCATTTCTCTAATTTTAGTTTTAAATTGTTAGTCCTTAGACGAACAAAAACGTCTCGGAGTCGTAGTAAATGTTCATTTATGTCATCCTTGCTGAATACGATGATGTCATCCAAGTAGACGTAACATTTCTCGCCGGTTAGTCCACTCAGGGTACAGTACATCAGTCGCTGGAACGTGCTGGGTGCATTGCAGAGACCAAACGGCATTCTGTTCCATTGATAGTGGCCCCAGGGTGTACTGAATGCCGTTTTTTCTCGATCTTCTTCGGCGACTGCGACCTGGTGGTAGCCGCTGGCTAAATCTAAAGTAGTGAATAGCGCAGCGCCGTGCAAATGCTGGACTGTATCTTGTAGGTTAGGCAACGGTAAGTAATCCTTTTTTGTAATATTATTCAGTGCCCTAAAGTCAACACATAGCCGGACTTTGGTTGTCCCATCTGGCAAGAGTCGATTTACCAGGACTACGGGAGCGGACCACGGTGAATCAGATTCTTCAATAATCTCGGCTTCGAGTAGTTCATTTATTTGTCTGTTCAGTTCTTCTTTCTGCGAGTATGGGACTCGATAAGGCGCTTTAGCAATGGGATGTACTTCTTCCGTAATTATTCTATGTGTAATCCTTGATGTACACCCCAACTCACTACCTTTTATCATAAAAATGTCTTCATATTCGCTTAAGAATTTTCTTACTCGCTCCTGGTCGTCCGTGGAGAGGTGGTCTAGCTTAGTTTTATCCAGTGTATTTGTTTCACCGATTGCGAGAACCCGTTCCTCTGCAGGGCAAATTTCCTTCACAGGGTACTCAAATCCGACAACTGTGTTTTTTGGCACTTGAATTTCGGTACAACTAATATTAATGAGTTTTATATTTACCTCCTTCCCAGTATTTTTCGTGAGGATTCTGGCTGCAAGAATACCATTCGTACCGATGTCCGCGGGTTCAATCAGAATTTCCTCATTACTTTGTTCAAGATGCCGGTTTGCGGCCCTGATACCCAGACATATCACCTCAGTCCGCGGAGCGAGTTTAATACCCTCTTTCAATTTTATCTCATTTGACAACAACGTTTTAAGATCTTCGTGGGCTGGCTTCTTCAAAATATCACCCTTTTCATTACTCTCCTGGTTGTGCCGCGTTCCTTCTTCGCCTGAGGACTCTGACGAGGTCCCCGCAGTTCTGGACGGATTTATCGAAACGTCCTCACTACATTTTTGGAAGGATGTGTGTACGCGCTCCCGGTTTTTCTTCACTTTTATTTCCTTGAGGCTCATATTTGTTACGTTATTTTCTTCCTTGTAACAAGCTTCTCCATCTAAGGTAACTTTTCGATCCTCCGTAAGTTCAAATGAATTGGTAGAAACACTCGAAATACGTTTTCCGTTGAAGTTATCACGTGGCTTTGCGGGCTGTTCGTGTGACTTATTTACAATAGCAATTGAGAATATTTCATAGCCAATTTCGATTTCATCCCGTGCATAATTAATTTTGGCCTTAAATTTCTTTAGGAAATCTATTCCTATAAGTCCGTCCGTGGAAAGGGATAAATGATTATCGCATATGACAAATTCGTGTTCATGGCTCGTTTGCCCGATCCCTACCTCTATGTTCGCGGTTCCTAATACTGGTAACTGCTGCCCTGAAATACCCGTTATAAGTCTATTTTTTAATTCATTTAACCGTACGTTCGTCCCCTCAATCACAAAACGTTTAATTAAACTTACACTGGCACCCGTGTCTATCAGAAAAGTAAATTGTTTATTATTCACACTTAGCTTTAATTTACTGCACTTTGTGTCTGTTTGAGCTGGTATCACGGTAACTGATTCCTTAATAAACATTTTGTGAAGCAAGCCGTTTGATTCGGGGGCATCAACGACTAATTTTCGTTTAAAGGCGGTTGTTGCCCGGACGCGGGTACTGCTCGAAATTTTTCTAAACATTGCGACCTTACATGCCCTGGCTTATTACAGCGATTACAGACTACCGGGTTAGTGTTGATTTGGGCCGTACAATCCCTAGCTATATGACCCATTTCTTCACATTTAAAACACATCATTCGGGTGGTGTCTCTAGCTCGACTTCGATTTGAATCGCCTGGGTTACTTCTTAGTCTATTTCGGTTTGTTTGTGTGTAATTTGGATTTCGAATATAATTTTGATTACGGTTTTGAAACGATTGTTGCCTAATATTGCTACCATCGGATGTGCTAGGTTGATTAAATAATGCGTTAATTTGTTCAGCGAGACACTTGTTAATAGTTTCCGTTAAATTTTCTTGGGTTACCGTATTAACGGCGCGCCGTTCACTTCGTAATTGGAAATCGATAATTTCAAATTTCTTTGCAGTTTTAATAGCATCATCCAATGTGGATGGGCTGCTTGCTAACAGGTCTCTCTGCAAGTGTGGCAAACATCCAGTTACAAATTGCCTAACTAGCCTTTTGTCTAAACACTTTTGGCGGTATGTATTTTCGGCGGCAACATCAACAGGTTCATACAAATGCTGACCTACTGCGCGCAAACGGTCGGCATATTCGTCTACCTTTTCGTCCTGCCGTTGGTAGCACGAGGAGAATTTAGTTTCGATCGTCAAATGATCGCAAGAAGGACGGTACCTTTCTAAAAGGTTTTGTTTAAATGTTTCCCACTCTGTCGTCGATTGTAAAACAGAGTTTGACTGTAAAAATAATCTAGCTTTACCTCTTAGGCTAGATTTTGCTAAGAGGACTGTTTTGTTAGCTGGCCAGTCGCCTGCAGCACTAATATAGTCAAATTCCGTGACAAAGTCGTTTATTGATTCACCCGGTTCTCCAGTAAAAAATGGCAATCTGTTGGTCATACCCTGCGCGGACAAATGAAAACCGAGATTTTCTTGGTCCATTTTCTTTTATAATATGATTAATTAAGTAAAATTGTATAATATAGCAAAGTGAATAATATGATAATAATAGTAATATATTTAACTCTACACTTTTGAGCGGCAAGGCTTTTGGAATATTCGTATCACACCGCTGTTCCACCAGAGATGTAACCGGACGGGCAATAAAAGTCTTAACTCCGTCCCTGTTACACAAAGTGAACGTGGAGTAACCGTAAAACAGTACCGGACTCGAAGCTAATTATGAGTAAGGTAATAGTGGGCAAACAATAAATAAAACCAGACCAACTGCTTAATAGAAAAAAATATAATTAAAATTAATCAAACGGAATACAATAAAGTCGAGCTAGAGTCCACACACAACGAGCACTTATTTCGTAATTTGTAAAAGTATAAAATAATATAAAATAAATTGAATAGCATTATCAAAAAGATGGGTTACTTACAGAAATAGCACAACATTTTCCTCGCAACACGTGGTCGGATTCTCGGCTTACTCGGAGCACGGTTAAAACACTACTTCACTATTCAACGGTCAACGAAGAAGAGACCGACGCTTTTCCTTAAAAATTGTGAAATTCTCCAAGTTTCCCATCTCTTTCTAACAACCCTTGACAGCGATAGGCCAGAGTCCGTTTTCAAAAAGAGAAATCGGTACTAGCCCATCAAGGCCGTTCCCTAACTAATACTACACGTTGAACAGTCTCTGTAACCTGTTAATTGTTTAGCTACCCGCGACATTGACATCGAAGTTTTTAACTACTATTGTGAAAATTAATAAATTATTAATTAATAATAATAATTAATTATTCACTAAATCAAAATGTAATAAGTTCTTTGTGATATCTCTTTTACCTTTATAATATGATACAATCTGCTCACATTTCCTATAAAGTAATTTCTTGGTCATATTACACTGTTCATACTCTTCCTGTAAAAATGTACACTGTGAAAATAATGTAAATTTGTTAATCCTTGTTCTCCGATGTATCTGAAACAAAAAAAGTTGTTAATAAAAATACATATAATGTATTATAAGGAATTTATTTTGTTTTATATATTTAACTATGATTCTATTTAACATCTTTCTATTCAATTTTTCTCACTCGTAAAATTGAAGTTTCATATCTAAACCTAGTGGAACTTAACTTACCCAAAGAGAAGGTATAAAGTCGAGGTTACTACCATCCACATGACGTCCTTCTCAGTAGGGACGGAAGGTTAGAGCTTATCCAATATCCATATTGTTTAGAACTTAACCTAGGGTGAGACTTAAAACTAAGTTCGGGCTTAAAACTAAGTGTCGTGTGCACTGTCCCTAGCCTAGTCCATCAACCTGAAACAAAGAAAATACGTTAGGATTTTATCCTAAGTATAAATATGGCACCTATTTTCATTTTTAAGTTGAGAAAATTTTAATTTAAGTAGGCATTAAGTCGCAGGATTATGTAGATAGATATTGTGAATCATAGTTAGTATTTTTAAATTATAAAAATATTAAATAATAATTGATTAGACATCGAAGTTTTTAACTACTATTGTGAAAATTAATAAATTATTAATTAATAATAATAATTAATTATTCGCTAAATCAAAATGTTATAAGTTCTTTATGATATCTCTTTTACCTTTATAATATGATACAATCTGCTCACATTTCCTATAAAGTAATTTCTTGGTCATTTTACACTGTTCATACTCTTCCTGTAAAAATGTACACTGTAAAAATTATGTAAATTTGTTAATCCTTGTTCTCCGATGTATCTGAAACAAAAAAAGTTGTTAATAAAAATACATATAATGTATTATAAGGAATTTATTTTGTTTTATATATTTAACTATGATTCTATTTAACATGTTTCTATTAAATTTTTCTCACTCGTAAAAATGAAGTTTCATATCTAAACCTAGTGGAACTTAACTTACCCAAAGAGAAGGTATCAAGTCGAGGTTACTACCATCCACATGACGTCCTTCTCAGTAGGGACGGAAGGTTAGAGCTTATCCAATATCCATATTGTTTAGAACTTAACCTAGGGTGAGACTTAAAACTAAGTTGGGGCTTAAAACTAAGTGTCGTGTGCACTGTCCCTAGCCTAGTCCATCAACCTGAAACAAAGAAAATACGTTAGGATTTTATCCTAAGTATAAATATGGCACCTATTACTTCATTTTTAAGTTGAGAAAATTTTAATTTAAGTAGGCATTAAGTCGCAGGATTATGTAGATAGATATTGTGAATCATAGTTAGTATTTTTAAATTATAAAAATATTAAATAATAATTGATTTGACATCGAAGTTTTTAACTACTATTGTGAAAATTAATAAATTATTAATTAATAATAATAATTAATTATTCACTAAATCAAAATGTTATAAGTTCTTTATGATATCTCTTTTACCTTTATAATATGATACAATCTGCTCACATTTCCTATAAAGTAATTTCTTGGTCATATTACACTGTTCATACTCTTCCTGTAAAAATGTACACTGTAAAAATAATGTAAATTTGTTAATCCTTGTTCTCCGATGTATCTGAAACAAAAAAAGTTGTTAATAAAAATACATATAATGTATTATAAGGAATTTATTTTGTTTTATATATTTAACTATGATTCTATTTAACATCTTTCTATTCAATTTTTCTCACTCGTAAAATTGAAGTTTCATATCTAAACCTAGTGGAACTTAACTTACCCAGGAAACACAGATATATATTATTTATATTAGAGTTTTGTAACAGCTGTTACTTTAACACGACTTGTAATATTATTTGTTTGTTACATGTTATTTACTTGTACAACGGGATGTCCGCCACAAAGCTTGTGTACGCTATGTTACATACATATAAACTAGTGCTAATAGCAAATATATTTCATTTATGTTTACGTAAAAGGTTGAAAGATACTTATTTTATTTATTTTTTATATAATTGTTCTATGCACTGTTATACACATGTAATATAATTTAATAATTGGTATTGCAATGCGGTGTTATATTAAAATTACATAATTCAGTAATGATCACACTACATCTAAAAGGGTAGAATGGGTTTTTGTAAAATGTGTAACATTTAAAATATACTTTATTCACAAAAAATATACAATATAATAAATAAACAGTATACATAATAAAGGATATGTGTAACATTTTAAGAATACTTTAGTTACAAGAAAATTCACAATAATAATAAACAATATACATAATATAGATTATGCGATGCCATAAACTAAGTCAGTTTGTAGATGGATGTCACATATTTTATGACAATATTAAAAACAAACAAAGCAACGGTATGCACAGGATGGCTAAAATTATTGAAGGACATCATTTACAAATTTAAAATTATATTAAAAAAAAAACATAACAAAAATAGCCCTACATTAATGTATACCACATGATTATATGTAATTTTTTTATAAACTTGTATAAACAACATCTGAACTACAATTCATACATACATTCTTATAAAATAGTGACTGGTATTTACCTTATAAATAAAAACAAACATGGAAACAGGTACGTTATTGTAATATACAATGCGTTAAAAAGAAGAGTAAACATTTTTTGGGTATGTATTGCGATATGCTGATTCGCCATCGAAAATAATTTTTCTAAAATTCGGAAAAAAATACTTATTTTTTATTTAATTCTTAAAGTTAACATTCCTTTGTACCACTAGCCGATTTTTATTAAAATAATTACGAATTAATTTATTTATCTATTCAACCATTCAACGTCAGTTACGTGATTAGATAATTCCTTATTATTAAATTTGTCGGCCAAGGTAAACAGTAAGAAGTAATTTGCTGAATTTTTGTGAATTTTTATCTGACAGCATCAGTACATCGAAATGTATTTACCCTTGTTTTTAACACCTGTATATTATTACAATAACTTACCTGTTTTAACTAAAATAAAATCATTAATTACTGAATTAGAATTATTATCTGAAATTCATAACACACACTACCTTTACCGCTTTCGTTTGTGTCAAGTGCGTATATTTGTAGATAATGATTTGTTTTCACTATACAGCTTTTAGAACAAGTGTTTTAATCTGCCTCTTCTGCTTTTTTTCCATGTTTTCTCTAAAGAATCTTTGAAAATAAATTATGTTAGAAAATAATATAAAAATATTGTTTTACCTATACTTACTACAGTAACAATCAATTTTAATTTCATACTTGTTCCATATTTGGCACAAATTTTGTTATTAGGGGTCGAACATTTTTTTGATTTTAGTCAAATACAGGATTTTCTGTATGCTGTTATTTGGTTTGTGGGTATTTCATGTAGGTTTCCATCTTTTAGAAAATAAACCACTACATGACAAATCTAAAAATTATATTTATCAATAAGACTCACAACAGAACAAAATAAGCTGATAAGTGATACTATCTTAGATATTACTTAGGGTCAGTTTTTCAATATCTCGTTAAAATTTTAACTAAGAGATAATAATAAACAAAATTGAAACGAAATGAACTGTCAAATGACAGATTTGTCATTCGTGACAACAATATGATACATTATTGTTTACGTAACTACAAATTTTAACCACATATTGAAAAATCGGCCCTTATTAATACAATATAATAAATTATGTTATTTAACTTACCTTATTGAACTCCTTTCTTCCACTATAAATATTCTAATGAATACACATAACACAAGCAATGGCTGTAATCCTCTGTAGAGCACCCAAGAGCATGCGCAGAGCACCAGTATACACAATATTAAAATTAAAAGTCGAAAATGTTACTTTGTAATATATTTGAAAGTTTAGATTACAATTTACCGTAAATATTGTATATAATGCTAGCTACGAATAAATATTATATTGTATTTCTTACGGAAAATGTGACAACAAATAAAAATGAGTAACTACCTAATTAATATTATTTTACGCAAAATACCTGCAAAACACTATCAAATAAAATGCCACGTAATAGCATTATACATTATGTACCTAACAGTAAAATAAATCAAAATTCCAAATATCTTAAGTTGTGGCTGAGTATTATGTATATAAAAACAATGTAATTAAAATCAAATGAAGAGGTTTATTTCTCTTTTCAAGTAATTTTAGTAATTGAAAATGTATTTTACAAACATAATACTAACGTTAAGTTTTTCATATAGAACAATATAATAATATGACGTACTGTCAAACATAATACTGATGTTATAGATTTCATATAGACCCGATAAGAGCAAAATATTACTCGTGTACTGTGAAATTTATATAACTGTGGTTGACAATACTAGTTTCATAAAATTAATGTATTAATACATATATAAATGATACGTTCTATTCAAACATAGTATTTTTGTTGTAATTATTACATAAAAACAATATAAATTTGAAAACATTTATATAGTATTACTTTTGTAATATGACATTATTATAACTGCAAACTTATATAAATAATATTACTTAATTTCATAAAATTAATATAAAAATATATAAATGATAAGTTTCATAACGTAATATATACGAAATATATAAAATAAGAGATCTATGATTTAACATTTATGAAACAGTGGAATATAACATTGTGCTGTGATTTATCCTTGATAGTTATATATCATGTATGTGTGTGTTTCCTGGGTACCCAAAGAGAAGGTATCAAGTCGAGGTTACTACCATCCACATGACGTCCTTCTCAGTAGGGACGGAATATCCATATTGTTTAGAACTTAACCTAGGGTGAGACTTAAAACTAAGTTGGGGCTTAAAACTAAGTGCCGTGTGCACTGTCCCTAGCCTAGTCCATCAACCTGAAATAAAGAAAATACGTTAGGATTTTATCCTAAGTATAAATATTGCACCTATTACTTCATTTTTAAGTTGAGAAAATTTTAATTTAAGTAGGCATTAAGTCGCAGGATTATGTAGATAGAAATTGTGAATCATAGTTAGTATTTTTAAATTATAAAAATATTAAATAATAATTGATTTGACATCGAAGTTTTTAACTACTATTGTGAAAATTAATAAATTATTAATTAATAATAATAATTAATTATTCACTAAATCAAAATGTTATAAGTTCTTTATGATATCTCTTTTACCTTTATAATATGATACAATCTGCTCACATTTCCTACAAAGTAATTTCTTGGTCATATTACACTGTTCATACTCTTCCTGTAAAAATGTACACTGTAAAAATAATGTAAATTTATTAATCCTTGTTCTCCGATGTATCTGAAACAAAAAAAGTTGTTAATAAAAATACATATAATGTATTATAAGGAATTTATTTTGTTTTATATATTTAACTATGATTCTATTTAACATATTTCTATTAAATTTTTCTCACTCGTAAAAATGAAGTTTCATATCTAAACCTAGTGGAACTTAACTTACCCAAAGAGAAGGTATCAAGTCGAGGTTACTACCATCCACATGACGTCCTTCTCAGTAGGGACGGAAGGTTAGAGCTTATCCAATATACATATTGTTTAGAACTTAACCTAGGGTGAGACTTAAAACGAAGTTGGGGCTTAAAACTGTGTCGTGTGCACTGTCCCTAGCCTAGTCCATCAACCTGAAACAAAGAAAATACGTTAGGATTTTATCCTAAGTATAAATATGGCACCTATTTCTTCATTTTTAAGTTGAGAAAATTTTAATTAAAGTAGGCATTAAGTCGCAGGATTATGTAGATAGATATTGTGAATCATAGTTAGTATTTTTAAATTATAAAAATATTAAATAATAATTGATTTGACATCGAAGTTTTTAACTACTATTGTGAAAATTAATAAATTATTAATTAATAATAATAATTAATTATTCACTAATTCAAAATGTTATAAGTTCTTTATGATATCTCTTTTACCTTTATAATATGATACAATCTGCTCACATTTCCTATAAAGTAATTTCTTGGTCATATTACACTGTTCATACTCTTCCTGTAAAAATGTACACTGTAAAAATAATGTAAATTTGTTAATCCTTGTTCTCCGATGTATCTGAAACAAAAAAAGTTGTTAATAAAAATACATATAATGTATTATAAGGAATTTATTTTGTTTTATATATTTAACTATGATTCTATTTAACATCTTTCTATTAAATTTTCTCACTCGTAAAAATGAAGTTTCATATCTAAACCTAGTGGAACTTAACTTACCCAAAGAGAAGGTATCAAGTCGAGGTTACTACCATCCACATGACGTCCTTCTCAGTAGGGACGGAATATCCATATTGTTTAGAACTTAACCTAGGGTGAGACTTAAAACTAAGTTGGGGCTTAAAACTAAGTGCCGTGTGCACTGTCCCTAGCCTAGTCCATCAACCTGAAATAAAGAAAATACGTTAGGATTTTATCCTAAGTATAAATATGGCACCTATTACTTCATTTTTAAGTTGAGAAAATTTTAATTTAAGTAGGCATTAAGGCGCAGGATTATGTAGATAGAAATTGTGAATCATAGTTAGTATTTTTAAATTATAAAAATATTAAATAATAATTGATTTGACATCGAAGTTTTTAACTACTATTGTGAAAATTAATAAATTATTAATTAATAATAATAATTAATTATTCACTAAATCAAAATGTTATAAGTTCTTTGTGATATCTCTTTTACCTTTAAAATATGATACAATCTGCTCACATTTCCTATAAAGTAATTTCTTGGTCATATTACACTGTTCATACTCTTCCTGTAAAAATGTACACTGTAAAAATAATGTATATTTGTTAATCCTTGTTCTCCGATGTATCTGAAACAAAAAAGTTGTTAATAAAAATACATATAATGTATTATAAGGAATTTATTTTGTTTTATATATTTAACTATGATTCTATTAAAATCTTTCTATTAAATTTTTCTCACTCGTAAAAATGAAGTTTCATATCTAAACCTAGTGGAACTTAACTTACCCAAAGAGAAGGTATCAAGTCGAGGTTACTACCATCCACATGACGTCCTTCTCAGTAGGGACGGAATATCCATATTGTTTAGAACTTAACCTAGGGTGAGACTTAAAACTAAGTTGGGGCTTAAAACTAAGTGCCGTGTGCACTGTCCCTAGCCTAGTCCATCAACCTGAAATAAAGAAAATACGTTAGGATTTTATCCTAAGTATAAATATTGCACCTATTACTTCATTTTTAAGTTGAGAAAATTTTAATTTAAGTAGGCATTAAGTCGCAGGATTATGTAGATAGAAATTGTGAATCATAGTTAGTATTTTTAAATTATAAAAATATTAAATAATAATTGATTTGACATCGAAGTTTTTAACTACTATTGTGAAAATTAATAAATTATTAATTAATAATAATAATTAATTATTCACTAAATCAAAATGTTATAAGTTCTTTATGATATCTCTTTTACCTTTATAATATGATACAATCTGCTCACATTTCCTACAAAGTAATTTCTTGGTCATATTACACTGTTCATACTCTTCCTGTAAAAATGTACACTGTAAAAATAATGTAAATTTGTTAATCCTTGTTCTCCGATGTATCTGAAACAAAAAAAGTTGTTAATAAAAATACATATAATGTAATATAAGGAATTTATTTTGTTTTATATATTTAACTATGATTCTATTTAACATCTTTCTATTAAATTTTTCTCACTCGTAAAAATGAAGTTTCATATCTAAACCTAGTGGAACTTAACTTACCCAAAGAGAAGGTATCAAGTCGAGGTTACTACCATCCACATGACGTCCTTCTCAGTAGGGACGGAAGGTTAGAGCTTATCCAATATCCATATTGTTTAGAACTTAACCTAGGGTGAGACTTAAAACTAAGTTGGGGCTTAAAACTAAGTGTCGTGTGCACTGTCCCTAGCCTAGTCCATCAACCTGAAACAAAGGAAATACGTTAGGATTTTATCCTAAGTATAAATATGGCACCTATTACTTCATTTTTAAGTTGAGAAAATTTTAATTTAAGTAGGCATTAAGTCGCAGGATTATGTAGATAGATATTGTGAATCATAGTTAGTATTTTTAAATTATAAAAATATTAAATAATAATTGATTTGACATCGAAGTTTTTAACTACTATTGTGAAAATTAATAAATAATTAATTAATAATAATAATTATTTATTCACTAAATCAAAATGTTATAAGTTCTTTATGATATCTCTTTTACCTTTATAATATGATACAATCTGCTCACATTTCCTATAAAGTAATTTCTTGGTCATATTACACTGTTCATACTCTTCCTGTAAAAATGTACACTGTAAAAATAATGTAAATTTATTAATCCTTGTTCTCCGATGTATCTGAAACAAAAAAAGTTGTTAATAAAAATACATATAATGTATTATAAGGAATTTATTTTGTTTTATATATTTAACTATGATTCTATTTAACATATTTCTATTAAATTTTTCTCACTCGTAAAAATGAAGTTTCATATCTAAACCTAGTGGAACTTAACTTACCCAAAGAGAAGGTATCAAGTCGAGGTTACTACCATCCACATGACGTCCTTCTCAGTAGGGACGGAAGGTTAGAGCTTATCCAATATACATATTGTTTAGAACTTAACCTAGGGTGAGACTTAAAACGAAGTTGGGGCTTAAAACTGTGTCGTGTGCACTGTCCCTAGCCTAGTCCATCAACCTGAAACAAAGAAAATACGTTAGGATTTTATCCTAAGTATAAATATGGCACCTATTTCTTCATTTTTAAGTTGAGAAAATTTTAATTAAAGTAGGCATTAAGTCGCAGGATTATGTAGATAGATATTGTGAATCATAGTTAGTATTTTTAAATTATAAAAATATTAAATAATAATTGATTTGACATCGAAGTTTTTAACTACTATTGTGAAAATTAATAAATTATTAATTAATAATAATAATTAATTATTCACTAAATCAAAATGTTATAAGTTCTTTATGATATCTCTTTTACCTTTATAATATGATACAATCTGCTCACATTTCCTACAAAGTAATTTCTTGGTCATATTACACTGTTCATACTCTTCCTGTAAAAATGTACACTGTAAAAATTATGTATATTTGTTAATCCTTGTTCTCCGATGTATCTGAAACAAAAAAGTTGTTAATAAAAATACATATAATGTATTATAAGGAATTTATTTTGTTTTATATATTTAACTATGATTCTATTAAAATCTTTCTATTAAATTTTTCTCACTCGTAAAAATGAAGTTTCATATCTAAACCTAGTGGAACTTAACTTACCCAAAGAGAAGGTATCAAGTCGAGGTTACTACCATCCACATGACGTCCTTCTCAGTAGGGACGGAATATCCATATTGTTTAGAACTTAACCTAGGGTGAGACTTAAAACTAAGTTGGGGCTTAAAACTAAGTGTCGTGTGCACTGTCCCTAGCCTAGTCCATCAACCTGAAACAAAGAAAATACGTTAGGATTTTATCCTAAGTATAAATATGGCACCTATTACTTCATTTTTAAGTTGAGAAAATTTTAATTTAAGTAGGCATTAAGTCGCAGGATTATGTAGATAGATATTGTGAATCATAGTTAGTATTTTTAAATTATAAAAATATTAAATAATAATTGATTTGACATCGATTTTTTAACTACTATTGTGAAAATAATAAATTATTATTTAATAATTATAATTAATTATTCACTAAATCAAAATGTTATAAGTTCTTTATGATATCTCTTTTACCTTTATAATATGATACAATCTGCTCACATTTCCTACAAAGTAATTTCTTGGTCATATTACACTGTTCATACTCTTCCTGTAAAAATGTACACTGTAAAAATTATGTAAATTTGTTAATCCTTGTTCTCCGATGTATCTGAAACAAAAAAGTTGTTAATAAAAATACATATAATGTATTATAAGGAATTTATTTTGTTTTATATATTTAACTATGATTCTATTTAACATCTTTCTATTAAATTTTTCTCACTCGTAAATATGAAGTTTCATATCTAAACCTAGTGGAACTTAACTTACCCAAAGAGAAGGTATCAAGTCGAGGTTACTACCATCCACATGACGTCCTTCTCAGTAGGGACGGAAGGTTAGAGCTTATCCAATATCCATATTGTTTAGAACTTAACCTAGGGTGAGACTTAAAACTAAGTTGGGGCTTAAAACTAAGTGTCGTGTGCACTGTCCCTAGCCTAGTCCATCAACCTGAAACAAAGAAAATACGTTAGGATTTTATCCTAAGTATAAATATGGCACCTATTACTTCATTTTTAAGTTGAGAAAATTTTAATTTAAGTAGGCATTAAGTCGTAGGATTATGTAGATAGATATTGTGAATCATAGTTAGTATTTTTAAATTATAAAAATATTAAATAATAATTGATTTGACATCGAAGTTTTTAACTACTATTGTGAAAATTAATAAATTATTAATTAATAATAATAATAATTAATTATTCACTAAATCAAAATGTTATAAGTTCTTTATGATATCTCTTTTACCTTTATAATATGATATAATCTGCTCACATTTCCTGTAAAGTAATTTCTTGGTCATATTACACTGTTCATACTCTTCCTGTGAAAATGTACACTGTAAAAATAATGTAAATTTGTCAGTCCTTGTTCTCCGATGTATCTGAAACAAAAAAAGTTGTTAATAAAAATACATATAATGTATTATAAGGAATTTATTTTGTTTTATACATTTAACTATGATTCTATTTAACATCTTTCTATTAAATTTTTCTCACTTGTAAAAATGAAGTTTCATATCTAAACCTAGTGGAACTTAACTTACCCAAAGAGAAGGTATCAAGTCGAGGTTACTACCATCCACATGACGTCCTTCTCAGTAGGGACGGAAGGTTAGAGCTTATCCAATATCCATATTGTTTAGAACTTAACCTAGGGTGAGACTTAAAACTAAGTTGGGGCTTAAAACTAAGTGTCGTGTGCACTGTCCCTAGCCTAGTCCATCAACCTGAAACAAAGAAAATACGTTAGGATTTTATCCTAAGTATAAATATGGCACCTATTACTTCATTTTTAAGTTGAGAAAATTTTAATTTAAGTAGGCATTAAGTGGCAGGATTATGTAGATAGATATTGTGAATCATAGTTAGTATTTTTAAATTATAAAAATATTAAATAATAATTGATTTGACATCGATTTTTTAACTACTATTGTGAAAATAATAAATTATTATTTAATAATTATAATTAATTATTCACTAAATCAAAATGTTATAAGTTCTTTATGATATCTCTTTTACCTTTATAATATGATACAATCTGCTCACATTTCCTACAAAGTAATTTCTTGGTCATATTACACTGTTCATACTCTTCCTGTAAAAATGTACACTGTAAAAATTATGTAAATTTGTTAATCCTTGTTCTCCGATGTATCTGAAACAAAAAAGTTGTTAATAAAAATACATATAATGTATTATAAGGAATTTATTTTGTTTTATATATTTAACTATGATTCTATTTAACATCTTTCTATTAAATTTTTCTCACTCGTAAATATGAAGTTTCATATCTAAACCTAGTGGAACTTAACTTACCCAAAGAGAAGGTATCAAGTCGAGGTTACTACCATCCACATGACGTCCTTCTCAGTAGGGACGGAAGGTTAGAGCTTATCCAATATCCATATTGTTTAGAACTTAACCTAGGGTGAGACTTAAAACTAAGTTGGGGCTTAAAACTAAGTGTCGTGTGCACTGTCCCTAGCCTAGTCCATCAACCTGAAACAAAGAAAATACGTTAGGATTTTATCCTAAGTATAAATATGGCACCTATTACTTCATTTTTAAGTTGAGAAAATTTTAATTTAAGTAGGCATTAAGTCGTAGGATTATGTAGATAGATATTGTGAATCATAGTTAGTATTTTTAAATTATAAAAATATTAAATAATAATTGATTTGACATCGAAGTTTTTAACTACTATTGTGAAAATTAATAAATTATTAATTAATAATAATAATAATTAATTATTCACTAAATCAAAATGTTATAAGTTCTTTATGATATCTCTTTTACCTTTATAATATGATACAATCTGCTCACATTTCCTATAAAGTAATTTCTTGATCATATTACACTGTTCATACTCTTCCTGTAAAAATGTACACTGTAAAAATAATGTAAATTTGTTAATCCTTGTTTTCCGATGTATCTGAAACAAAAAAAGTTGTTAATAAAAATACATATAATGTATTATAAGGATTTTATTTTGTTTTATATATTTAACTATGATTCTATTTAACATCTTTCTATTAAATTTTTCTCACTCGTAAAAATGAAGTTTCATATCTAAACCTAGTGGAACTTAACTTACCCAAAGAGAAGGTATCAAGTCGAGGTTACTACCATCCACATGACGTCCTTCTCAGTAGGGACGGAAGGTTAGAGCTTATCCAATATCCATATTGTTTAGAACTTAACCTAGGGTGAGACTTAAAACTAAGTTGGGGCTTAAAACTAAGTGTCGTGTGCACTGTCCCTAGCCTAGTCCATCAACCTGAAACAAAGAAAATACGTTAGGATTTTATCCTAAGTATAAATATGGCACCTATTACTTCATTTTTAAGTTGAGAAAATTTTAATTTAAGTGGGCATTAAGTCGCAGGATTATGTAGATAGATATTGTGAATCATAGTTAGTATTTTTAAATTATAAAAATATTAAATAATAATTGATTTGACATCGATTTTTTAACTACTATTGTGAAAATAATAAATTATTATTTAATAATTATAATTAATTATTCACTAAATCAAAATGTTATAAGTTCTTTATGATATCTCTTTTACCATTATAATATGATACAATCTGCTCACATTTCCTACAAAGTAATTTCTTGGTCATATTACACTGTTCATACTCTTCCTGTAAAAATGTACACTGTAAAAATTATGTAAATTTGTTAATCCTTGTTCTCCGATGTATCTGAAACAAAAAAGTTGTTAATAAAAATACATATAATGTATTATAAGGAATTTATTTTGTTTTATATATTTAACTATGATTCTATTTAACATCTTTCTTTTAAATTTTTCTCACTCGTAAAAATGAAGTTTCATATCTAAACCTAGTGGAACTTAACTTACCCAAAGAGAAGGTATCAAGTCGAGGTTACTACCATCCACATGACGTCCTTCTCAGTAGGGACGGAAGGTTAGAGCTTATCCAATATCCATATTGTTTAGAACTTAACCTAGGGTGAGACTTAAAACTAAGTTGGGGCTTAAAACTAAGTGTCGTGTGCACTGTCCCTAGCCTAGTCCATCAACCTGAAACAAAGAAAATACGTTAGGATTTTATCCTAAGTATAAATATGGCACCTATTACCTCATTTTTAAGTTGAGAAAATTTTAATTTAAGTAGGCATTAAGTCGCAGCATTATGTAGATAGATATTGTGAATCATAGTTAGTATTTTTAAATTATAAAAATATTAAATAATAATTGATTTGACATCGATTTTTTAACTACTATTGTGAAAATAATAAATTATTATTTAATAATTATAATTAATTATTCACTAAATCAAAATGTTATAAGTTCTTTATGATATCTCTTTTACCATTATAATATGATACAATCTGCTCACATTTCCTACAAAGTAATTTCTTGGTCATATTACACTGTTCATACTCTTCCTGTAAAAATGTACACTGTAAAAATAATGTAAATTTGTTAATCCTTGTTCTCCGATGTATCTGAAACAAAAAAGTTGTTAATAAAAATACATATAATGTATTATAAGGAATTTATTTTGTTTTATATATTTAACTATGATTCTATTTAACATCTTTCTTTTAAATTTTTCTCACTCGTAAAAATGAAGTTTCATATCTAAACCTAGTGGAACTTAACTTACCCAAAGAGAAGGTATCAAGTCGAGGTTACTACCATCCACATGACGTCCTTCTCAGTAGGGACGGAAGGTTAGAGCTTATCCAATATCCATATTGTTTAGAACTTAACCTAGGGTGAGACTTAAAACTAAGTTGGGGCTTAAAACTAAGTGTCGTGTGCACTGTCCCTAGCCTAGTCCATCAACCTGAAACAAAGAAAATACGTTAGGATTTTATCCTAAGTATAAATATGGCACCTATTACTTCATTTTTAAGTTGAGAAATTTTTAATTTAAGTAGGCATTAAGTCGCAGGATTATGTAGATAGATATTGTGAATCATAGTTAGTATTTTTAAATTATAAAAATATTAAATAATAATTGATTTGACATCGAAGTTTTTAACTACTATTGTGAAAATTAATAAATTATTAATTAATAATAATAATTAATTATTCACTAAATTAAAATGTTATAAGTTCTTTAAGATATCTCTTTTACCTTTATAATATGATACAATCTGCTCACATTTCCTATAAAGTAATTTGTTGGTCATATTACACCGTTCATACTCTTCCTGTAAAAATGTACACTGTAAAAATAATGTAAATTTGTTAATCCTTGTTCTCCGATGTATATGAAACAAAAAAAGTTGTTAATAAAAATACATATAATGTATTATAAGGAATTTATTTTGTTTTATATATTTAACTATGATTCTATTTAACATCTTTCTATTAAATTTTTCTCACTCGTAAAAATGAAGTTTCATATCTAAACCTAGTGGAACTTAACTTACCCAAAGAGAAGGTATCAAGTCGAGGTTACTACCATCCACATGACGTCCTTCTCAGTAGGGACGGAAGGTTAGAGCTTATCCAATATCCATATTGTTTAGAACTTAACCTAGGGTGAGACTTAAAACTAAGTTGGGGCTTAAAACTAAGTGTCGTGTACACTGTCCCTAGCCTAGTCCATCAACCTGAAACAAAGAAAATACGTTAGGATTCTATCCTAAGTATAAATATGGCACCTATTACTTCATTTTTAAGTTGAGAAAATTTTAATTTAAGTAGGCATTAAGTCGCAGGATTATGTAGATAGATATTGTGAATCATAGTTAGTATTTTTAAATTATAAAAATATTAAATAATAATTGATTTGACATCGATTTTTTAACTACTATTGTGAAAATAATAAATTATTATTTAATAATTATAATTAATTATTCACTAAATCAAAATGTTATAAGTTCTTTATGATATCTCTTTTACCATTATAATATGACACAATCTGCTCACATTTCCTACAAAGTAATTTCTTGGTCATATTACACTGTTCATACTCTTCCTGTAAAAATGTACACTGTAAAAATAATGTAAATTTGTTAATCCTTGTTCTCCGATGTATCTGAAACAAAAAAAGTTGTTAATAAAAATACATATAATGTATTATAAGGAATTTATTTTGTTTTATATATTTAACTATGATTCTATTTAACATCTTTTTATTAAATTTTTCTCACTCGTAAAAATGAAGTTTCATATCTAAACCTAGTGGAACTTAACTTACCCAAAGAGAAGGTATCAAGTCGAGGTTACTACCATCCACATGACGTCCTTCTCAGTAGGGACGGAAGGTTAGAGCTTATCCAATATCCATATTGTTTAGAACTTAACCTAGGGTGAGACTTAAAACTAAGTTGGGGCTTAAAACTAAGTGTCGTGTGCACTGTCCCTAGCCTAGTCCATCAACCTGAAACAAAGAAAATACGTTAGGATTCTATCCTAAGTATAAATATGGCACCTATTACTTCATTTTTAAGTTGAGAAAATTTTAATTTAAGTAGGCATTAAGTCGCAGGATTATGTAGATAGATATTGTGAATCATAGTTAGTATTTTTAAATTATAAAAATATTAAATAATAATTGATTTGACATCGAAGTTTTTAACTACTATTGTGAAAATTAATAAATTATTAATTAATAATAATAATTAATTATTCACTAAATCAAAATGTTATAAGTTCTTTATGATATCTCTTTTACCTTTATAATATGATACAATCTGCTCACATTTCCTATAAAGTAATTTCTTGGTCATATTACACTGTTCATACTCTTCCTGTAAAAATGTACACTGTAAAAATAATGTAAATTTGTTAATCCTTGTTCTCCGATCTATCTGAAACAAAAAAAGTTGTTAATAAAAATACATATAATGTATTATAAGGAATTTATTTTGTTTTATATATTTAACTATGATTCTATTTAACATATTTCTATTAAATTTTTCTCACTCGTAAAAATGAAGTTTCATATCTAAACCTAGTGGAACTTAACTTACCCAAAGAGAAGGTATCAAGTCGAGGTTACTACCATCCACATGACGTCTTTCTCAGTAGGTACGGAAGGTTAGAGCTTATCCAATATCCATATTGTTTAGAACTTAACCTAGGGTGAGACTTAAAACTAAGTTGGGGCTTAAAACTAAGTGTCGTGTGCACTGTCCCTAGCCTAGTCCATCAACCTGAAACAAAGAAAATACGTTAGGATTTTATCCTAGGTATAAATATGGCACCTATTACTTCATTTTTAAGTTGAGAAAATTTTAATTTAAGTAGGCATTAAGTCGCAGGATTATGTAGATAGATATTGTGAATCATAGTTAGTATTTTTAAATTATAAAAATATTAAATAATAATTGATTTGACATCGAAGTTTTTAACTACTATTGTGAAAATTAATAAATTATTAATTAATAATAATAATTAATTATTCACTAAATCAAAATGTTATAAGTTCTTTATGATATCTCTTTTACCATTATAATATGATACAATCTGCTCACATTTCCTACAAAGTAATTTCTTGGTCATATTACACTGTTCATACTCTTCCTGTAAAAATGTACACTGTAAAAATAATGTAAATTTGTTAATCCTTGTTCTCCGATGTATCTGAAACAAAAAAAGTTGTTAATAAAAATACATATAATGTATTATAAGGAATTTATTTTGTTTTATATATTTAACTATGATTCTATTTAACATATTTCTATTAAATTTTTCTCACTTGTAAAAATGAAGTTTCATATCTAAACCAAGTGGAACTTAACTTACCCAAAGAGAAGGTATCAAGTCGAGGTTACTACCATCCACATGACGTCCTTCTCAGTAGGGACGGAATATCCATATTGTTTAGAACTTAACCTAGGGTGAGACTTAAAACTAAGTTGGGGCTTAAAACTAAGTGCCGTGTGCACTGTCCCTAGCCTAGTCCATCAACCTGAAACAAAGAAAATACGTTAGGATTTTATCCTAAGTATAAATATGGCACCTATTACTTCATTTTTAAGTTGAGAAAATTTTAATTTAAGTAGGCATTAAGTCGCAGGATTATGTAGATAGATATTGTGAATCATAGTTAGTATTTTTAAATTATAAAAATATTAAATAATAATTGATTTGACATCGAAGTTTTTAACTACTATTGTGAAAATTAATAAATTATTAACTAATAATAATAATTAATTATTCACTAAATCAAAATGTTATAAGTTCTTTATTATATCTCTTTTACCTTTATAATATGATACAATCTGCTGACATTTCCTATAAAGTAATTTCTTCATCATATTACACTGTTCATACTCTTCCTGTAAAAATGTACACTGTAAAAATAATGTAAATTTGTTAATCCTTGTTTTCCGATGTATCTGAAACTAAAAAAGTTGTTAATAAAAATACATATAATGTATTATAAGGAATTTATTTTGTTTTATATATTTAACTATGATTCTATTTAACATCTTTCTATTAAATTTTTCTCACTCGTAAAAATGAAGTTTCATATCTAAACCTAGTGGAACTTAACTTACCCAAAGAGAAGGTATCAAGTCGAGGTTACTACCATCCACATGACGTCCTTCTCAGTAGGGACGGAAGGTTAGAGCTTATCCAATATCCATATTGTTTAGAACTTAACCTAGGGTGAGACTTAAATCTAAGTTGGGGCTTAAAACTAAGTGTCGTGTGCACTGTCCCTAGCCTAGTCCATCAACCTGAAACAAAGAAAATACGTTAGGATTTTATCCTAAGTATAAATATGGCACCTATTTCTTCATTTTTAAGTTGAGAAAATTTTAATTAAAGTAGGCATTAAGTCGCAGGATTATGTAGATAGATATTGTGAATCATAGTTAGTATTTTTAAATTATAAAAATATTAAATAATAATTGATTTGACATCGAAGTTTTTAACTACTATTGTGAAAATTAATAAATTATTAATTAATAATAATAATTAATTATTCACTAAATCAAAATGTTATAAGTTCTTTATGATATCTCTTTTACCTTTATAATATGATACAATCTGCTCACATTTCCTATAAAGTAATTTCTTGGTCATATTACACTGTTCATACTCTTCCTGTAAAAATGTACACTGTAAAAATAATGTATATTTGTTAATCCTTGTTCTCCGATGTATCTGAAACAAAAAAGTTGTTAATAAAAATACATATAATGTATTATAAGGAATTTATTTTGTTTTATATATTTAACTATGATTCTATTAAAATCTTTCTATTAAATTTTTCTCACTCGTAAAAATGAAGTTTCATATCTAAACCTAGTGGAACTTAACTTACCCAAAGAGAAGGTATCAAGTCGAGGTTACTACCATCCACATGACGTCCTTCTCAGTAGGGACGGAATATCCATATTGTTTAGAACTTAACCTAGGGTGAGACTTAAAACTAAGTTGGGGCTTAAAACTAAGTGTCGTGTGCACTGTCCCTAGCCTAGTCCATCAACCTGAAACAAAGAAAATACGTTAGGATTTTATCCTAAGTATAAATATGGCACCTATTACTTCATTTTTAAGTTGAGAAAATTTTAATTTAAGTAGGCATTAAGTCGCAGGATTATGTAGATAGATATTGTGAATCATAGTTAGTATTTTTAAATTATAAAAATATTAAATAATAATTGATTTGACATCGATTTTTTAACTACTATTGTGAAAATAATAAATTATTATTTAATAATTATAATTAATTATTCACTAAATCAAAATGTTATAAGTTCTTTATGATATCTCTTTTACCATTATAATATGATACAATCTGCTCACATTTCCTACAAAGTAATTTCTTGGTCATATTACACTGTTCATACTCTTCCTGTAAAAATGTACACTGTAAAAATTATTGTAACCCGCCTTTTAAGGGCAGAATTGCAAATAATATTTATAAGTGAGTTCTTGCCAGACTGGTGGTACAATTTAGTAACTGCCAAAATAATAGATAATAAACTCTAATAAATGTTCCTACTTCTTGTAGAAGAATAAGGGTTGTAATAATAATATTACTTATTATTATAAATAAGTTTATTGACTAGTATAATTGAATGATATATATTTACACTTGATAGATGATGATTACTGTACCGACTGTATGGAGGATGGGTCGTCTATATCTCTGGTCTCTGGACACTCTCTCCTGTACACACTCTAACTTCCCATCGTCTATACAGTCTTTTATATTACTGTAATGCTAAGTCATCAAACAATTGAGTAATAACCTACTTACGACACTTTAATATTAATATTACTTATTCTGCAATATATGCAAATAATAACACAAACTATTATGACCCCAATTGTGTGGTGACCTAGTCTTACATTCCTCCCTTCTTTAAAAATTTGCTTCCGAAGGAGCACAATTTTCTTATAACTACACTTAAAGTCTCTATTTTCACCATATTTCGTAACATGTCATGTGTGATGTGGAAAATTACTGCATTCCACTGGTCTTCTGCTGGATGGTGTATCCATGGCTGTAGATGAGTTTGAGGGTACATGAACGATTGGCCACTCGTCATCCCCTGAATGGTTCATCTGCTTCTTGTGGTTTGATATGATTTCCTCATCATACATGTCACTGATGTTTGGTCTTTTACTCTTACTAACAACACTTACATTCACACATTTTAAAACCATATTTTCTAAATAATTGTTTTTCTATATGACACAAAATATTCAAAATGTCTTCCTTATTTACCATTTATAACATATATCTGCAATCCTTATCAGTGGTATGGACAAATCAGCCATCCCATAAATAAGTTGCTAATTGAAGTTCTAAGCAAGACATATTTATTTAAAAAGAAAAAATTGAAATATTTAATAATTTTGTATACTTTATGAATGCTATTTAAATTATTCACTTACACACAAGACACATGTTATTTTGCTTTATATCCTTGGTTCTTGGTATTGAATACTAACTCATAATCCATGGGTGTTGTGGTGCTGGTCCTTTACTGCGAGTATGGTACGGTGATACTACAGGAGTAGGAGTCCGTTCCACTTGTAAATTATTATGAATTAATTCATTCATCATATTATGATGTACTATATTTTGTGACGTTTTAGGATCATTTTTATTTTCTTCTGTACACTCTACTGGTTTACATTGCGGTATCTCTATGTCTTCATTTAAATTTTCTTCTAAAAGATTCTCGTCTATAAATGGTTTTAAGCGGTTCACATGAACTGTCAAAATTTTATCAGACTTATTTTGTCGAATTTTGTATGTTACGGGTCCCATGATTTTTGTGATGAAGTACGGCCCTGTCCATGGCTTGTGAAACTTTCGTGACGTTCCTGCATTTATTGCTGGACTATGCAAATATACTGCGTCACCGATTTTATATTTTGCTGATTTTGTATTTTTGTTAAACTGCTTATGCGTTTTCTCGGTTGCTTTGTTGATATTTTGCTTTACTGAGTTGAAAGCAATTTGCAATCTTTGTTTTAATTCTGACGCATAATTTTCTGCATAGTTATACCTTAGATCTTGTGGTCTGGTTATGTCGTCGTAAGGTAATTCCAAATCACGACCATGCATTAAGAAAAATGGAGTTTCACTTGTACTACTGTGTACACTACTTCTGTATGCTAATAACACGTATGGTAGCCATTCATCCCAGTCAGTTTGATCTCTATTCACGAAATGAGACAAAATGTCCTTGAAGACGCGATGACTTCGCTCTATCATCCCATTCGTTTGTGGTCGGTATGCAGTTGTTTGTAATTTTTCAACGCCAAATATTTTGCAGATTTGTTTGAAAATTTCCGAAGTAAAATTTGTACCTTGGTCAGTCAGTAATTGCCTTGGAGCACCGTGTCTTGCGATTATTTCTTGTGACAAAATTCTTGAAATCGTTGACGCTTTTTGGTCTGGAATAGCAAATGCTTCTGGATATTTCGTGAAGTGGTCCTGGAACGTTAGGATGTATTTATTCCCCTTCATACTTGTTGGTAATGGACCTACAATATCCATTGAGACCCTTTCCATTGGCTTACTAACTTCATTGAATTTTTGGAGTGGCACAGGTTTGTGATGTGGAGATGTTTTCCTTTGATTGCATGAGTGACATTTCTTGCAATAATCTTCAATGTCCTTGGCCATTGATTTCCAAAAAAATTTTTCCTTGATCCGACTGTATGTCTTCTCAAACCCCTGATGTCCCGCATATGGTAGGTTATGGTAATCGTGCATTACCTTGAATTTCATGGATGCTGGTACTACGAGTTGATGATGACGCCTATTATTTGATTTTTCTTTGAAGATTAAACCTTCATCATCTGTGAAATACCCTTCTTTACTGGATAGTTGTTGCACTGCCGCATCTTTATGTTGTTTACTTGATATCATGTGCCTATCCCATATTGGTTCATATGTTTCCTCAACTTCTACGGCATTAATGGCTATTCTTGATAGTACGTCTGCGTTCACATGTTTCTTTCCCGCTCTATGTTCGACTTTGTACTCGTATTCTTGGAGAGTAAGTACCCATCTTGCTAAGCGTGATTGTGGAGTTTTCAGCGATAACAACCATTTTAGAGGTTGGTGGTCAGTTATGATGGTAAATTTTCTTCCATACAGATAAACTCTGTAGTATTTTACACCCCAAATTACTGCAAGACATTCCTGTTCTGTTGTGGAATAATTTACTTCTGCTTTATTTAACTGACGACTTGCAAAAGCTATTGGTCTTTCGTATCCATCACATTTTTGACTGAGGATGGCACTTATAGCTTTACCACTAGCATCGGTTGACAAGATGAATTCCTTCGTGAAATCTGGATGGGGTAGAACCGTGTCAGAACAGAGAGTATTCTTCAATGTGTCAAATGCATGTTCACAGTCTTCGGTCCAGTCGAACGGTTCATCTTTTTGGGTCAACTTCGTGAGAGGTTTCGATGTTTTTGCGAAATCTTGTATAAATCTTCTGTAGAAACCTACTAGGCCGCAGAAAGCTCTGATATCCTTGACTGATTTTGGCTTTGGATATTTCTGAATAACTGAAATTTTGTCTGGATCCGGCTTAACGCCCTCTCCATTTATTATATAACCCAAATACTTTACTTCAGTCTTCAAGAAATTGCATTTATTGGGTTGCAATTTTAAATTGGCCTGTCGTAGTCTCTTGAAAACCTCTGTGAGTCGTTCTAGATGTTCGTCTACTCCTTGTCCGTTGAAAACTATGACGTCATCCAGATATACTAGGCATTTTTCTCCTCTTAACCCAGAAAGTACACTGTTCATGAGTCGTTGAAAAGTGCTTGGGGCATTAGCTAGCCCGAATGCCATCTTTGTGAACTGATAATGTTCACCATTTGTTGTGAAAGCAGTCTTCTCCTTATCTCGTTCATCCAGTTCTACTTTCCAGTATCCTGATGCTAAATCTAGGGTAGTGAATAGATTAGCATTTCCAAGTTGATCCAGGGTTTCTTGCATGTTGGCAACAGGATAATAGTCTTTCTTTGTCACCTTATTCAGCCCTCTGAAGTCAATGCACACCCTTATCTTGGCTTCACCGGTTTCAGATTTCTTCGGTATGATGACTACTGGTGCTGACCATGGAGAATCGGAGGGTTCTATGACTCCTGCTTCACACATATTTTGTAGTTCCTTCTTTAAAATTTCTTTTTGGCTGTGAGGAACTCTGTATGGAGCTTTCGCTATAGGCGATACATCTTCCGTAATTATGCGGTGTTTTACTTGATGTGTGCAGCCTAACTTGCTGTCTTCCCACTGAAAGATGTCTTCATACTCCATCAGTAACTTCAATAACTTGCATTTTACCTCTTCCGGTAAATAATCTAATTTGAACTGCTCTTCAATGCACCTATTTCCTTGAACTTTTACCGTACATAGTGCCTGATGCTTCTTCTTCTCAGCTGTCGCAGTTTTTCCAGCCTCGCTGTATTCTTTCTTCAATGGACCCGTGCTGTCCTTTTTCTTCTGAGCCTGTCGATTTACTGCGCTCTCAACTTGAAAATTTTTCATTGCAATTCTTCTGTTTCCAGCTGTCCCGCCTTTCTGATTTAGTAGTTCAGATGACGTGGAATACTGTACTTTTATATTCTTCTGAGCCTGTTGGTGCACAACGCTTTCTTCAGAATTCTTCCGTGCAATTCTTCTTTTTCCAGCTGTCCCGTCTTTCTGGTTTTGTGGTCCAGATGACGTGGAATACTGTACTTCTTTATTCTTCTTAGCCTGTCGATTTCCAGAGCTCTCCCCTTGAGAATTATTCTTTGTCCCGACTTGTCCTCTTGACGTGGTCGACGACTGTTTACCTTGAGCCTGTTGATTTGCAGCGCTCCCCTTCTCAATGGCGGATTTGCCAATTAACATGTTTCTTCCTAATGTAAGCTCTTGATTTGTGAAGTTCATCAACTTCACCGGTACCTGTTCTTCTGCTTTTGTTATGACTCTTGCTGCCATAACCCCATGGGTCTTTAGTTCTACTGGTTCCACCACGATATCTTGCCCTGGATTGATCAGATCCTGGACTGCTGTACACACGAATTCGCAATTTGGAGGAATCTTCACGGCGCTCTTTAATCGAACCAATCCACTGGTTTGTGTGACTGATTCTTTTTGATTGAGGAAGCCATTCCCCGTATTCTGAACTTCTGTGTTTTTATCTTGAATTGTGATGGTTGCCTTGTGAGTACGTGCCTGTGGCTTGTTTTGCTTATCTTGCAGTACTGCTTCTTGACCTGCCCCACAGATGTCATTGGCTCGTGTTGCGCAATCACAGCCTATGACATTAAGTGCTGCGGTGTTCATGTTTTCTAGGTCCCGATTACTCAGCAATTTTAAACGTATGTTATTAAAACATACCTCCTCTTTTGAAATATGCACATCAAATTTACGTATAAAATCTCTACCCAATAAACCGTCGGCATCCAAATCTAAATCATCTGAGCAAATAAATGTTTTAAGACGAAAACTAGAATTTTGACACTCATATTTTAATTTACTTGTGCCGTAATATGATACTTGTGAGCCAGATATAGATTTTAATTGCCCAACATTCCCTTTTTGAATCAAATGCCCCTTAGCAAATCGTTTTTTAAGTATTGATACTCTTGACCCAGAATCTATTAATAACTTTACTGGAATACCTCTAATTTTGACTAAAATAAAATTTGGATCGTCTCTATCTAAATCTTCCAATGTTCGAATATTATTAATTTTGAAAGTTTTATTTCTTACTGACACCTCCCGAAACGGGGCACTTGCGAGAGGTAGTTTCTGTTTAAATGCTGAGGTCTTCGTCCTTCCTTCGTCCTGTGAATGTCCTTGATGTGCCTGCTGGGGTTGTAGCGATTGCCTCCTGGTGGACCTTTGTACCTACTATGATTTCGATTAGTGCATATTTTACCAAATTTTCTATAATGCCCTTTTTTCTCCCAATCTTTACAGGGAAATTTTATTCTACAATCTCTTTGTATCTGCCCTTTTCCTCCACATTTATAACATTTTAACACTTTTTGTGGTATACGTGATTTTTTATTTACGGACCCTACTTCCAGACGACCATTTTTGTCTGAGGCTAGCTCTAATTCCTCACGCTCTGCCATTTCAACAGCTTCTTCAAATGTTAAACCCGTTTTATTGTCCATTATTGGCCTGAGAACTTTTCTAATATCGTGTGTAAGTCCATCTTTAAAGTTACATAGAGTTTGTTGATCTACAAAATTTACAATTCCATTTTGTGATTTTATTAGTTCTGATTTTAAATTTCTTAATCTTTTTGCAAAGTCTCGTACTGTTTCTCCTAAATTTTGCGCGCAATTTTTGAACTCTCTATTTATTTGTTCGATATATCTCCGTTTAGCAAATCTTTTGACAAACTGTTCTCTAAATTCCATAAATGTAACATTATCGAGCTGTATTTCTTTTGTTTCACAGTAAAACTGTAACGCTTCCCCATTTAATTTTGTTCTAATAAGGTCTACTATTTCTCTGTCGGAAAACTCTCTAACACTTGATACTACGTAAACTTTTCTAAAAAATTCTATTACATTCTCGCCAAAAAATTCTGGTATTTGTGATATTACACTAGTTTTTAAAGATAACATTTCTGTTTCTGATTTAACTGGCATTGACATATTAGCGCTGTTAGAGCTACCTGCAGTACTACCACACGGCATGATTATTTATTTTAAAAAAATTATTTTGTTACAAAATCGTACACCGCGAGCGAACCAAATATATTGGCCACTCTGGACTGGCGAAAGTACCCCAAAACCGCTGCCACCAATTTGTAACCCGCCTTTTAAGGGGCGAATTGCAAATAATATTTATAAGTGAGTTCTTGCCAGACTGGTGGTACAATTTAGTAACTGCCAAAATAATAAATAATAAACTCTAATAAATGTTCCTACTTCTTGTAGAAGAATAAGGGTTGTAATAATAATATTAATTATTATTATAAATAAGTTTATTGACTAGTATAATAGAATGATATATATTTACACTTGATAGATGATGATTGCTGTACCGACTGTATGGAGGATGGGTCGTCTATATCTCTGGTCTCTGGACACTCTCTCTTGGACACACTCTAACTTCCCATCGTCTATACAGTCTTTTATATTACTGTAATGCTAAGTCATCAAACAATTGAGTAATAACCTACTTACGACACTTTAATATTAATATTACTTATTCTGCAATATATGCAAATAATAACACAAACTATTATGACCCCAATTGTGTGGTGACCTAGTCTTACAATATTTTTGACCTGTGTGAAAACAGCAACGGCACCGGTCAAAAGAGAGCAGCAACGAGTACATCAAAGCGCACCGTTACATAAAATTGTGCACAATACCAATGAACCAGCAATGCCAGCAACGGAAAGAAGTATTGATAACGTAAAATAAAATCGTAAACAAAATTCAGCTGATTATATATAAATGTGCAGTAGTACATAAGAAATAATACAGACACCCTTATATGGTTACATGGTACATGCCGAAGGGGGGGGGGGGGGGGGGGGTGAAACAGAATGTATTTGTTGTAAATAGCTAGAATTCGATTATTATACATTCAATTTTAGATCACTAATGAAATATAAGGTGTACCAAAATAAATATTAGTAAATATGTTCAATACTAAATAAGAAATAATATAAAGCCGCCCCTATAGGGTTACATGCCGTAGGGGGAGTAAAAACGAATTTATATGTTGAAAGTAGCTAGAATCCGATTATTATACATTCGATTTTAGATCACTAATGAAATATAAGGTGTACCAAAATAAATATTAGTAAATATGTTCAATACTAAGTAAGAAATAATATAAAGACACCGCTTTAGGGTTACATGCCGTAGGGGGACTGAAAACGAATTTATTTGTTGAAAATACCTAGTATCCGATTATTACACATTCAATTTTATATAACTAATGAAATATAAGGTGTACCAAAACAAAAATTGGTAAATATGTTCAGTACTAAGTAAGAAAGCCGCCCCTATAGAGTTACATGCCGTAGGAGTATGTGAAACGGAATTTATTTGTTGGAAGTAATTGGAATCCGATTATTATACATTTAATTGTATACAGGCTGATTTTTTCAAGGGTTACATAAGAGATTAACATATCTTACGGTAATGGTTGTGGTGTCAATACAAAGATAAAAAAGTACCCCATCCGAAAATATCAAATACGTAGAACTTATCCGATATTTAAGGCCCATATATTAATTTAAAATTTATTTATTTTTCTACTAATAGCAGTAGCCATGCCAAATTTGATGAAAAAGGTAAACAAATGCTTATCATTTTATCTGTCAGAATAAGTTAATTGACATTGTTAAGAGACATTACTTTTAACTTATGTTCTCCAATCTAATTATTATAGTATATGTTTTATGTAATGAATCAAATACCGTGAGTATTTTTTAACGTGAAACATTGGGTTTTCATGTCCATGGTTACGATTTGACATTTGATTGACAGCAATGTATTTGCGTGTCCCATTTAAAATGAAACATAGGGAACGAATTTGACAGATGTTAGCTAAGTCAGAAATTTAGCTAAGTGAGAAAACCACTCGAGAGCACTAAACATATTTCGGGCACACAATATTTTTTTGCAACTAAATTTAATTTTTAGAAAAAAGGTATAATTATTTACACAAAATTAACCTCTAATGACGTCTTGTCAATATGACAGATAACCGCTGAATTTTTCTATAAGTTTCGACTTGACATTTGATTGACAGTAATATATTTGCCTGTCCCATTAAAAACATAGGGAATGAATTTTACAGAGTATTATATTTAAATATTGTAAGAAATTTGGCCAAGTTAGAAAATCACTCGAGCACAAGGTACACTAAATTTAATTTGGAAAGCAGGTATAATTATTTAAACGAAATTAACCTCTACTGACGTCTTAGCAAATGTCAAATTCGTTCCCTATGTTTCATTTTAAATGGGACACGCAATTACATTGCTGTCAATCAAATATCGAATCGTAACTATGGATATGACAAACCCAATGTTTCAGGTTAAAAAATACTCACGGTATAAATTGTACAACCCAGACATTTGTTCATATTTCCAATAGTATATGTGCCACAATGCACAAACTCATAATGCACATTCATCGCCATTGACTTACCTTGTAAATTTTCCTAATGTACAAATGTTTTCCATGAAGTTAGCGGGATTATACAATTTCCTACTTCGCGCGCTTATAATTTAAAAAGTTAACTACCTAGCACAAATAAATAAAAAATATTACCAATAAACTTATTTTGATTCAGTTTGTACTCCAGAGTGTACTTTTTAAATTTATGAGTGAGTGAGTGTGCGAAGTATAATTTTGTACAATATGAAAATGTACAAGGCAAGACATGTATAAGTCCGATCTACGAACAATATGACACAATGTACAAAAATATTAGAATATATTTAAATTTTAACCTAATCAATAGTTTAATTATTTCACAGATTTTTTTTTTTTTTGAGAAGGTGGAAAATTTTAGCCAGATTTATTAATTAACTTGTTAAAATTATAATAAAATTTATTTAGTTTTACGTTTTTTGTACGATATATCCATATAATTTTCAAGTCAATATTTATAGGTTCGCTAATATCTTGCTACGTGTAATTACCCCACTCCGGATTCTGCTGGTATTACGCTGACATGTGACCTGTGACTGCGTCTCATGTCTCATTCTCATTCTAACTCTGCAGTTGAAGGTGTCTATTGCAGTCTATTGTTTATACTAGCATTGAGTATTTACCTAGAATATCATCGGCAGTAACGTTTTAGTATTTGCGTTAATTAAATTGCGCCCTTGCTTTTCATCTTTATCGCTTCTTTGATCAGATTATTGATCTTAGCGATCCTATGTATTACGTAGTTTATTTTCTATCACTGGGATCAGATTTGATCTTAGCGGTGCTTTTGTTTCTGCGTTAATAATTCTATTAAGCAATTTATTTTTCTTTTATCGCTTCTTCATCAGGTTTGATATTAACACTTTTTTAGTATTTCCGTTAATTTCATTGTGCATCTTCTTAATCGATTCTTTGATCAGATTATTGAACTTAATGATTCTTTGTACATTTAGGTTTTTGTATGTGTGTTAATTCAATTGTGCAGCTTATTTTCATTTTGATCGGGTGCTTTTGTTTTTGCGTTAATTCTATTAAGCAATTTATTTGGCATCACTTCTTGATCAGCTTTGATCTTAGCAGTGTTTTAGTATTTGTGTTAATTTCATTGCGCATCTTATTTTTATCGCGCCTTTGGTCAGGTTATTGATGTAACGAATAATTTTGTTTTTACGGCAATTCTATTACGTATTTTTGTTTTATCGCTTCTTGATCAGGTTTCATCTTAGTGGTATTTTCGTATTTGCGTTAATTTCATTGCGTATCTTATTTTTATCCCGCCTTTGATCTGATTGTTGATCTAACGAGTGCTTTTGTTTTTTCGTTAATTCTATTTGGAAATTTATTTTTATTTTATTGCTTCTTTATTAGGTTTGATCTTAGTGGTATTTTCGAATTTGTGTTAATTTCATTGCGCATCCTATTTTTATCGCGCCTTTTGTCAGGTTATTGATGTAACGAGTAATTTTGTTTTTACGATAATTCTACTATGCATTTTTGTTTTATCGCTTCTTGATCAGGTTTGATCTTAGTGGTATTTTCGTATTTGTGTTAATTTCATTGCGCATCCTATTTATATCGCGCCTTTGATCAGATTGTTGATTTAACGAGTGCTTTTGTTTTTTCGTCAATTCTATTAGGCAATTTATTTTTATTTTATCGCTTCTTTATCAAGTTTGATCTTAGTGGTATTTTCGTATTTGTGTTAATTTCATTGCGCATCCTATTTTTATCGCGCCTTTGGTCAGGTTATTGATGTAACGAGTAATTTT
Organism: Ophonus ardosiacus; assembly: GCA_943142095.1. Taxonomy (NCBI): domain Eukaryota; kingdom Metazoa; phylum Arthropoda; class Insecta; order Coleoptera; family Carabidae; genus Ophonus; species Ophonus ardosiacus. Next base: position 6,456,312 of record OW964841.1, read on the forward strand.
GTTTTTACAACAATTCTACTACGTATTTTTGTTTTATCGTTTCTTGATCAGGTTTGATCTTAGTGTTATTTTCGTATTTGTGTTAATTTCATTGCCCATCCTATTTTTATCGCGCCTTTGGTCAGGTTATTGATGTAACGAGTAATTTTGTTTTTACGACAATTCTACTACGTATTTTTGTTTTATCGTTTCTTGATCAGGTTTGATCTTAGTGGTATTTTCGTATTTGTGTTAATTTCATTGCGCATCTTATTTTTATCGCGCCTTTGAGTAGGTTATTGTGTTAATGAGTGCTTTTGTTTTTTCGTCAATTCCATTAGGCAATTTATTTTTGTTTTATCGCTTCTTGGTCAGGTTTGAGCTTCGCTATCCATTTTTGCGTTAATTACATTACGCACTTCTTATTTTATCGCTTCTTTGTTTAGGTTATTGACCTCAGCGATTCTTTGTATATTTAGATTTAGGTTATTGTTTTTGCGTTAATTCAATTACCTACTTTATTTTTCTTTTATAACTTCTGGTATCAGGTTTGACCATAGTGGTACTTTGTAAATTTAAATTGTTACCGTACTAGACTGGGTATTTTGCAGTTTTAGAATAATTTGAAGTTTTTTTAAAGCAAATCAACTATCGGTATACATTTTCTGCTATAATTATTTCTGGATTACATTTTCTTTTAAAATGTCTGAAAATAACAAAATAAAACTTTTGGCACAATATTTTAGATCCATTGCTGGAGACAAGGAATTTGAATACTTTCAAAATCTAAGTGTTTCGGATCCAGTAATTATTTCTGCATGTGGTTATGTATTCAAAAATAATAAGAAACAATATCGAAATAACATTGTCCAAATATTAAAACGTAACACGGTATCAATTCGTGATTTTTTTTATAAAAATAGCGTAGTAGAGAAATCATTTCATGATAATCCAAATAGAATTAATGTTTTATTTAGTGAGAAAAAGGAATGTAATTTAACTTCTTTCGACATGAATTCCTTAAAATCCAAAAAATTAACTTTAATTTTTGGTCAACTTTGCACAGAACTATCAATTAAAAATAATGAAAAAAACCGATGCAAACTATATATGATGTGGAAAAGGAATGAACGGAGAGATTGTATTACATTAAATGCAGCTAATGAATCTTTAAATTTGAATATAAATAAATTCAATGAGAGTGAGAATTTTTCTTATGATACTGGAAACGAATATTCACCATCTTTAGTAAGTAATAAAGATATCCCTATTCTTGTTGCATACTCTAAACCGAATAATTCTATAATTGATTCTCCTATAAATTTGGCGTTTGATATTTATTCTCCAATAATAAAAAATGTTTCAGATTTGAATTTTTCTCTTCCGTCTCCTTCCGTACTTCATAATAACAGTGGAACACCATGTAATACCGCCGCAATAACGTCAATTAAAAGACGTTTATTTAGTCCAAAAAAAGATGCTCTTAATGAATCAAATACTTCCAATATCAGAAACTAGCAATAAATTTTACGGAATAGTTTTACCTAAGGGCTCTAAAAATAAAAAAAAATCATTCCACTCGTTCTTATTGCAGCTGTAACGTGTTTGAGGGCGTTTTTAAATTTTCAAATGATGAATGGGCAGAAATATATGAGAATAATACATTAAAATCCGGTTCGTATAATTTTATTATTAAAGAGAAATTTAAGTTCGTTAACAATACATGTGTCATAAATTTTAAAAATAAAAGAACAACTGCTTCAAATGTCATTTTGTATGGATACTGTGCACATCAGACCTGTAAATTATTCAAGTTATTTATTAATAAGAATTCAAAGTGTGTTAAAGTATATAGTTCTTCATTGCATTATTTTCATACAGGAAAAATCACTAGGTATGTTAAAAGGGTAGAGAGAATTATCTACAAGAAATATTGAAAACACCCTAAACCTTCTTCTTTACGCAAGAGGTCCATATTAAAATCTTCACCCAATGTTCTTGGGAGAAGAAATTATCAGAATATAAAATCTGATTGTGTTTTTCGCAAAATACGTTCAGAATCTTTGGCTTTAAATGACAGACACCAAGATGATATATTTTATATAATTTTGATGCGACGAGATCACATTAATGATTCTTATATACAAAGTATAACGGAGCCATTGAATGTCCAGATTTATAGTGCTGAACAATTAGAAATAATTAAACTCTGTTGTAAAAACAAAGTACTTCCAATAATACATCTGGATGCAACTGGGTCAGTTGTAAGACCCCCAAGTAATTTAAAAAAACGTGTATTTTATTATGCGGGTGTAATACAAATTGAAAATATCTCATGTGGACACCACATGACTTCCTTGAACGCCTGTTACACTATACACATTTTGTTAATAATTAAAATATGTATAATAACAGACCCAATCATAAAATTGCACGTATTTGACATAATTTGACATTGACATTAAATTCTTTATTATTTTTTGAGGTATGCTCTTCTTTTGAACCAAATATATATCGAAAACAGTTACAAGATATGTTGCTTGAAATGTCTGATTCAGTGGTAAATATATGTTTGTATTGTGGTTTGGAAGATATGGGGAAAGGAAAATGGGTACAATGTAAAAGTTGTCATCGATGGGTACATTATGCATGTGCACCATCTAAAGAAAGATATAGTTTGTCATCGGTTTCCTTTTTTTGTTTCTTATGCAAAAAGTACAGTGACTCGGCAAATAAATAAGTTACAAAAACTATTTATCGTCCTTTCACAATTTCTTCGTATCTGGCCTTTTCGATAATCTTAACTCTTAAAGGTTGCCATTATGTTATTTTTAATGATCCAATGAACATATGGGCCAAATTTAGTGTTCATTTTTCAGTTTCTTTATGGTTTGGCTTAATGTCATTGCTCATGTTTTACTTAATTTTGTATCAGTCTTTGTATTAGTACATTTTTTCCGTAATGTTGAAATCTCTGTTTCAGCTAATTTCAACAAATTTATTAATTTTTTTTTATTTTATCATTATACACTTTTTAATACATTGTATGTATGTATAGAAGCGATGATCATATATGGGCATGAAACAATTTTTTCATCTGATAATTGTAACATTTCACCTTTTTATACCTTGCTGATGAGGATGAAATTATGAAAGAGGACACACACAACAGCCATGCCTTACCTGGGTCGGCTAAAATTTATTAATTTTCAATTTCTTTATTGTTTGGTTTTATGTCATTGCTCATATTTTATTTAATTTTGTGTTACTACTTATATTAGTACATTTTTTTCGTTACGTTAAAATCGCTGTTGTGGCAAATTTCTAAATATTTTTTAATTTTCAATTTCTTCATTGTTTGGCTTGATGTCATTGCTAATATTTTACTTAATTTTGTGCCAATTATTGTATTAGTACATTGTTTGTTTTTTTCGTTAAAATCGTTGTTTCATCAAATTTCAACAAATTTATAAATTTTTATATTGTTTGGCTTAATGACGTTGCTCATATTTTACTTAATTAAGGTGTTAACCTTTGTATTAGTACATTTTTTATTTGGTTGTTAAAATCTCTGTTTCAGAAAATTTCAACAAGTTTATTAATTTTCAATTTTGTATTAATCCTTGTATCAGTACATTTTTTTTTTTTTTGTTATGTTAAAATCGCTGTTTCAGCAAATTTCAACAATTTTAATAATTTTCAATTTCTTCATCGTTTGCCTTAATATCATGGCTCATATTTTACTTAATTTTGTGTTAATCCTTGTATTAGTACTTTTTTCGTTATGTTAAAATCGCTGTTTAAGCAAATTCAACAATTTTATTAATTTTCAATTTCTTTATTATTTGGCTTAATGTCATTGCTCATATTTTATTTGATTTTGTGTTAATCCTTTTATTAATATATTTTTTTTCGATATCTTAAAATCGCTTTTTCAGCATATTTCAACAAATTTATTTATTTTTTTTAATATCTTTATGGTTTGGCTTCATGTCATTGTTCATATTTTACTTAATTTTTTGTTAATCTTTGTATTAGCACATTTTATTTTTTTTCGTTGAGTTAAAATCGCTGTTTCATCAAATATCAACAAAATTTATTAATTTTCAATTTCTTTATTTTTTGGCTTGATGCCGTTGCTCATATTTTACTTAATTTTGTGTTAATTCTAATATTAGTATATATATATTTTTTTTTCGTTATGTTAAAATTGATGTTTCAGCAAATTTCAACAATTTTATTAATTTTCAATTTCTTTATGGTTTAGCTTAATGTTATTGTCCATATTTTACTTAATTTTGTGTTAATCCTTTTATTAATACATTTTTTTTCGATATCTTAAAATCGCTTTTTCAGCATATTTCAACAAATTTATTTATTTTTTTTAATATCTTTATGGTTTGGCTTCATGTCATTGTTCATATTTTACTTAATTTTTTGTTAATCTTTGTATTAGCACATTTTATTTTTTTTCGTTGAGTTAAAATCGCTGTTTCATCAGATATCAACAAAATTTATTAATTTTCAATTTCTTTATTTTTTGGCTTGATATTAGTACTTTTTTTCGTTATATTAAAATCGCTGTTTCATCAAATATCAACAAATTTATTAAATTTCAATTTCTTTATGGTTTGGCTTAATGTTATTGCTTATATTGTACTTAATTTTGTGACAATTTTTGAATAGGTAATTTTTTTTCGTAATGTTAAAACTGCTGTTTCAGCAAATTTCAAACAATTCTATTGATTTTCAATTTCTTTATTGTTTGGCTTAATGTCATTGTTCATATTTTATTTAATTTTAATAAACAAATTTATGAATTTTCGTAATGTTTCGGCAAATTTCAACAATTTTATTAATTTCTATTTCTTTATTGTTTGGCTTAATTGTTGTTCATATTTTACTTGCTCGTATTCGTACATTTTTTTCCGTTATGTTAAAATTGATGTGTCAGCAAATTTCAAACAATTTTATTAATTTTTAATTTCTTTATTGTTTGGCTTCATGTCATTGTTCATATTTTACTTTAATTTTGTGTTAATCTTTGTATAAGTACATTTGTTTCGTTATGATGAAATTGCTGTTTTAGCAAATATCAACAAATTTATTAATTTTTAATTTCTTTATTGCTTGGCTTCATGCCGTTGCTCATATTTTACTTAATTTTGTGTTAATCCTTATATTAGTATATTTTTTTTGGTTATAATGAAATCGTTGTTTCGTCAAATATCAACAAATTTATTAAATTTCAATTTCTTTATGGTTTGGCTTAATGTTATTGCTTATATTTTACTTAATTTTGTGACAATCTTTGAATAGGTAATTTTTGTTTCAGCAAATTTCAAACAATTCTACTTATTTTCAATTTCTTTGTTGTTTGACTTAATGTCACTGTTCATATTTTATTTAATTTTAATAAACAAATTTATGAATTTTCGTATTGTTAAAACTACTGTGTCAGCAAATTTCAACAAATTTATTAATTTGCAATTTCTTTATTGATTGGCTTAATGTCATTGCTTATATTTTACTTAATTTTGTGTTAATCCTCGTATTCGAACATTTTTTTTTTTTTCGTCATGTTAAAAGCAAATTTCAAACAATTTTATTAATTTTCAATTTCTTTATGGTTTAGCTTAATGTTATTGTCCATATTTTTCTTAATTTTGTGTTAATCCTTGTATTAGTATTAATTTCCAATTTTTTTGTTGTTTGGCTTAATGTCATTGCTCATATTTTACTTAATTGCGCCAATCTTTGAATGGGTACATTTTTGTTTTCGTTATGTTTAAATCACTGTTTATGGTTTGATCTCCACAATGATGGCTTTATGTTACTCACTGCTCATATTTGACTTAATTTATATAGTAATTGTTTATTGTACGATTGATTACTTATATATATATATATATATATATATATATATATATATATATATATATATATATATATATATATCGCGAGCGTAAAGTTATAAAAACTGGTAAAATGTTGTTCGTAGGGTAATCGCCCAATAGCAGCTGTAGACACTTGTTTCGCTCTTATTAGAGCTCATCAGTACCTTGGGGTTCAAGTAACGGGTTACCGCCGCTGAGACGTTGTATTTATCCACAAATCCGTGAAAATGCTGACCGAGGCAACAAATGTATTTGGCTGCTTACTAGTGCTGTTACAATTTCTTGGTTTTCTATTTACTACCTCTAGTTAATGTCGTCATCAAAACAAGATATGCAATAAATGTACTCATCGAATATTTTGAAGAACAACCTGAAACTGATATCATTGATCTACAGTTACTTCAGCTTCCAAAATTAAGGAATTTATAAAAAGGAAAATTTACGAAGCCCGAAAACAAAAAAAAATAACTGATCTTTTCAAATAATTTTATTTACATATATACATACATAAACGTACATAATTATGAACATATTGCATATTGTACAATGTACATTCATACATATGTATACAATATACATAACCTTGATTATCCGGCCTAGCCGGGACCGATCCTTCGCCGGATAATTGAAAACACGGATAATCCAAACACCTCATTTTCCATTTTTTTAATAATTTATTTGGACAAATACATATATCAGAGGAACAAAACAAACGTGATACATGTAACAAAAAATAAAAGTTTTAAGATGTGTATATATATATATATATATAGGGTGTCTCAGGACGAGCTTACGCTATCTATATTTTAAATACTATTTAATATAATTTAACGAAATTTGGTATCTAGGGGTTATCCAACATGTCCGTTTTAACTAAAATATTTTCAAAGCAGTAGCACTTCCGGTTTGACCGGAAATTGACCTTAACTTTCTTATTTTAAATGGAATACGCTATATTTTATTTTACCATTGAATGCAGCGGAAAATTTTACATATGAAGCAATAAAAACATTTTGCTCATGATCAACTACTTCCGGCGTTATTCAACTTTTTTGATTTTTTGTCTGAAATCCGGCACATTTTCAAAACTCTGTATATCGGGAACGAGATCGAATTTTTATAATCTGAAAAAAGCCTTTTATAAAGGAGACTTTAAGCTACATTACCCATAGAAGAATCATCGATTATTTATAAAAATGTGACGGGTACGTTACACTAAAATTACAGTTGACAAACTTCAAAAAAGACAATTTTTTTAAATGGAACCCCCCCTTTTTTATTACATAAATGTGTTCTACGGCAAAAAATAAGGGTACTTTATGTAACATGTCCTATGTAGAAAGTTGATAGAATTTCAGTAAATTAGAAAAACATGTTATCTGGGTATAATTATTTTATTAATACGGATAAGTAAGCCATGGAAAAACAATGTTTTTACAAACTCATCTACTTGATTTCTTAGATAATTTACCGTTGGATCAAAGGAATTTAATATGGTACCAGCATGATGGCGCTCCACCCCACAATATCCATAGAATAAATACTTTTATAATTATACCTAGATAACATGTTTTTCTAATTTACTGAAATTCTATCAACTTTCAACATAGGACATGTTACATAAAGTACCGTTATTTTTTGCCGTAGAACATATTTATGTAATAAAAAAGGGAGGGTTCAATTTAAAAAAATTGTCTTTTTTGAAGTTTGTCAACTGAAATTTTGGTGTAACGTACCCGTCACATTTTTATAAATAATCGAGGATTCTTCTATGGATATTGTAGCTTAAAGTCTCCTTTATAAAAGGCTTTTTTCAGATTATAAAAATTCGATCTCGTTCCCGATATACAGAGTTTTGAAAATGTGCCGGATTTCAGACAAAAATTCAAAAAAAGTTTAATAACGCCGGAAGTAGTTGATCATGAGCAAAATGTTTTTATTGCTTCATATGTAAAATTTTCCACTGCATTCAATGGTAAAATAAAATATAGCATATTCCATTTAAAATAAGAAAGTTGAGGTCAATTTCCGGTCAAACCGGAAGTGCTACTGCTTTGAAAATATTTTAGTTAAAACGGGCATGTTGGATAACCCCTATATACCAAATTTCGTTAAATTATATTAAATAGTATTTAAAATATAGATAGCGTAAGCTCGTCCTGAGACACCCTGTATATATATATATATCTCTTAATATATAAAACAAAGTTGGGTTAGTTACACCATTTATAACTCAAGAACAGCTGGACCGATTTTGATGATCTCTGATTTGTTGGATTCGTCTCCGCCCCGAATAGCAGAATGACTATTAAAATACCGATTTACGTAAAAAAAAATTAGTACACAACTTTTAAGGTTTTATGCTCTTTCTAATTATAGTGGAACGCAGCCAATTTAGCGACATCTATCCACATAGTGGAAAAGTAAAAGTACAACGTGTTCTCACCCTTGCCGCTGTCTGTCAGTATATAACCAATAAAGGTTACATGTCGATTTGTTAGTTTTGTACGAGTGTTATTAATCCATACTAGGTAGTAAGTAACTCTGTCTGTGTGTCTGTTACGTTTTCACGACTAAACGGCTGAATCAATTTGGATGAATTTTGGTATAGAGATAGATTGGACTTGGAGAAGGACATAGGCTACCTTTTGTCGCGAAAATAAAACTTGAAGGAGTGAAATAGGGGATGAAAGTTTGTATGGAGAACCCATCATATCTTCCGCTGAACCAATTTTGATAAATTTTGATATAGAGATAGATTGGACTTGGAGAAGGACATAGGCTACCTTTTGTCGCGAAAATAAAACTTGAAAGCGGTGAAATAGGGGATGAAAGTTTGTATGGAGAATCCGTCATTTCTCAAGTTAGGGATATAAAAATTCTTTTTTATACTTTTGGTAAGAAATAAAGAGTGTTTTAGCGTTTTTCAAACATCGTCCCTCAAGGCGGTACAATAGGGAATGATTTCAATTATTTTTTATCTTTGTATCTATAGTTAAGTTTTAACGTTAGTAGATTTTCGATATTTGTCGGAGAGATAGTTTACATAAGTAAAAGTACCCGAGACATGTTGAGAAACGGGCGCTGTTAGGTGCGGTGCGGGGATTGGGTGGACAGTGGGCGGAGCCTGTTACATGTACGATGCGAGGCAGGTTGCCGGCTCCCTACGCAGCGCATGTCTCCGAAGTAAATGTGAAAAATTACTGGTACACGTGTAGCAATCGTTATTCTAGCTTTACCCGTGCGAAGCCGGAGCGGGTCAGCTAGTATATATATATATATATATATATATTATAGAAGTAGATATACAGTGGGGATTCTGGACCAAACTCGGTGGTATCTGGTCATCCGCAGCTACCAAGAAAGCAGTTCTTGGGCCTGGACTTTGGTTTTAAGGGTAGTTCTTATGCAGCTCCTTGGTAGTTAATTTTTTGGGGGATTTTTGGCAATTTTGTGTATTTTAGGTTTGTTATAATAAAATGAGAGATGTATAATTGTGTGCATTTGGTTGAGAAAACTTGCTGATAAAATTTAATTTGAAGCTGTTCATGTTGAACAATAACTTCGAGTGACCGAGTATTTATGTAATTTTCCTGTTAATATTAGCAGAATTGAATTTTTGTTTATATAAACAAATTAGTTTAGAATTTTTGCATCTTGGATTACTGCAGTCCGTACAGGTGGTAGAAAATAAAACTATAGCACTGGTGATAAAATATCCGCAGCCATTAGTGAATAATAGGTGTTAACATATAAAATTTGTGTTTGACGTACATTTATTTATCTTTTTTGTGTGTTTTATTATCTGCATATTGTAAAGGGCACGAGAAGATATTGCTCTATTCCCCAATGTAAAAGTTATGTTGGTGGAGACATAAGTCCGCATTACTTCCCTCAGGATCCCAAACAAAGAAAAGCTTGGCAATTTAAAATTAAAATTGGCAAAAATATATAAAAATATATGGCAGTTTCTTTACATCTTAAGGAAGACGATTTTCACCCAAGTAATTATTTACATTAGAAATTATCATGTGTACGCAAATATATATATATATATATATATATATATATATATATATATATATATATATATAGGGTGTCTCAATAAGCTTGCTCACTATTGGCAACTTTTTTATTTGAAGAGGTACGAGGTTGGTTAAATGAGCAAAATTGTGTATATTAGAAAATTGATCATGTAGACAAAATAAAATTTGTGTCAGCGGTTCTCAAAATTTGGGACAATATATATTTTTTAAATGGAATCATATATTTTTATTATCTTATTGGAAAGAGTATTTTTTTCTCTTTCCAATAAGGTAATGTTGTTTATGTACAATTTTTTCAAATAAACGAGTTATTTACGGGTAAAAATTTAAATTTTGTAAACTATATTATTAGTTTTTTAGTCAAGTAAGCCATAGACACAATTGATTCTTTGTTTGTTTGAAGTTTAATAATATCTCCCGTAAAGTTCTCTGTGTTTAATAATGTTTAATAACTTTACAAATGAAGAAAAGTTAGAAATGATCGTGCTATATGGAAAGTTATATCTAGACACCAGTTACGTAGAACGGTCAGTTCTCTTCCAAAAGAGTTTAAATGTGCGAAAGAAATAATGGCTTTCAATTTGAATATTTTCTTTGGTTTGTTATTACTGTAAAATAAATTAATAAAATAATAATTTTATAAAAAACAATTGTTTCCATAGTTTACTTGACCTAAACTAATAAAAGATAATTTTATCTTTAAACGTAAATAACTCGTTTATTTGAAAAAAATGTACATAAACAACATTACCTCATTGGAAAGAGAAAAAAATACTCTTTCTAATAAGATAATAAAAAATATAGAGTTCCAATTAAAAAATATATATTCTGTCCTAAAGTTTGCGAACCACTGACACAATTTTTATTTTGTCTACATGACCAATTTTTTAATATAAAATGGCACAATTTTGCAATTTTAACCAAACTCGTATCTCTTTAAATAAAAAAGTTACCAATAGTGAGCATGCTTATTGAGACACCCTGTATATATATATGATGTCTACATATGCAGTAGATACTGGCACACCCAGAAATGGGTAATATGCCGTAATGATATATATATAAATTTTGATTTTGGAATCGAAGTTTTTCAAAAAAATTAATTTTTATTTTCTAACTTCAAGTCTTTATTTAAACAGGTTCGTTGTTGAACATAATAACAGCTTGTAGAAAGTGATACAAATAACACTTATGCCTAACTATACACTAGTTTATATACTAAGTTTATCATAAACAAATTTGATAAGAAATGATGGCATTTGTGATGGTAGTGAGTCATAACTCTGTGATGGTAGTGAATCATAACTCCTCCCCTTCAAGAAATGACATTATTTCAGAGGATTCAATTCTAAGTCTATCTTTTCTTGGTTCACAATTTTCTTCTGCTTATATTCTAAAATACGAGTATATATTCTCTTTTTACATAATATGAGTATAATAATGATACTTATAATACTTAAAATAATATATAATATAGGTACATGGTGATTGTCAATCCCTTTTATAGATTTGATTTGGTCTAGGTGTGTAATATTTAACTTGACTCTATTCAATTTATTTATTTCTGGTATTTGTTTAATTTCTATTTCTTTTATAGTGTCGAAAATGTATTCTTGATATAGTGGTTCGTACTTTTGGAATTGCCAATTTTTTATAGTGCAGATATCTTGTTCATTGATGAAGATACCCTGTACTTGTTTATATTTGTAGTTGTCTCCGCAATTAAACTCTAAATTTTGGGGATTTGGGGAAAATATAATTACTTTATTTGTAAATGGTATTTGTGAAATGTAATTTTTTGTTGCAATCTCTTGGCTTAGACAATCATCATATATTTGTTTGTTTAGTATGTTATTAATACAATTGCTAATAGGGTTATAATTTGTTATACAATATTTATTATTTATAAATTTACGTATGGATATATATATGTTATTATAGCTAGTAATCATATTGTTTTCCTCTGCTAATTGTTTGTATGATAAATCGTAATATGGTACTGGAGTAAATTGTTGAATTGGGTATAAGTTTTTTGTGTAATTTGGGACCGCTAATAAGATGTGTATCTTATTATTTTGTAGTGTACAAGTAACATATACCGTTTCGAGTGTTTGTAGTATATTTGGGTTCTGTGTAATGTTTTGGAGACTACTGGGATCTATTATGGTTATGTCTAATTGATTTAAAGAGCAGAATTCTAAGGATTTTATGACATTGTCTACTATGCTTTTGAGTCTTTGAATATATATTAAAGTTTTATTAATTTGGATTTCAGTGTGCATAAGCGCTTTCCAACTTTTGTCCTGTTTCATTATTACAATTACTTCGTTAATTGTCGTTCGTAGTTTATTTTCGTCTAGTCTTACAGTTTGTAATTCTTTGTTAAATTTATCGGTCAAAGTTTGTTGTTGGCGGATAATTTCGTTTGTTTGTGCCTGTAATACTTTTTGGTTACTACTGAGTTGTTCTAAAATTGTATTGTAACGTTCTTCGTCAGCAGCGTCTAAATTACCTGTTATTGATTTTATTATAGATCCGAATCCATTTATCAAACCTCTCTTCTTCCTTCTTCCGAATAATTTGATTATGTTAGTTTCGAGTTCTTTGAACATGAAATTTATAATTTTGCCATTTTCAATAAGAAATGTTTCATTAGTTAATTGTTTGACTTCATTATTGATGAGTTGCTCTAATTTTGTGTATTCAGTGTATATTGGATTTATGTCGTTATAATAATAGTGTAATTGTTCGCTTTCTTTTAGGTAGCACTTACCAATTGTATGCAATAGAAATCCGGGGTTACTTGTGATGTTTTTTATTTCGGCGAACCCATGTGAGGTTCTGAAACAGTTAAATTTTGATCTTATCAATTTTTACCTTTCGTTCTCTGCTTTTCGTTTTTGTATTTATTGTTTTGAACTTATCGTTATAATTCTTTATTTTGGATTTCAGGTATAAGGGTTTTTTGAATTTGGTTATTAGTCGGGGGTTTTGTTTTAGATATGCTTCATTTAATGTCTTTAATTTATTAATTTTATTGTTTTCTAGCGGTTCTCTAAATCGTTTGAGTTTTTCTTGTTTTATTTTGTTCTTTACTTGTACTAACTCTTTTTGTTTTCTTTCTTTGTAAACCTGCAATTGATTATTTATTCTTTCCTTTGGTCTTAGATTTGTGTAGTCTTTTCCGTACAGTACTTCGTTCGGGGTCATATTTGTAATTGTTTGTATTGAATTATTGTACGCGAATATACAATCATCAACTGTTTCTTTCAGAGATTTCAGCTTATGTGTTCTTGTTTTTATTCGTAGGTGTTCGATCAGCGTGGAGTGAAATCTTTCTACCGCGTTAGATTTCGGGTTTTGAGCAGACGTTAAGTGTAGTTCAATTTGGTTATTATGACAAAATGTTTTTAGGGATATATTATTAAACTCGCAACCTTGATCGCATATTATTTTCCGTGGAGGTATCTTGATTTTAATAAATGTTTCTAGCGTTTTTACTATTGTCTTACTTTCTTTAGTTTTGACTGGATATGCTTGTGCGTACTTAGAGAATTGGTCGTAGATTGTCAGGTAGTATTGTCCATCAAGGGTCAGGAGGTCTATGTTTATAATTTCGAAAGGTCTTTCAGGTGTTTCCGTGAGATTAACTTTTATTAAGTTTAAAGTATTTACTTCGAAATCTTTTTGGATGATTTTATTTAGGGCGTTAAAGATTTTGTCGTCACATATACAATAGTATCTAACTTTGGGGGTGATGTAATCCTTTATGAACTCCTGTAATTGTGTATCTAATTTATCTCTTTCAATAGTGACTATTAGTCTTTGTTTTTTGTTATTGAATAATTTCTTGATGTCTACGTCATATGTTTTGTCTAAAGAAAATATAATTTGATTATCTGCTACATTTATGCGATTTTCTAATATTTTTAAACCGTTAATTGGGTATTCTTGAGCTGAATGTATAGTTTCTATATCGTCTTGTGTGTCTATTATTCCTTTTATTGAGTCATCGTTTTGCTGTATAATCTTTTCTACTTCTATTCTAGATTCTAACTCATCGCTTAGCACGAAGTTTTGTGGTAGTGCATAGACGTTTATTTGTATGCATGTGTTTTCAAATACGGAGTTTACTATTTTAATTAATTCATCCTTCAGTAATTTGTCCAATCCGCATGATAAATATGGGATGTTAATTTCGTATAGGTCATTTTTTATTAAATAATCTCGAAGCTGTATTAGTGAGTTTTTTAATAATTTTTTATTGCATTCATCCCTAAATGATTCTTTTGAAAACAAGTGGAAAATGTGTTTATCATACTCATTTTGGATTATTATCTTATTTGGTAGTTTATTTACACAAAAGTTCCTACTATTGAATTGGTTATCTATTTGTTTTGCCAAACCTTTTCCGAACTTGTAATCCTTAGATATACAGTGCGCGAAGATGGGTGTCGTTGTTACGTCACCTACTTTAAAATTTATTTTGAATGTATTTCTGATTCTACTTAAAAAAATCCGCGATTTTATTCGTTTTTCCTGCTATGTATTCTATCTCGAAATTATATTCGTTAAGTTCAACTTTCCATCTCATTAATTTTTGGTTGGCATTTTTCATGTTAAACAGCCAGGTCAATGGCCTATGATCGGTACGAATAATGAATTTTCGTCCGTATACGTCTTGAAATTCTGTATGGCCCAAACTATTGCTTTTAATTCTTTTTCAATGGTAGAATAATTTTGTTCATGTGTATTAAATGTCTTCGAGGCGTATGCTAAGGGTTTTTCTTGTAGGTCTTGTACCTGCGAAAGTACAGAGCCCATTGCGTAATCGGATGCGTCGGTAGTTAATATAAATTTTTTATTAAAATCCGGGAATGAAAGTATTGGGGGATTTATTATTAGTTCCTTCATTTTCGTGAAACATTCTCTATATTCATTATTATAAATATCTATTGTAGACCCCTTGCGTAAACAGTTAGTGAAAGGCTTAGTTAGTTTTGAAAAGTTTGGTATAAACCTGCGATACCAAGATAGCTTGCCTAATAATGATTTTATTTCTTTCACTGTTTTCGGGATTTGAATATTTTGTATTACTTCTATTTTTTTCTCGTTTGGTTTAAGACCTTCGCTCGAGATTACAAATCCTAGATATTCTACTTCTGTTTTAAAAAATTCTGATTTGTCTATTTGTATTTTTAGATTTGCGTTTTTCAAGTACTCAAAGACCGTTTCAATATTTTGCAAATGTTCTTGTTCTGTATTCCCGAAAATGATTATGTCATCCAGATATACGAGACATATTTTACCTATTAAGTCTTGTAGGACTTCGTTCATGCACCTTTGGAAGGTGGCTGGTGCATTAATTAGACCGAAAGGCATTCTCAAAAATTCATAGTGTCCCGTGGTAGTGCTGAAGGCTGTTTTTTCTCTATCACTTTTGTCTATTAATATCTGATGGAAACCTGAGTGTAAATCGAGGGTAGTAAAGAATTTTGGGCTATTTATTTTGTCAAAAAGTGTATCGATATTGGGTATGGGAAATTTGTCTTCTTTCGTTTTTTGATTGAGTTTCCTGAAGTCAATTACTAGTCTGGTTTTCCTTTTGCCAGATGCATCTGCTTTCTTTGGTACAATCCAGATGGGTGAATTGTACGGACTTTTAGATTTTTGTATGACTCCTGTTTTTAATAATGTTTGCACGTGTTCCTCAATATCTTTTTCATAAATTTGGGGTAACCGATAGTTTTTTGTGTATACGGGTACGTCATCAGTGGTATATATTTTGTGTTGTATTTTGTTAGTGGATGTTAACGTTTCATTTTCTTTAGGAAATAGTGAATCATATTTTCCTAATAATTTATACAATTTATTCTTTGTTCCTGGTTCTAAATGTTCATCGCGTATTTGCACATATGTTTCTTTATCTTTTTTGTCCAAATTTTGAATATTAAACTTCATCTGTTTCATTTTAATCGTGTTATTTGTAAAGTCTATTATTGTGTTCGTATCGCGGAGTATATCTGTTCCGAACAATAAGTTACATTCTGCGTGAAAATTTAAAATGAAAAATTTGTGGGTTTTTCCGAATATTCTAATCTCTACATACTTATCACATTTGACTTTGCTCGTCGCTGTTCTAAAAGTAAGGAATTCTTTAAGAATCTTCATTTTATTTTGTTTTATTGTCTGTTCCGTTATTAAGTTTATATTCGAACCTGAATCTATGAGAATTTTGAAATTTTGATATGTGATAATCGGGATCATTTTTGTATTTGATAACATCACATATTTTCTGTTATCTGGTCGGGATCGTAATCTAAAAAAGATTGATTATCGAATGTTTCATCTTGATCGTTAGTTACGTCCTCATCATTAATTTCATTGTCACAAGTATCTTCGGGATCTTGTGTTTCTAAGGCGTAATTTCTTTTTATTGTCTGTGTGGACATGGGTATTGTTGTTTTTGTCATTCCGGACATAGGTGTTGGTTTAAACTGTTGTCTCGTCTCTATACCATTTTTGATATTTTGTCTGGCAAACATTTGTTTACCTGAGGGTCTTGCAAGTTGAGGATTAAATGGTTTTGAGAGAAATTCTTGTCCTGGGAATTTTCGTGGAGGTGGGTTAAATTGTTTAAAAAAGGGGTTTTGTATGTTGGATTGATTATTTATTTTGTGGAGTGGTGATTTGTGTACTTGTGTAAAGTTGAATTCGTTAGTGAGTATCTGTTCACATTCATCCAAAGTTTGTATGTTTTTGCTGATAAATAGTGTTCTTAAGTTCAAGGGTATTAGCGATATAAAATGTGTAGTGATTAGTGTATGTATTTCTGTTGTTATTGCTTTCTTTTCTTCCTGTTTATATGTTAATAGGGCTATTTTTGATGTGATTTTGTGGTATGCGGTTTTGAATTTTCCTAATGTATTATTAATATCGTTTGTGTGAGTAATCCGAAGTAATGTTAACAGGGTCGTGATATACGTACTCTTATCTTCGAAATTATTCTGAAGATAAGTTTGTATCTCTTCCCAAGAGTTGAACTCTTGTGTACTTAGAATATCTCTAGCTTTGTGAGTGAATTTCTTTTTTAGCATGGAAAAACAGTATGTTTTTTGTATGGCTGTGAGGTTTAACGTATTCATTACTGAGTAAAAATTGTCAGCTTCCTTGATGAATTCCGGGAGGGTTTTTACCTCTCCATCATATTCCGGAACTCCATCAATGAAGTTTCTGATATCACTGATCGTAGCAGTGGCCATGCTGAATTTAATTTGAGATTTTGTTAATTCTTCAACTGAATATGATAAAGGTGAATTTATGGCCTCTGTTACTATCTGTTTAATTTTGTTGGTACTTTGTTTATTTGATACAGGTAGAAGTCTAAATTTGTCTTCTAATTCTCTGATATTGTCAGTGTTCATTAATTATATATTAATTTTGTATTATTATGTGTAACTTGTATATGCCTTGTGTCGGGGCTCGTTCTGATTCCTAACAGCGTTAGCCGTTCCTCAGAACCCTTAGTATAACAGTATTTGTTCGCGGACCGATTGTTATTACCGGCAAAAGTGTGCGTAATTACTACGAGTGTTTTGTAACTTACAACAGTATTATTATGATGTATGTTGTTCTCTGCATAGTAGTAGATGTCTTGATACGTTTCAAGTGGACGGGCGTTTGTATCTTTCCCTGCACCTTCGGTGTTGTCGATGGTGATGGAATGGGATGTTCTACTGGGGCTGATCTCCTTAATCTCGTTGGGTTAAAGATGGGTCGTGGTTAGACCCTGGTGCAACCACTGTTTAGGTTGATTGTTGATGGAGTGAATATTTACGTGTTTTCACTTGTTCGATCGCACAGAGCAACAATTGAAATTGTTGAATAAAGTATTGCGCAGACTTACGGCGAATTTCAGCACACTGCCTTCTTTATTTGCGATCCTACTGACTGCGCCAATTTTGATTT
This sequence comes from Ophonus ardosiacus, assembly GCA_943142095.1. Taxonomy (NCBI): domain Eukaryota; kingdom Metazoa; phylum Arthropoda; class Insecta; order Coleoptera; family Carabidae; genus Ophonus; species Ophonus ardosiacus. The sequence goes on from OW964841.1 coordinate 6,474,202, forward strand.
TGGAATCGAAGTTTTTCAAAAAAATTAATTTTTATTTTCTAACTTCAAGTCTTTATTTAAACAGATTCGTTGTTGAACATAATAACAGCTTGTAGAAAGTGATACAAATAACACTTATGCCTAACTATACACTAGTTTATATACTAAGTTTATCATAAACAAATTTGATAAGAAATGATGGCATTTGTGATGGTAGTGAGTCATAACTCTGTGATGGTAGAGAATCATAACTTATATATATATATATATATATATATATATATATATATATATATATATATATATATATATATATATATATATATATATATATATATATATATATATATATATATATATATATATATCGAGCAACATAAAACTAAAAAATATACTAAAAATTTGTTGCCTTTTGTACAAAAATTTAAAGATTTAGAATTAGGTTATATAAACAAAATCTTTTATACTAAATAATTTAATTCACTATCTATATATATATATATATTTTCTTTAATCATCATGACGATCTGGGAAATTTTGCTCACCTGTACAGACTAAACGGTGCGAATGATTTTAATGAAAATTTTTCTGGGATATAGAGAATAATTCAACTTGATTTCCTAGTAATAGGTAATTTTTCTGTACGGTGCATAGTTTTTGTGTTAAAAATTTTTAAAGGTCGTATTTTGGCTTTTTGAAACAATTTGAAATCAAAAATTTAGTTTTCATTGAAAAATTTAAGACGAAGAACGTTTCTTTGACATGTCAATCAGAACATTTAAATGGAATTATTTATGAAATGAGGACATTTTGAAAAAAGTTAAATTCATAAACATACATTATGGCAATGGGCGGTTATTCCATAGTAGTTTAAAAGGCCTAAAACATTATATTTAAAAAATATAATTTTTGAAGTTTCATGTCCGTGATTCATGTGCATTTTCAAAGTGTTGCCACACATCCCATAAGAAACTAAGTAAAAAACAAATATTCCAATGTCAAGAATTTGACAGCTCGATCGGCTTTTGCTTTTTGCTTAAAGTTGTCAGAACCATGTCGTGTTTGGTATCAAATGAAAAGTAACGTCAATGGCTGTCATGCAAAAGTGTCAAAAATTTGACAGCTCGATCGGCTTTTGTTTTTTGTTTAAAGTTGTTAGAACGATGTCGTGTTTGGTATCAAATGAGAGGTATCGACAAGGGCTGTCAGGCAGAAATGTCAAAAATTGAACAGCTCGATCGGCTTTTGTTTTTTGTTTAAAGTTGTCAGAACCATGTCGTGTTTGGTATCAAATGAAAGGTAACGTCAATGCCTGTCATGCAGAAATGTCAAAAATTTGACAGCTCGAACGGCTTTTGTTTTTTGCTTAAAGTTGTCAGAATCATGTCGTGTTTGGTATCAAATAAAAGGTAACATCAAGGGCTGTCATGCAGATATGTCAAAAATTTGACAGCTCGATCTGCTTTTGTTTTTTTACTTAACGTTGTCAGAATCATGTCGTGTTTAGTATCAAATGAGAGGTATCGTTGACGGCTGCCATGCAGAAATGTCAAAAATATGACAGCCCGAACGGTTTTTGTTTTTTGCTTAAAGTTGTCAGAACCATGTCGTGTTTGGTATCAAATGAGAGGGTTCACCAAGGGCTGCCATACAGAAATGTCAAAAATTTGACAGCTCGATCGACTTTTGTTTTTTGCTTAAAGTTGCCAGAACCATGTCGTGTTTGGTATCAAATGAAGAGTAACGTCAAGGGCTGTCATGCAGAAGTGTCAAAAATTTGACAACTCGATCGGTTTGAGTGAGTAGGTTGCGTGGGCATTTTGGGTGGGCAGGTTGGGTGGGCATTTTGGGTGGGCAGTTTGGGTGGGCAGGTTGGGTGGGCAGGGTGCGTGGGCAGTTTGGGTGGGCAGGTTGCGTGTGCATTTTGGGTGGGCAGGTTGCGTGAGCAGTTTGGGTGGGCAGGTTGCGTGGGCTGTTTGAATGGGCGAGAAAAAATATTTTGAAAGACCCTTAGCGTTAGCACTTTGCGTTTAAATTGGTCCTAGACGGATTGAAAGTACGAAAACCAATTAAAAAACACTATCGGCGGAGCCCTAGGGAATACTCGGCGTAGCCGAGTTTTCGCTAGTCTTTTATTCTAAACGGGTAGATTCACTATCTATCTATATATATATATTTTCTTTAATCACGACGATCGGGGAAATTTTGCTCACCTGTACAGGCTAAACGATAAGAGCGATTTTAATGAAAATTTTTCTGGGATTTAAAGAATAATTCAACTTGATTTCCTGGTAATAGGTAATTTTTCTGTACGGTGCATAGTTTTTGTGTAAAATATTTTTGAAGGTGGGATTTTGGCTTTTTAAAACAAAATATCTGAGTTCTCCATGAAAATTTTAAGACGAAAAACGTTTATTTGACATGTCAATCAGAACATTTAAATGGAATTATTCATGAAATGAGGACAAATTGAAAGAAGTTAAAATCATACACATACATTATGGCAATGGGCCGTTATTCCACAATAGTTGAAAAGGTATAAAACATTATATTTAAAAATTATAATATTTGAAGGTTCATGTCCGTGATTCATGGGCATTTCGAAAGTGTTGCCAAACATTCCATAAATAACTAAGTAAAAAACAAATATCCCAATGTCAAAAATTTGACAGCTCTATCGGCTATTGTTTTTTTGCATAAAGTTGTCAGAACCATGTCGTGTTTGGTATCAAATGAAAGGTAACGTCAAGGGCTGTCATGCAGAAATGTCAAAATTTTGACAGCTCGATCGGCTTTTGTTTTTTGTTTAAAGTTGTCAGAACAACGTCGTGTTTAGTATCAAATGAAAGGTAACGTCAAGGGCTGCCATGCAGAAATGTCAAGATTTTGACAGCTCGCTCGGGTTCTGTTTTTTTGCTTAAAGTTGTCAGAACCATGTCGTGTTTGGTATCAAATGAAAGGTAATGTCAAGGGCTGCCATGCAGAAATGTCAAAAATTTGACAGCTCGATCGGCTTTTGTTTTTTGCTTAAAGTTGTTAGAATCATCTCGTGTTTGGTATCAAATGAGAGGGTTCGTCAAGGGCTGCCATTCAGACATGTTAAAAATTTGACAGCTCGATCGGCTTTTGTTTTATGCTTAAAGTCGTCAGAACCATGTCGTGTTTGGTATCAAATGAGAGGTACGGTCAATGGCTGTCATGCAGAAATGTCAAAAATTTGACAGCTCGACCGGCCTTTGTGTTTTGTTTAAAGTTGTCAGAACTATGTCGTGTTTGGGCATTTTGGGTGGACAGGTTGCGTGGGCAGGTTGCGTGGGCATTTTGGGTGGGCAGATTCCGTGGGCAGTTTGAGTGGGTAGGTTGCGTGGGCATTTTGGGTGGGCATTTTGGGTGGGCAGGTTGCGTGGGCAGGTTGCGTGGGCAGTTTGGGTGAGCAGGTTGCGTGAGCAGTCTGGGTGGGCAGGTTGCGTGGGCTGTTTGGGTGGGCGGGAAAAAAATATTTTGAAAGACTCTTAGCGTTAGCACTTTGCGTTTAAATTGTTCCTAGACGGATCGGACTTACGTAAAACTATTACAAAACATTATCGGCGGAGCCCTAGGGTATACTCGGCGTAGCCGAGTTTACGCTAGTCCTTATACTAAACAGGTTCATTCACTATCTATATTTGAATTCATCAGGAGCATCGGGAAAGCTTTGAACACCTCTACAGCTTAAACGAGTGGATAGATTTTCATGAAACTTTTACCAATTTGTAGGACATAGTAGTGCGGTGTGCCCTTGTTATGAGCAATTTTTCTGTAGGATGGATAGTTTTCGAGTAAACTAATATTAAAAGTGGATATTTGGTACTTTGAAACAATTTGACACCAAAAATCTTAGTCTTCATTGAAAAATTTAAGACGATGAACGTTTTTTTGACATGTCAAACATAACTTTTAAATTGAAATATTTATAAAAATAGGTTAATCTGTAACAAGTTAAATTTATACATATAAACTATAAAAATGCGCAATTATTCCACAATAGCTAAAAGGGCCTAAATCATTATATTTAAAAATTATAATTTTTGATGGTTCATGTCCGTGGCTTGAACACTGTGAGATGTCATATTTGACATGTGTCAAAATATTAACCTTTGAATGTTTGACATGTCATTCAGAACCTTTAAATCGAAATATTTATGAAAAGATGACAATTTGAAAGAAGTGAAATTCATAAACATAAAATTACATTTAAATGGACTGCAGGCATGAAGAAATAAATTAGCTACGTTGTAAGTATTCAAAATCAATTTATATGTCATGAAATATTATTTCAGGTTCAGGAAATCGAGTTAATTGTGTATTTATATTTTATTAGCCAAGAAATTAGATTTTGAGCATGTATTGAAAATATTTTTAATCGTTATGAAGTTATTGAAAATATATTACCGCAAAATGTCAAAATGTGTTTTTGAAATTTTACATTTTCACTTTTCAGGTTTTTTGTCATAAGCCGTAACGTAAAGAATAAAAATTTACAAACATATGTGATAATTTACACAGTCTTATAACTTGACATGACGTACTGTGCCGCAACGTGTTAAAAACCCAAAGATTGCCAATTTTTATCTTTCTGAGTAAGGTGAGGTTAGTTTGGTAACATTTAAATGGTTCTGCGAGTTTCAAATGGTTTAAATAGAAAGCAGTTGTTGTATTTTAAGCTAATTATAAAATATTTTGATGTATTTAATATTTAATTGCTCCATTAAAATGCTAATACGTATTATTTCTATAGACATCGCATAATGTATCACCTAAAAAAGTTGCTACATTTTAACAAAGGTAAGGGTTTAATATTCTTTACATTTGAATCCTGTGGAATTTAAATTTCTATTGATTACAACAATCAATAGTATATTTGTTGTAATCAACAATTTTGCAATTATTGTAAGCAAAAGAACAATGCCAGAAAACTATGCGTTTGAGAGGATATTTCTTTTACTTTCTTGTACTAAATTTTAATAGTAAATCAGGGAAATTCAATATTCAAAATTCATTGCAAGATTCTTTAGCAATCAATATTCTTGAGCTATAATAAATATTCTTTGTTGCAATAAACACTTTTCCAGTTATTATTTCAATATAAAATACTAGAAAAATATCCGTTTAGTGGCATAATTATTTTACTTATAACTTATAACAAGACATCTAATGCAAACAAATTTAAAAAAAAATATTGTTCGTTACTATTACCTTACTGTGTAAGGTGTATATTAACTTTTTCTTTTCGAATAAGAGATTTGTTTAAATTTACTTTTAATTGTCTTGAAATAGCGTCAGTTATGGTCGGCGCTTTTGTGCTGGGCACAACCAGCCCACATGTACGAAGCGGCCCTAAACAAATTATTATCGTATTGTTAGTAACAACATAGGGATAATATTAGCAAAATTAAATACACAGCATATCTTAAAAGACAATAATAGAAATGTCCATTTGTTGTGAAACATAAATTATACATGTTTCCGCCTTAATTCTTGTAGTCCAAATAGAATGGCATGATCGGTTTCGAGAAAAATATAACATGTCCTATGTCCTACAAAAATTTTAACTTCAATCAAAAGTTAACAGGTACACTGGAACTGCTGCTTGAATTTTGTTATAGTTTGTACAGAATTATCTACCGTTATAGCTTTGCCTTACTAAGCCTGTAGTAGACCAGGAATAGAAATGTTTATTTTATTTAAAAAAAATGTGTTTCATTATTACAAAATAAAGTAAAATAAAATAGGAAACCATTTAATATGTACCTGTCTTTTACCCCCATAAATCAAACTTGAATCGTTAACAGTAGATCTGCTGAGAGGGCCATAACGATAGATATCTGTACAAACTATACATTTTGATCAAATGGCAAGAGAAAGAAGGGCTCCAATGGTAGGTTTTGATTGAAAATTTATTAAAAGTGGAAACAATCATCCCGCAATGCATCGAAGTCCTCGTTACAAATTTTAAGACGAAAACCGATGTCATCTGTGACACTTGATAAGTCATTGGTGACGTATCAAATTTGACAAGTTGAAGATGAACTACAAATGGTATCTTTAAAAGCAGGAGATAGATATCGAAAAATTAAATACAATTGGTTAAAGGTACGAATAAACAAATATAACATTTATGAGTAATGGCTTTAAACTAATGTTTTAGAAATTGTAATTTTTTGACATTTCAAAATATGTAGTTTGGTTAGGTAATTATTAGATGTCATGTGTCAAAAATGTGTTACGTCAAACATGACATTAATGATTCCATACTACCAATAAAAATATAGTAAATTTTAAATATAACTAGACGAGAAAGTGTTGCGAAACTTGCCATAAGTAACATTCCTAACAAGATCAATGTGAAGTCGGTACACAAGTGTTACCAAACATGACATAAGTAATTAAGTGACAAACAAATATTCCTAACTGTATTACTGGGAAGTTAGTCCATTAATAATTTCCATACTACCAATAAAAATATAGTAAATTTTAAATATAACTAGACGAGAAAGTGTTGCCAAACTTGCCATGAGTAACATTCCTAACAAGATCAATGTGAAGTCGGTACACAAGTGTTACCAAACATGACATAAGTAATTACGTGATAAACAAATATTCCTAACTGTATTACTGGGAAGTTAGTCAATTAATAATCTTTTATACTACCAATAAAAATATAGTAAATTTTAAATATAACTAGACGAGTAAGTGTTGCCAAATTTGCCATAAGTAACAAAGTAAATAACAAATATTCCTAAATGCATTAATCTGAATTTTGTACTTTAACTACCGTATTGCCAATGAAAATATAGTAAATATGGAATATAACTAGACGAGAAAGTGCTGCCAAACTTGTCATAAGTAACTAAGTAAAAAAATCAATATTCCTAACTGCATTAATGTAAAGTTCGTTCAATAATATCAATATTGCCAATATTTATAAAGTAAAATAAGATATGTTGCCAACCAATAATACTTAAAAATTGAAATATCAAAATTTTGTCAGCTCGGTCGGCTTTTGTTTTTTGAGTAAAGTTGTCAGAACCATGTCGAGTTTGGTATCAAATGAGACGGAACGTCAAGGGCTGCCATGCAGAAACGTCAAAATTTTGTCAGCTCGGTCGGCTTTTGTTTTTTTGAGTAAAGTTGTCAGAACCATGTCGAGTTTGGTATCAAATGAGAGGGAACGTCAAGGGCTACCATGCAGAAACGTCAAAATTTTGACAGCTCGGTCGGCTTTTGTTTTTTGAGTAAAGTTGTCAGAACCATGTCGTGTTTGGTATCAAATGAAAGGGATCGTCAAGGGCTAACATGCAGAAATGTCAATATTTTGACAGCTCGATCGGCTTTTGTTTTTTGCATAAAGTTGTCAGAACCATGTCGAGTTTGGTATCAAATGGGAGATATCGTTAAGGGCTGCCATGCAGAAGTGTCAAAAATTTGACATGTCGATCGGCTTTTGTTTTTTGCATAAAGTTGTCAGAACCATGTCGAGTTTGGTATCAAATGAGAGGGAACGTCAAGGGCTACCATGCAGAAAGGTCAAAATTTTGACAGCTCGGTAAGCTTTTGTTTTTTGCATTAAGTTGTCAGAACCATGTCGTGTTTGGTATCAAATAATGAGAGGTATCGTCAAGGGCTGCCATGCAGAAATGTCAAAAGTTTAATAATTTCATCTTTTGTTTTTTGCATAAAGTTGTCAGAACCATGCCGAGTTTGGTATCAAATGACAGGTATCGTCAAGGGCTGCCATGCAGAATTGTCAAAAATTTGACAGCTCGATCGGTTTTTGTTTTATGCATAAAAATAAGTCGTTTGTGTATCCGAAAAGCCAGTTAGCGTTAGCACTTTGAGTTTCAAGTGTGCCTAGACGGATTGGAAAGACGTATAGACTATCATAAATCACTATCCCCCTAGGGAGAGCTCGGCGTAGCCGAGATTTCGCTAGTCCTTATACTAAACAGGTTCATTCACTATCTATATTTGAATTCATCAGGAGCATCGGGAAAGCTATGAACACCTCTACAGCTTAAACGAGTGGACAGATTTTGATGAAACTTTTACCAATTCGTAGGACATAGTAGTGCGGTGTGCCCTTGTTATGAGCATTTTTTCTGTAGGATGGATAGTTTTCGAGTAAAATAATATTAAAAGTGGATATTTGGTACTTTGAAACAATTTGACACCAAAAATCTTAGTCTTCATTGAAAAATTTAAGACGAAGAACGTTTTTTTGACATGTCAAACAGAACTTTTAAATTGAAATATTTATAAAAATAGGTCAGTCTGTAACAAGTTAAATTCAAAAATATAAACTGTAACAATGAGCAATTATTCCACAATAGGTTAAGAGGGCCTAAATCATTATATTTAAAAATTATAATTTTTGATGGTTCATGTCCGTGGCTTGAACACTGTGAAACGTCATATTTGACATGTGTCAAAATATTAACCTTTGAAAGTTTGACATGTCATTCAGAACCTTTAAATTGAAATATTTGTGAAAAGATGACAATTTGAAAGAAGTTAAATTCATAAGCATAAACTATGACAATGTGCAATTATTCCGCAATAGCTAAAAGGGCCTAAAACATTTTATTTAAAAATTGTAATTTTTGATGTTTCAAGTCCGTGGTTCGATCACTGTGAAACGTTATTTTTGACATGTGTCAAAATATTAACCTTTGAATGCAAATTATTTTGAAATAAAAATAAAAGAAATGGATTAAATTACATTTAAATGGACTGCAGGCATGAAGAAATAAAATAGCCACGTTGTAAGTATTCAAAAAAAATTTATATGGAATGAAATATTTTTTTAGCTTCAGGAAATCGAGTTAACCTGTTATATTATTAGTTTTGAGTGATGAAGATCAGTGTATTTATATTTTAATAGCCAAGAAATTCGATTTTGAGCATGTATTGAAAATATTTTAATCGTTATGAAAATATATTACCGCAAAATGTCAAAATGTATTTTTGAAATTTTACATTTACACTTTTCAGGTTTTTTGTCATAAGCTGTAACGTAAAGAATAAAAATTTACAAACATATAGTAGAATCGGCGAGTCAGACGAGGTGCGTCATCAAAAAAGTAACTAAATTATGTGACGTCATCTATGGGCATGTTTATATCTCATATTTAAATCGTAAGGTAAATGTGATATGCAGGTTGCGTACATATTTAATTTTAATACCCAAATTTTCAAGATCCTTAATGATAAAGTAAATACAAATTCAAACATTTGTCAAAAAGATTTATTAGAAATAATACATTTGATTCCAAATAAATATTACAATAAAATATAAGCAATGAATTTGTTCCATAAATAACTATTTATATGATTTATTTAAAAAGAACTATTAATAAATAATATAATAAACAATACTCTAAATAAATAATAACATGCAATATGTAAAATCTAAATAATGATGTCTGTTATAATTTTAAAAAATAATTTTAAATTCCAACTAATTTTTTTTTTTAAAATGTATACAATTCCTGAATAATATTATGAATTGAATTGATATGAGGTTTCGTGACTGCGTATCTGGTCGCGAACCTGGAGAACTGGGTTAGATCCCGACCGACGCCAAATATTTCAAATTTTAATATCTGCGAAAAAGCAGATTGGCACACCGAACAATGGGTAATATGCCGTAATGACATGCTTTTTTCAATGAATTGATAAATAAATAAACAATTATTATTTAGCAATATAAACAAAATCTTACAAATCTGAATCTTCTTCAGATTCGGAACTGTCAGAATCCTCGCCCAAATTGATTATAAATGGAGCAATATTTTCTATATCAAATAAAACTTCTCGGTTCCACCATTCTAAAACTTCCTTCGATGCATGGTCAATGGAATTTTTCCACATCTCAGGTGTAACATACTTCAAAGCTTCATCCCAGAGCTGTAGTGTTTGTTGATCACCACATCCATCCCTGCCAACATGTGTGTTGTAGTAGTTTTTGGAAATGCCCCAAATATTCTCTATCGCATTGAAGATACAATGGTATGGAGGTAATCTTAGAACACGGTGACCAAATTCCAATGCCATCACATACCGTTTTGTTGGTTTGTTCCTGAATTATGTACAGTGTTAAAAAGTTCTAAAAATAATTTTAAAAAACATCAACTTACTGTGCAACTAAATTCAGCAATTCATTTTTTAACATACAGGACGAAATAGGGATATGTTTATTTTCTAGCCAATTTTTTATGTCTTCTTTTTTCCACGCATTAGTCGGTATTTTTTCTATTGTGGCATTATGGTACGGGGCGTTGTCCATAATGATTAAGGACGGCTCCTCCAAATTGGGGAGTAGTTGATGTTGAAACCATTTGGTAAAATTTTCCTGATTCATTTCACCATGGTAATCAGGGTTATTTGTTTTTGACGCAAAAAGCAAAGATGCGCCAGCTACAAATCCATTTTCTGTGCCTGCGTGAAGTATTATATATCTTTTGCCACCTTCGGTTCTTCGTTTAACACTGCGGGAATCATTATCTTGCCAAGAACTTCCACCTGTCCCTTTTTGGTATATCCAAGTTTCATCCAGAAAAACTAACTGCAGTGGTTTTTCATTTTTCAAATTCCGGACATATTCCTTTAAAAATTTAATTCGTAGATTTGTGATACGACGATCTTCATATAATAAACGTCGATTATTATTTTTCTTCCACTTGAAACCAATGGTGTGTAATACTTCGCCTAAACTTGTTATTCCTCCATCAAAAATAGCTCTTTCTTTCAGAATTGACAATAATGAATCACGAGTAATATGAATTTCTAAAAATTTATTGTTTTAGTTATTATACTACTAATAAAATACTACTACTTACTTTTAGCATACATTTCGTAAATCACATTCCTAATAGCAGTCTCAGTAAAAGATTCAATATTTACTACAGGCTTATTACGAGGTTTTTTCTTCTTTGGGCTAAGAATGGTCTCATTTCTTCTCATTTTAGCAGAAAGTGAATGAACAGTTGACATAGAAAGTTGAAGAGCTTCGGAAACTCTCTATAACATGTATAAGTTCAGTTATAAAAATCATTTTTAGCTTACAAATATGAAAAGTTTATAATTACTTACTTCACGTACAGCTGCGAAATGTATTAGGGGTCCATTATTGTCTTTCTCTCGTTCAAAGTACGACAATAGGTTTATCACCAATTGTTGACACTGCCTCGACAATGCTTTCGGCATTTTCACAAATGAAAGTCAAATTAGAATCAACAGAAGTAGTCTTGAAAAAGACTTTTAATAAATATAACCTAAAATTTGCAGAACTGTCACAATAACCACGATTCTTTCGTGCCCACGATAAACGTACAAAATATCATTGCCTCGACAATGCTTTCGGCATTTTCACAAATGAAAGTCAAATTAGAATCAACAGAAGTAGTCTTGAAAAAGACTTTTAATAAATATAACCTAAAACTTGCAGAACTGTCACAATAACCACGATTCTTTCGTGCCCACGATAAACGTACAAAATATCATTGCTACCAATGGAAGAAAAAAATATGAAATTAATGAATTAATATTCGGCAATTTAAATACTGCTATAATTTATTTTATATTGCTGTAATGATAATATAACTTATTGACACATTTTAAAAAATTATTATTTAGTTTTACGGACAATTTATACAAATATTAATTTCGCGTTAGGTAATTTGATTTTATAATGTTTTTTTCAAAGGGTATGACGTACCTCGTTTGTCTGGCCGATTCTACTATATGTGATAATTTACACAGTCTTATAACTTGACGTGACGTACTGTGCCGCAACGTGTTAAAAACCCAAAGATCGCCAATTTTTATCTTTCTGAGTAAGGTGAGGTTAGTTTGGTAACATTTAAATGGTTCTGCGAGTTTCAAATGGTTTAAATAGAAAATAGTTGTTGTATTTTAAGCTAATTATAAAATATTTTGATGTATTTTATATTTAACTGCTCCATTAAAATGCTAATAAGTATTATTTCTACAGACATCGCTTAATGTATCACCTAAAAAAGTTGCTACATTTTAACAAAGGTAAGGGTTTATTATACTTTACATTTGAATCCTGTGGAATTTAAATTTCCATTGATTACAACAATCAATAGTATCTTTGTTGTAATCAACTATTTTGCAATTATTGCAAGCAAAAGAACAATGCCAGAAAACTATGCGTTTGAGAGGATATTTCTTTTACTTTCTTCTACTAAATTTTAATAGTAAATCAGGGAAATTCAATATCGGCAGAAACTAAAAATGAAGTTTTCTCACTAAGATTTCAGAATTATAAATCAAGCAATTAATTCTTCGCAAAATTTATTACAAGATTCTTTAGCAATCAATATTCTTGAGCTATAATAAATATTCTTTGTTGCAATGAACATTTTTCCAGTTTTTATTTCAATATAAAATGCTAGAAAAATATTAGTTTAGTGGCATAATTATTTTACTTATAACTTATAACAAGACATCTAAAGTAAACAAATTTGAAAAAAATATTTTTCATTACTATTACCTAACTGTGTAAGGTGTATATTAACTTTTTCTTTTCGAATAAGAGATTTGTTTAAATTTACTTTTAATTGTCTTGAAATAGCGTCAGTTATGATCGGCGCTTTTGTGCTGGGCACAACCAGCCCACATGTACGAAGCGGCCCTGAACAAATTATTATCCTATTGTTAGTAACAACATAGGGATAATATTAGCAAAATTAAATACACAGCCTATCTTAAAAGACAATAATAAAAATGTCCATTTTTTTTGTGAAAAATAAGTTATACATGTTTCCGCCTTAATTCTTGTAGTCCAAATAGAATGGCATGATCGGTTTCGAGAAAAATGTAACATGTCCTATGTCCTACAAAAATTTTAACTTCAATCAAAAGTTAACATGTACACTGGAACTGCTGCTTGAATTTTGTTATAGTTTGTACAGAATTCTCTACCGTTATAGCTTTGCCTTACTAAGCCTGTAGTACACCAGGAATAGAAATGTTTATTTTATTTTAAAAAAATGTATTTCATTATTACAAAATAAAGTAAAATAAAATAGGAAACCATTTAATATGTACCTGTCTTTTACCCCCATAAATCAAACTTGAATCGTTAACAGTAGATCTGCTGAGAGGGCCATAACGATAGTTATCTGTACAAACTATACATTTTGATCAAATGGCAAGAGAAAGAAGGGCTCCAATGGTAGTTTTTGATTCAAAAATTATTAAAAGTGGAAACAATCATCCCGCAATGCATCGAAGTCCTCGTTACAAATTTTAAGACGAAAACCGATGTCATCTGTGACACTTGATAAGTCATTGGTGACATGTATCAAATTTGCCAAGTTGAAGATGAACTACAAATGGTATCTTTAAAAGCAGGATATAGATATCGAAAAATTAAATACGATTGGTTAAAGGTACGAATAAACAAATATAACATTTATGAGTAATGGCTTTAAACTAATGTTTTAGAAATTGTAATTTTTTGACATTTCAAAATATGTAGTTTGGTTAGGTAATTATTAGATATCATGTGTCAAAAATGTGTTACGTCAAACATGACATTAATGATTCCATACTACCAATAAAAATATAGTAAATTTTAAATATAACTAGACGAGAAAGTGTTGCCAAACTTGCCATAAGTAACATTCCTAACAAGATCAATGTGAAGTCGGTACACAAGTGTTACCAAACATGACATAAGTAATTAAGTGACAAACAAATATTCCTAACTGTATTACTGGGAAGTTAGTCCATTAATAATTTCCATACTACCAATAAAAATATAGTAAATTTTAAATATAACTAGACGAGAAAGTGTTGCCAAACTTGCCATGACTAACATTCCTAACAAGATCAATGTGAAATCGGTACACAAGTGTTACCAAACATGACATAAATACTTAAGTGACAAACAAATATTCCTAACTGTATTACTGGGAAGTTAGTCCATTAATAATTTCCATACTACTGTAAGATTCACTTTTCGGCTGCGTGCCGCTGGTTTGAGATGCAGGCAGAAAGCACTTGACTTTCCAAAGTATAAACACATTCCTAGAAAAATAAACAACGCTCGATCCCTCCAACCCGTGGAGGCTGGTTGACTAGGTCAGTTGTGTTGTGACCAGTGTACTATGCAGATGTGTGTGTCAATAAGACGAGCAGTTTGCTGTAATGAAAGGTGAGTTATTAGGCTCACAGTCATTCTAATTATTGAACAGATATGATGATTGGGTGCAAATCAACAGATGCTTGATTGATACGTTTATACACTGTTTGTGTATTTGATATGCATGGTATATGTGAAGTATACATTTGTATTATTTGTTTGTGGCCACAACAGGTAGTTATATCCTAATATCCGAAGGGTTGTCTGGGACAACCGTGGGTCCATAGAGCCTCGTGCTCTGAAGGTGGCTAGGGTACATAGTGGAGAAACACCAAGTGGGTCAGGGACCCACAGGCCTCTGGGAGGTCGAACTCTGGGAGTTCAACATGTCTGGGACATGTGTTGGTGGCTATGGTACCGCTAGTGACACTAAATGAGAGGCTGAGATCCACGAGAACGTCTGGGACGTTAAGGATAAACCTGGGGTTTATTATAGGTCTGGGACCTATGTGTGATCGTAAGCTAAACTCTCATGATGGGTCTGGGACCCATGGCCTCTTGGAGGTCGAGCTCTGGGAGCTCATCATGTCTGGGACATGCGTGGCGACGGTATCGCTAGTGGCTTAAAGTGACAATTCACAAGAGCCGTATTCCAGCAGATTGTCCCTGCACTAGGTGCATACTTTTGCGGATAGAGGTACCGGAACCCACGAGGTGCTAGGCCGTATTTAATATGCGGGGCGCCTGCCCAAGTCTGGGACTTTGGAGTAACCTTATTCCTGCCCCCCCTCCTTTCTATCTCATTAGATGATAAGGCATGCCTGCATTAATTGTTGTAATTAGAATGACAACGTATATTTATAACACCTAGGGAAACGCGTCCTAGAGGAGCTGTCCGATGATGACGAGCTCGTGTGCGTGTGAAGAAGAGGACGCCGATAACAGGTCAATAGAAATGTGAAATGTATATTATATTAATGCATGTATTATCGCCCATGTATTCCTGACAATACATAGTTCTATAGTAATTAGCCCAACTCTACATGCAATGAGCTTTTATAGTTCTGACTATCGAGGGAAGAAAAGATTATAGTTTAATGCAGTATGTTTATATTATATCTGGGTTTTCTATTCAAGTTAAATAGTAATTGAGAAAAATTAAATGAATTAAAAACCTACATACCTACCAACATACATATTTTTTATATCTTTTACTACCAATAAAAATATAGTAAATTTTAAATATAACTAGACGAGTAAGTGATGCCAAATTTGCCATAAGTAACAAAGTAAATAACAAATATTCCTAAATGCATTAATCTGAATTTCGTACTTTAACTACCGTATTGCCAATGAAAATATAGTAAATATGGATTATAACTAGACGAGAAAGTGCTGCCAAACTTGTCATAAGTAACTAAGTAAAAAAATCAATATTCCTAACTGCATTAATGTAAAGTTCGTTCAATAATATCAATATTGCCAATATTTATAAAGTAAAATAAGATATGTTGCCAACCAATAATACTTAAAAAATGACAATATCGGATTTTGTTTTTTGCATAAAGCTGATAGAACCATGTCGTGTTTGGTATCAAATGAGAGGTATAGTCAAGGGCTACTATGCAGAAATGTCAAAATTTTGACAGCTAGATCGGCTTTTTTTGCATAAAGTTGTCAGAATCATATCGAGTTTGGTATCAAATGAGATGTATCGTTAAGGGCTGCCATGCAGAAGTGTCAAAAATTTGACAGATCGATCGGCTTTTGTTTTTTGCATAAAGTTGTCAGAACCATGTCGAGTTTGGTATCAAATGAGAGGGAACGTCAAGGGTTACCATGCAGAAACGTCAAAATTTTGACAGGCTCGGTCGGCTTTTGTTTTTTGAGTAAAGTTGTCAGAACCATGTCGTGTTTGGTATCAAATGAAAGGGATCGTCAAGGGCTAACATGCAGAAATGTCAATATTTTGACAGCTCGATCGGCTTTTGTTTTTCGCATAAAGTTGTCAAAACCATGTCGAGTTTGGTATCAAATGAGTGGTATCGTTAAGGGCTGCCTTGCAGAAGTGTTAAAAATTTGACAGGTCGATCGGCTTTTGTTTTTTGCATAAAGTGGTCAGAACCATGTCGTGTTTGGTATCAAATGAGAGGGATCGTCAAGAGCTAACATTCAGAAATGTCAAAATTTTGACAGGTCGTTCGACTTTTGTTTTTTTGCATAAAGTTGTCAGAACCATGTCGAGTTTGGTATCAAATGAGAGGTATTGTTAAGGGCTGTCATGCAGAAGTGTCAAAAATTTGACAGGTCGATCGGCTTTTTTTTGCTTAAAGTTGTCAGAACCATGTCGTCTTTGGTATCAAATGAGAGGTATCGTCGAGGGCTGCCGTGCAGAAACGTCAAAATTTTGACAGGCTCGGTCGGCTTTTGTTTTTTGAGTAAAGTTGTCAGAACCATGTCGTGTTTGGTATCAAATGAAAGGGATCGTCAAGGGCTAACATGGAGAAATGTCAATATTTTGACAGCTCGTTCGGCTTTTGTTTTTCGCATAAAGTTGTCAGAACCATGTCGAGTTTGGTATCAAATGAGTGGTATCGTTAAGGGCTGCCTTGCAGAAGTGTTAAAAATTTGACAGGTCGTTCGGCTTTTGTTTTTTGCATAAAGTGGTCAGAACCATGTCGAGTTTAATATCAAATGAGAGGTATTGTTAAGGGCTGTCATGCAGAAGTGTCAAAAATTTGACAGGTCGATCGGCTTTTTTTTGCTTAAAGTTGTCAGAACCATGTCGTCTTTGGTATCAAATGAGAGGTATCGTCGAGGGCTGCCGTGCAGAAATGTCAAAAATTTGACAGCTCGATCGGCTTTTGTTTTTTGCCTAAAGTTGTCAGAACCATGTCGTTTTTGGTATCAAATGAGAGGGTTCGTCAAGGGATGCCATGCAGAAATGTCAAAATTGTGACAGCTCGATCGGTTTTTGTTTTATGCATAAAGATAAGTAGTTTGTGTATCCGAAAAGACAGTTAGCGTTAGCACTTTGAGTTTCAAGTGTGCCTAGGCGGATTGGAAAGACGTATAAACTATCATAAAACACTATCCCCCTAGAGAGAGCTCGGCGTAGCCGAGATTTCGCTAGTCCTTATACTAAACAGGTTCATTCACTATCTATATTTGAATTCATCAGGAGCATCGGGAAAGCTATGAACACCTTTACAGCTTAAACGAGTGGACAGATTTTGATGAAACTTTTACGAATTTGTAGAACATAGTAGTGCGGTGTGCCCTTGTTATGAGCAATTTTTCTGTAGGATGGACAGTTTTCGAGTAAAAAAATATTATAAGTGGATATTTGGTACTTTGAAACAATTTGACACCAAAAATCTTAGTCTTCATTGAAAATTTTAAGACGAAGAACGTTCTTTTGACATGTCAAACAGAACTTTTAAATTGAAATATTTATAAAAAATAGGTCAATCTGTAACAAGTTAAATTCAAAAATATAAACTATAACAATGAGCAATTATTCCACAATAGCTAAAAGAGTCTAAATCATTATATTTAAAAATTATAATTTTTGATGGTTCATGTCCGTGGTTCGAACACTGTGAAACGTCATATTTGACATGTGTCAAAATTTTAACCTTTGAATGCAAATTATTTTGAAATAAAAATAAAAGAAATGGATTAAATTACATTTAAATGGACTGCAAGCATAAAGAAATAAATTAGCTACTTTGTAAGTATTCAAAATCAATTTATATGAAATGTAATATTTTTTTAGGTTCAGGAAATCGAATTAACCTGTTATATTATTAGTTTTGAGTGATGAAGATCAGTGTATTTATATTTTAATAGCTATTTTGAGCATGTATTGAAAATATTTTTAATCGTTATGGAGTTATTGAAAATATATTACCGCAAAATGTCAAAATGTATTTTTGAAATTTTACATTTACACTTTTCAGGTTTTTTGTCATAAGCCGTAACCTAAAGAATAATAATTTACAAACATATGTGATAATTTACACAGTTTTATAACTTGACGTGACGTCCTGTGCCGCAACGTGTTAAAAACCCAAAGATCGCCAATTTTTATCTTTCTGTGTAAGGTGAGGTTAGTTTGGTAACATTTAAATGGTTCTGCGAGTTTCAAATGGTTTAAATAGAAAATAGTTGTTGTATCTTAAGCTAATTATAAAATATTTTGATGTATTTTATATTTAATTGCTCCATTAAAATGCTAACAAGTATTATTTCTATAGACATCGCATAATGTATCACCTAAAAAAGTTGCTACATTTTAACAAAGCTAGATCGGCTTTTTTTGCATAAAGTTGTCAGAATCATATCAAGTTTGGTATCAAATGACATGTATCGTTAAGGGCTGCCATGCAGGATTGTCAGAAATTTGACAGGTCGATCGGCTTTTGTTTTTTGCATAAAGTTGTCAGAACCATGTCGAGTTTGGTATCAAATGAAAGGGATTATCATGGGCTACCATGCAGAAATATCAAAATTTAGTCAGCTCGGTCGGCTTTTGTTTTTTGAGTAAAGTTGTCAGAACCATGTCAAGTTTGGTATAAAATGAGAGGTATCGTTAAGAACTGCCATGTAGAAGTGTCAAAAATTTGACAGGTCGATCGGCTTTTGTTTTTTGCATAAAGTTGTCAGAACCATGTCGAGTTTGGTATCAAATGAGAGGGAACGTCAAGGGCTGCCATGCAGAAGTGTCAGAAATTTGATGGGTAGATCGGCTTTTGTTTTTTGCATAAAGTTGTCAGAACCATGCCGAGTTTGGTATCAAATGACAGGTATCTTCAAGGACTGCCATGCAGAATTGTCAAAAATTTGACAGCTCGATCGGTTTTTGTTTTATGCATAAAAATAAGTCGTTTGTGTATCCGAAAAGTCAGTTGGCGTTAGCACTTTGAGTTTCAAGTGTGCCTAGACGGATTGGAAAGACGTATAGACTATCATAAAACACTATCCCCCTAGGGAGAGCTCGGCGTAGCCGAGATTTCGCTAGTCTTTTATTCTAAACGGGTACATTCACTATCTATAGGATCTTTCATCTCGAAGATCGCCCAATTTTTGCTCACCTCTACAGCTTATACGGGTTGACGGATTTTCGTGAAAATTGTTTCAAGTTGTAGGAAATTGTTCTCTTCAGGGCCCTAGTCATGAGCATTTTTTCTGTAGGATGGATAGTTTTCGAGTAAATCATTATTAAAGGTCGAATTTTGGTACTCTGAAACAATCATCCCGCAATGCATCGAAGTCAACGTTGAAAATTTTAAGACGAAAAACGATGTCATCTGTCACATTTGACAAGTCATTGGTGACATGTGTCAAATTTGGCAAGTTGAAGACGAACTTCAAATGGCATTATCTTCAAAAGCAAGAGATAGATTTCGAAAAATGAAATACAGATTGGTTAAAGATAAGGTTAAACAAATATATCATTAAAGAGTTATGGCTTTAAACCAATGTTTTAGAAAATTGCAATTTTTTGACATTTCAAAATATGTTCTTTGGTTAGGTAAATATCAAATGTCTTCATGAGTCAAGTGTTGCCAAACATGGTATAAGTAACATTCCTAACAAGATCAATGTGAAGTCGGTGCACAAGTGTTACCAAACATGACATAAGTAATTAAGTGACAAACAAATATTCCTAACTGTATTACTGTGAAGTTAGTGCATTAATAATTCCCATACTACCAATAAAAACATAGTAAATTTTAAATATAACTAGACAGATAAGTGTTGCCAAACTTGCCATAAGTAACATTCTTAACAAGATCAATGTGAAGTCGGTACACAAGTGTTATCAAACATGATATAAGTAACTAAGTGACGAACAAATATTCCTAACTGTATTACTGTGAAGTTAGTCCATTAATAATTTCCATACTACCAATAAAAATATAGTAAATTTTAAATATAACTAGACGAGTAAGTTTTGCCAAACTTGCCATAAGTAACAAAGTAAATAACAAATATTACTAAATGCATTAATCTGAATTTCGCACTTTAACTACCGTATTGCCAATGAAAATACAGTAAATATGGAATATAACTAGACGAGAAAGTGCTGTCAAACTTGTCATAAGTAAAAAAATCAATATTCCTAACTGCATTAATATGAAGATCGTACAATAATATCAATATTGCCAATATTTATAAAGTAAAATAAGACATGTTGCCAACCAATAATACTTAAAAAAAATGACAATATCGCATTTTGTTTTTTTGCATAAATTTGTCAGAACCATGTCGTGTTTGGTATCAAATGAAAGGTATAGTCAAGGGCTACCATGGAGAAATGTCAAAATTTTGACAGCTTGATTGGCTTTTGTTTTTTGCATAAAGTTGTCAGAACCATGTCGAGTTTGGTATCAAATGAGAAATATCGTTAAGGGCTGCCAGGTAGAAGTGACAAAAATTTGACAGGTCGATCGGCATTTGTTTTTTGCATAAAGTTGTCAGAACCATGTCGTGTTTGGTATCAAAGGAGAGGGATCGTCAAGGGCTAACATGCAGAAATGTTAAAATTTTGACAGCTCGATGGGCTTTTGTTTTTCGTGTAAAGTTGTCAGAACCATGTCGAGTTTGGTATCAAATGGGAGGTATCGTTATGGGCTGCCATGCAGAAGTGTAAAAAATTTGACAGGTCGATCGGCTTATGTTTTTTGCATAAAGTTGTCAAAACCATGTCGTGTTTGGTATCAAATGAGAGGGATCGTCAAGGGCTAACATTCAGAAATGTTAAAATTTTGACAGCTCGATCGGCTATTGTTTTTTTGCAAAAAGTTGTCAGAACCATGTCGAGTTTGGTATCAAATGAGAGGTATCGTTAAGGGCTGCCATGCAAAAGTGTCAAAAATTTGACAGGTCGATCGACTTTTGTTTTTTGCATAAAGTTGTCAGAACCATGTCGAGTTTAGTATCAAATGAGAGGGATCGTCAAGGGCTACCATGCAAAAATGTCAAAATTTTGACAGCTCGGTCGGCTTTTGTTTTTTGCATAAAGTTGTCAGAACCATGTCGAGTTTGGTATCAAATGAGAGGTATAGTTAAGGGCTGCCAAGCAGAAGTGTCAAAAATTTGACAGGTCGATCGGCTTTTGTTTTTTTGCATAAAGTTGTCAGAACCATGTCGAGTTTGGTATCAAATAAGAGGGATCGTCAAGGGCTACCATGCAGAAGTGACAAAATTTTGACAGCTCGGTCGGCTTTTGTTTTTTGCATAAAGTTGTCAGAACCATGTCGAGTTTGGTATCAAATGAGAGGTATCGTTAAGGGCTGCCATGCAGAAGTGTCAAACATTTGACATGTCGATCGGCTTTTGTTTTTTTGCATGAAATTGTCAGAACCATGTCGTGTTTGGTATCAAATGAGAGGTATCGTCAAGGGCTACCATGCAGAAATGTCAAAATTGTGACAGCTCGATCGGTTTTTGTTTTATGCATAAAGATAAGTCGTTTGTGTATGCGAAAAGACAGTTAGCGCTTTGAGTTTCAAGTGTGCCTAGACGGATTGGAAAGACGTATAGACTATCATAAAACACTATCCCCCTAGGGAGATTTCGCTAGTCTTTTATACTAAACAGATACATTCAACTTGAATGAGTATGGTGAGAAGCCTGATGGCGTTAGCATTGTGGGTTTAAATTGTACCTAGACGAATTGGACGTAAAAAAAACTATTATCAAACACTATCGGCGGAGTCCTAGGGAATACTCGGCGTAGTTTTCGCTAGTCTTTTATACTAAACAGATGAATTCACTATCTATATATATACATGTATATTTTTATATATTTCTATATTGAATTCATCACGTCGATCGCGAAAATTTTATTCACCTGTAGAGCTTAAACGGTGCGAGTGATTTTAATGAAAATTGTTGCAGGTTATAGAGAATAACTCAACTTGATTTCCTGGTAATTGGTCATTTTTCTGTACGGTGCATAGTTATTGCGTAAAATTTGGGTTTTTGAAACAAAATATCTGAGTTCTCCATGAAAATTTTAAGACGAAGAACGTTTCTTTGACATATCAATCAGAACTTTTAAATGGAACTATTTAAGAAATGAGGACAATTGAAAGAAGATAAATTCATAAACATAAATTATGGCAATGGGCGGTTATTCTACAGTAGTTAAAAAGCCCTAAAACATTATATTTAAAAGTCATAATTTTTGAAGGTTCATGTCCGTAATTCATGTGCATTTCGAAAGTGTTGCCAGACTTCCCATAAGTAACTAAGTAAAGAACACATATTTTAGTGTCGTGTTTGGTATCAAATTAAAGGTATCGTCGAGGGCTGCCATGCAGAAATGTTAAAAATTTGACAGCACTATTGGCCTTTGTTTTTTTGCTTAAAGTTGTTAGAACCATGTCGTGTTTGGTATCAAATGAGAGGTATCGTCGAGGGCTGCCATGCAGATATGTCAAAAATTTGATAGCTCGATCGGCTTTTGTTTTTTGCTTAAAGTTGTCAAAAACATGTCGAGTTTGGTATCAAATGAGAGGTATTGTCAAGGGCTGCGAGGCAGAAATGTCAGAAATTAGAAAGGTCGATCGTCTTTTGTTTTTTGCTTAAAGTTGTCAGACCCATGTCGTGTTTGGTATCAATTGAGAGGTATCGCCAAGGGCTGATATGCAGAAATATAAAAAAATTGACAGTTCGATCGGCTTTTGTTTTTTGCTTAAAGTTGTCAGAACCATGTCGTGTTTGATATCAAATGAGAGATATCGTCGACGGCTGCCATGCAGAAATGTCAAAATTTTTATAGCTCGATCGGCTTTTGTTTTTTACTTCAAGTTGTCAAAACCATGTCGTGTTTGGTATCAAATGAGAGGTATCGTCGAGGGCTGCCATTTAGAAATGTCAAAAATTTGACAGCTCGATCGGCTTTTGTTTTTTGCTTAAAGTTGTCAGAACTATGTCGTGTTTGGTATCAAATGTGAGGTATCGTTAAGGGCTGCCATGCAGAAATGTCAAAATTATGACAGCTCGATCGGCTTTTGTTTTTTGCTAAAAGATGTCAGAACCATGTCGTATTTGGTATCAAATGAGAGGTATCGTTAAGGGCTGCCATGCAGAAACGTCAAAATTTTGACAGGTCGATTGGCTTTTGTTTAGGGCTTAAAGTTGTCAGAACCATGTCGTGTTTGGTATCAAACGAGAGGTATCGTCAAGGGCTGTGAGGCAGAAATGTCAGTTATATGATAGGTTGATCGGCTTTTGTTTTTTGCTTAAGGTTGTCAAAATCGTATCAAGTTTGTTATCAAATGAGAGGTAAAGTCAAGGGCTACCATGCAGAACTGTCAAAAATTTGACAGCCCGATCGGCTTTTGTTTTTTGCTTAAAGTTGTAAGAATCATGTCGAGTTTGGTATCAAATGATAGGTATCATCCAGGGCAGTCATGCAGGAATGTAAAAAACTTTCAACAAATATTTTTTTTTCACTCCTCCTACGGCATGCAACTCTATAGGGATGGCTTTATATTATTTCTTACGAGGGAAGTTTTTTATGTTATCTACCTAGCTATGAAAACAATATGCTATCGCGACAATTTTCTTATGTCAAGTTACTGTGACATTTTCATGTCTACAAAGACACAATTAAGAACTTGAAAGCGGCTATACGCGAAAAAAAGACCCCACAATTATGCTCAGAAAATGCTGTTTCTGCACAACAACTGCATGGTGCATAAAGCACGAATTGTTCAAGCAGTAGTCAATGAATGCAGCTTTGACGAATTACAACATCTACCTTACAGTCCTGACCACGTCCGACTATTATTTCTTTCCAAAACTCAAAAAACATTTGAGAGAGAGTCGCTTTTTATCGAATGATGACTTGGAAAACGCAGTGGAGTCGTATTTTGCAGAATTACCAAAAGATTTTTTTTGCAGGCGTAGCTTTATTAGAAAAACGTTTGAATAAGTGTGTTAGTGTTAACGGTTCTTACGTTGAAAAATAAAATTTTATTTGTTCTCTAACTCGTTGTTTTCATAGCTAGGTAGATAACATAAAAAACTCCCCTCGTACTTAGTACTGAACATACTTACCAATTTTTGTTTTGGTACATCCTATATTTCATTAGTTATATAAAATTGAATGTGTAATAATCGGATTCTAGCTATTTTCAACAAATAAACTCATTTTCAGTCCCCCTACGGAATGTAACCTTATACGGTTGGCTTTATACTATTTCTTGCTTAGTAATGAACTTACTTTTCAATTTTCGTTTTGGTACACCTTATATTTCTTTAGTTATATACAATTGAATGTGTAGTAATCGAATTCTAGCTATTTTCAACAAATAAATTCATTTTCATTCCCCCTACGGCATGTAACCCTATAGGGGTGGCTTTATACTATTTCTTGCTTAGTGCTGAACATACTTTTCAATTTTTGTTTTGGTCCACCTTATATTTCATTAGTTATATAAAATTGAATTTGTAATAATCGGATACTTGCTATTTTCAACAAATAAATACATATTCACTCCCCCTACGGAATGTAACCTTATACGGGTGGCTTTATACTATTTCTTGCTTAGTACTAAACATTCTTAACAATTTTTGTTTTGGTACACCTTACATTTCAAAGCTGTGGCTTTATATTATTTCTTACTTAGTATTGAACATATTTACTAAGATTTATTTAGGTACACCTTTTATTTCATTAGTGATCTAAAATCGAATGTATAATAATCGGATTCTAGCTACTTTCAACATATAAATTCGTTTTTATTCCCCCTACGGCATGTAACCCTATAGGGGCGACTTTATATTATTTCTTATTTAGTATTGAACATATTTACTAATATTTATTTTGGTACACCTTATATATTATTAGTGATCTAAAATTGAATGTATAATAATCGAATTCTAGCTATTTTCACCCCCCCCCCCCACCCTTCGGCATGTACCATGTAACCCTATAAGGGTGTCTGTTAGTGGTGGGAACCGGTTCCGGTTCGGTTCGGTTCCGGTTCCAAAATTACCCGGGTACCCGGTTATTTGATTGTGTAACTACCCGGTTCTCGGTTCCGGTTCCAAGACTACCCGGTTCTCGGTTCTGGAACTGAAATTACCCGATTCTGGAAACGAAACTACCCGGTTCTCGGTTCTGGAACCGAAACTACCCGGTTCTCGGTTCTGGAACCGAAACTACCCGGTTCTCGGTTCTGGAACCGAAACTACCCGGTTCTCGGTTCTGGAACCCAAACTCATCGGATCTCGGTTCTGAAATCGAATCTCATCGGTTCTCGGTCCTGGAACCGACACTCATCGGTTCTCGGTTCTGGAATCGAATCTCATCGGTTCTCGGTCCTGGAACCGAAACTCATCGGTTCTCGGTTCTGGAAACGAATCTCATCGGTTCTTGGTCCTGGAACCGAAACTCATCGGTTCTCGCTTCTGGAACCGAAACTCATCGGCCCTGAATATAGATCGGAATATATGTAAAGTGCATACTAAGTGCATTCTTGCATATTTTTAAGAAAATTGAATAATACATGTGCAAAATAAAACACGTGTGCATATAATATGAAAATTTTTGACAATTATGAATTATAAATTATAACTTTAAAGAAAAACTTTTATTAAAAATTTTATGTTCTGCTATGTGTAATTTGTATTTTGTATTTATTATACATTATCAGGTATTTCCACTTTTACAACGGAATTTTCCCATTGCTCTACCCGACTCTTTGGTGTGAATTTGCAGTAAAGAAAATGATACATATAAACAAAACATATAATTGTCTATTAAACAAAAATGATGGATTTAAATTTTTTACATAAACAAACAAAATGTTAAATGGCTATATTGATTGTGTTTAATCAAACTGAAGGCAAGAAATTAAGAAATATTCCTTTATATTACAAAATAAAAGAGATCAAAATGTAAAGATTAAAGCAGAATGTATAAGTAGCTCATTGAAATTCTAGGAAATATTTATTGCTTTGTCCCTTCATTTTATGGTCACTATTGTCATTATGTAGGTAGGTACCAATATCTTAGAACATTACTCAAGGTCAAGCTACTGTAATAAACAATATTGAATGAAAATTGAAAATATATAATATGAAACTGAAAGTGTAAGTTGTAAGTTGCAATTATGCGGTTATATTTTCTAAAAAAATAATATCATCCTCCTGCATATGGTATAATATTATTTACACATTATTATATGCAATTAAGTTACATAAAAAAATTAATATCGTTCAATAATATTTCTCAAATAAAACAGAAAATCTGTTTATTTCTCAAAAATAGAGAAGCTAATTTAAAATTATAATTGAATAATATCATTGATTCCATAACCCGAATCTGAAGTTCTATTCCAGACAACCGGTTCCTCTATCCAGAACCGGAACCGAAGATCGGTTCTATTACTCGGAACCGGAACCGAAGATCGGTTCCATTACCCGGAACCGGAACCGTAGATCGGTTCCATTACCCGGAACCGATGACCGGTTCCATTACTCGGAACCGATGATCGGTTCCACTACCCGGGTACCCGGATAGTTTTGGATCCGGGTACCCGGTTCCAAATTTTTCCGGTTCTTGACAGCACTAGTGTCTGTATTATTGCTTATGTACTACTGCACATTTATATATAATCAGCTGAATTTTGTTTACGATTTTATTTTACGTTATCAATACTTCTTTCCGTTGCTGGCGTTGGTGGTTCATTGGTATTGCGTACAATTTTATGTAACGGTGCGCTTTGATGTACTCGTTGCTGCTCTCTTTTGACCGTTGCCGTTGCTGTTTTCACACAGGTTTTTTTATTCATATATTTAAACATTCGTACAATATACTCATATCAGATTATATTTAAATTATATTATAAATAATAAATAATGAACACAAATAACTACGATTAGGTTAGTTAATCTTTAATAACCTCGAACTCAATAAATACTAACAAGATCATCAAATATTTTTTAAGGAAAACACTGCTTATACACGTATACAGGGATTGGTAACACTGAAGTGAAACGAAATAGAGTGCGATAAAATAGTGAACTATAAAATCAAAAAAAATATTAAATTATAGTGATTAAAATCATATAAATCAGAAAAACAAGAACTTAAAGTGTTGTTCTGTTATACAGTATAATTTTTTTTACCGGTAACATATATTTCAAAAATAAAGTGAGTTTCAAATCTTATTACTTACCTGAAGGTCAGGGGCTAAAGTTAAGTAGCTGACAGACTATTTGATTATTCTCGCGCCATCAAGTTAAGAAAGCAAAGCCAGTGTTCCCAACTGTATTAAAACTAAATATAAAATAGTTGGGATAATATCTTTATAAAATGGCTTCTATCGAAGAAATAAAAATATTATTCGATCCACTGACAAAGAAAATTGATAATTTGCAAAATATACTCGATACATTAAATAACACGATTCATAAAATTAAAGAAGAAAATAAAATTGAACTTGATAAAATAAAAGAAGAAATGAAAATAAAGAATCTACAAATTGAGCAACTGGAAAGGAAGGTAAGTGGAAAAAAATTAATATTCTATAGCTTATCAGAAGAAAAAAGAGAAAACCTAGAAGAAGTAATATTAAAATTATTAAACACCAACTTGAAAATACCAAACATTACATGTAATGACTTTGAAGATATAAGAAGAATTGGTAAACCATCCAACAAAACAAGACCAGTGCTTGTAGAGTTTCTATCAAAAAATGTGAAGAAAAGTATCCTTAAAAATGTTAAATTACTCAAAAATTCAAAGATCTTCATAGAAGAAGATTTCTCACAAAACGTTTTAAATGATAGAAGGATTCTAAAACCTCATCTTACTAAAGCTAAGAAAGAGGGCCATAAAGTATCTCTAAAGCAAAATGTGTTATATGTAAATGGGGATAAATTCACAGTAAAAGATTTTATAGACGGCAATGTGGACATTAGAGGAAATAATGAACTTTGTAAAGAAGCTGCACCGGCACAATTTAGAAGACTCTCCACGTCTCTTCAATCATTGAACACATTGCCCGACGAAAACAACACTTCAAATGAAGATCAATTTACTAATCAAATAAAAGAACCAACAGAAACGAAAATAACTCCAAAAAACCAACCAAAAAAGCCAAACAAAGGCTCTCAACCAAAAGCTGGCCCTCTAGACAAACACATCCAGACAAGACTAAGATCCAACAATTCCCCAAAAAACTGAGAAGTACAGAAATTGCAATGAAATATAAAACTAGCAAAATATTATTTTGGAATGTATAAGTATAGAAGAAGAAAATCTCATAGGGCAACACGATATTATTTGTCTCACTGAGACTTGGCTTAGTTATGAACAAAAGAAAAATCCTCCTTTTCTTAAACAATATAACATTTATCAACAAAGAGCTACGAGGGTAGCTAGCACCGGCAGAGCTATTGGAGGTATTTTAGTTTTTTCAGCATTTCCTTCTGAAAACATTGCAATAGTAGACAAAGAATTGCACTGGATTTTCCTCAATATACAAAATAATATCTAAAATTTAATCTTAGGCGTAACCTATTTTTCTCACTCTTTTGAATATGATACTTTAATAAAACTTTTCTCAGAAACTACGAGTATAACTAATACAATTCAAGAATTTACAAGCCACTCATTTATATTAGGAGGCGATTATAATGCCCGAATTGGTGAAAACAATCAACTTGGCGACGAATTTCCCTCATGCAGCAACTGGAACGACATTAGGACTTAAAACGATAAAATAACAAATAAAAAGGGAAGAGATTTGAAGGAGAAAGGAGAAAACTTTATAGTACTTAATGGTAGATCACTTAGTGACTCTCCTGCAAAGTACACCTATGCAAGTAAATTTGGAAAAAGCGTAATAGACCTAATATGGGCTGATATAAACGCTCTGCAGATCATAGACGATCTTATAGTAATCGATGAAGTGCCTGTGTCAGATCATTTCATGTGCTCAGTAAATATAAAAAAATTATTTCCCGAAAACAACATAATACCGAATAATAATTTAATAGAAATAACAAAAACTAAATGGGATCCCGTAAACGCTGTATCATTTAAGGAAGAACTGTAGGATAAAACATATGATACTAGCAATATGAACTCAATGGAACTATACAACATAATTAAAAATGAAATAACAGCCGTTTCCGAAAAAAATGGTCTTACAAATAAATATAAAATACCACTAAACTGCGATACTAAACCAAATAAAAAACAATGGTATAACAACGCATGCAATACTCTTAAAATAGCCACTAGAAAAAGCTTGCGAGAATGTAAAAAATACAATTTTAATAAAGAAAAATTAGATATATACATTCAAAACAAAAAGCAATACAAACAGTGCATAGTTCAAGAAAAAAAGAAACACAAATTAAACATCATACGTAAATTAGAAAACATAACAGATCAAAAAGAGTTTTGGAAAACAATTAACACCTTCCATAAGACAAATTATGTATCAAACCCAATAACACTAAATGAGTGGACTAAATTTTTTCGAGATTGGTATAGCAATGAGACCATAATTAATGATCAAAAATTTTTCGACGTTCACCACCCATATTTAGATGATGCAATATCGCTGCATGAAGTGAAACTTGCACTTAAAAACTTCACATCAAATAAATCTCCAGGGACAGACAGTATAATATATGAACAACTCAAAAATCTACCTCATACCTGGTTAGAATATCTTGTAAATTTGCTAAACTCTTTCTTTTCTGCCGAAGACTTACCCCAAGAGTTAAAAACGATAAAACTTTCACTTTTACATAAAAAAGGAAATCGTTTGGACGTTAATAACTACAGAGGGATAGCTCTTATAAATTGTATAACCAAATTATTTACATAAATTCTTAATGAAAGAATTCAAAAGTGGGTTGAAAGCAAGAATATTCTGCCGGAGGCACAAGCAGGATTTAGAAAAAGAAGATCTTGTTCAGATAATATCTTTGTTTTAAATTCAGTCATACAACACTCGTTTTTAACAAGCAAACAAGGAGTCTATGTAATTTTCATAGACTTCAAAAAAGCATTTGATTCTGTTCCACATACAATTCCTTGGAATAAAATCTTCCAACTTGGTATTAGCGGAAAAATAACAAGATTACTCAAAAATATTTACGATGGTGCGATCATGCGGCTTAATGTGAATCACAAATTATCCGAAGAAATTCACATAACAAAAGGTGTACTGCAGGGGGAGTGTACAAGCCCAATTCTATTTGCATTGTACATCTCAGATTTAGAACATTTCATGAGAGAGAAAAACCTTGAGGGATACTTCATAAATACAAAAACCGATATCCTCTCCCTGCAATATGCTAACGACATTGCTATTTTAGCTTTCTCCCAACCGGACATCCTAAGAAAACTTGATGTACTAAATGAATATTGTAACACACATCAACTAATTATAAATGCAGAAAAAACGAGTATTGTACACTTTCACAAAGGAAGGCCAACTAAAAAG
This sequence comes from Ophonus ardosiacus, assembly GCA_943142095.1. Taxonomy (NCBI): domain Eukaryota; kingdom Metazoa; phylum Arthropoda; class Insecta; order Coleoptera; family Carabidae; genus Ophonus; species Ophonus ardosiacus. Next base: position 6,504,826 of record OW964841.1, read on the forward strand.
AAAATAAAACATATCTGCCAGCAGAAAGAAATAAAATTTGCAAATAAGTATACTTACCTAGGGATAACATTTTCATCTTCTGGATTTTTCAATGAAAATACTCAAGAAAAGTTAAGTATTGCTAGAAGAACATCCGGAGCAATAAAGGATGCTTTGTTAAAAGCCCAAACGCAATGTTGGAAAACAAATATGAAACTATATAACACAATTCTCCTACCGGCATTATTGCACGGAGCTGAGATATGGGGCTTATTTCAATCCGAAAAAATTGAGCAGGGGCAAACCCAATATTTTAAGTCACACTTTAATTGGCCAAAAACAACTCCTAATTACTTAATAAGGAGAGAAGTTGGAGTTAGTAATCTCGAATCTGCAATACTTGAAAGAACGCTCTCTTTCTTGTACAGAATCTTAGTTATGCCAGAGGAGAGATACCCAAAAGTCTGCTACAATACCTTGTTGAATTTAAACAACAAACCAGAATGTAATATTTCCACAGAAAAACAAAGTAAACATAATTGGGTAAGAAAAATTGTAACTGTTCTTACAAAAACTAATTTTAAATGGGTTTGGGAAACACAAAGTTGTCTAACCTTGAAACTAGAAACAGAAAACATAATAAAATCTTTCAATTAACTACTGTACGAGGAAGATGGCAGAAAAATTGTAAACTCCTCTTATAATCCTTATTACCAAAGTTACATAACTACTCAAAACTACCTATCCTTAAATACTCCTTTTAAAGCTCTAAAGTTATTTGGCAAGCTTAGAACAGGAAATGTTAATGGATGTTACCTTTATCAAGACGGCTTTTGCCATAAATTCAAAGAGGACGAGTTGTGTAGCATATGCAATCTTTACGAAGAAAACACTTTGACTCATTTCCTTTTCCATTGTCCCATTTATAAGCCCATCAGAAACAATTTTTTGCAGAAATACATTACCACAACTGGCAACCCGGAAGAGGCATACAAAGACTTATTCGCGGACCCAACCCATGGCAAGATACTCGACATTCTCAATTATTGTAACTCTGCATTAAAAACCAGAGCATTTATATTGAATGTTTAGATTGTAAATTAAAATGTATATACTGAAGTTACCAATCTATTTGTATGGAGTTTTCTGTATCTCTTAACAAATAAATGATATTATTATTATTATTATTATTATTATTATTATTATTATTATATTATTACACGTACCTTTACACACTCTAATCACTTTTTGCAAAAAAAAAAACAAGAAGTGTTATAAAAAAATAATAAAAGATAACGGGACGATATTTCTCCGTAAGACACAATGTAAACTGACAGCTCACTTGCCCGACATCAGCTGGCAGCTGCCATGTTGAAACGTCACGTGCAGGTGCCCTATTGTTTTAAATTCAAAAAGAAATGTTTTGTTTATTTATAAAAAATACAATACCATTACATTTTCTGAACTTACTCGTGCATATGAGGTTGTGTTAACTAATATCTATGGTAGTATACAATTACATAATCTTATTGATAACACTCCGTATGTTTGTAATTTAAGACCGAATGGTATTTACTATATTAATATTTAAGTACCTAATTATATATATCATGTACAAAAAATATTTTGTATTATTTCTAAGCATATTTTTGTAATAAAGAAATACTATTTGCAAAACTGAACTAATTTTAAAATAATACACAAAAACTAAATGATATAATTAAATATAGCTGTTAAATTAAAATGAGAATCCTTTCAATGAAACCTATTTATTAGTTAGATTAATGCAATTCATTTTTGTTTAAAGGAATATATTTATTTACAGAAATGTTATAACTATTTGAAATAATAATTTAAAGTTTTACAATAAGAAATTAAACAAATTAAAACATAACGTAAGTTATTTCCCCTAAATAACTATATTACATATTGCAATATATTGTTGTATTTGATGCAACAGTCACACTTATTTGATTCAAAACCATATTTTGCTAAAACAAAATGTTCATGCTGTTTGAAACAATAATTTGTACTGCATTGAATTAACAAATCAAAATAGTTGGAACAAACGAATTAACAGTTCTGTACTGAACAGAATTCTTAACAAAAAGGTAGTGTTTCCTTCAACATGATCACCTTATTGCCTCTAGACAAACAAAAAATACTGTTGAATTAACAGTATTTTGGTTGTTCCAGCAATTTTTTTTTTCTGAGTGCATATAATCCCAGTTATCTGTTTAACTCTCCTTGTTGTACTACTGATAATGAGAACTCAGTTCTCTAAATACGTAATTAGTTTTATTCAAATTAAAATTTAAGGTTAAGAAGCAATTTTATTAGTGTTATTTATATTTTAAACTTAGACTCCTTTTAATATTATCGTTACAGTACTTACCTATAATTTAAAAAATAAAAAATAAACAATTACTATGGTTACAGCAATATTTTTATTTAATTCATTTCCTCCATAAACAAATTAATCATTACATTTAAAATTGTAAAATTATGTTTACAAGAAATAAATAAAATTAGCCCTTTACATTTGTGCATAGTTACTATGGTGCTTTACCCAAATTTAAGCAAGTATATTATATTATTATTTTTGTAATTAAAAGCGAGCATTTTCCTTAAGGGCTCTTCTTATTAATGACACTAGGATCTTTTCAGTCTCGGGACCTTCAATTTTCTTCAAAATTTGTTGTTTCATATTTGACGCTATTTCTTGAGCAACTATTTTGTAATTTATTGTACGTCTGTGAGTACTAATGTAACGAGCAAGTTTATAACCACCATAAACACCACCAGCAGTGCCAACTGCTTTAGCTAAAAATCCTACCAATGATACAAGAATCGGTAGAAAAAAGAACCGTTTTTGACGTACAAGTCCACCATTTTCTGGTTGAGATAATTGAAGATTAGTTGCGGCATATTTATCACTGTTTTCACTTTTAATTTTGCTTGCAAGCTGCTCCACAGCTGGCATTACTTGACTACAACTAATCAGGTAGATAAATAGTATGAAATACATTTTCTTCGTTTTCGGTTCTCAGTTCTTAAACGAACAAATCATGTGCACTGATTTAGTAAACATATTTTCCTTCTTTTATATTAGAAATAATGTAAACAGTTTGACAGTTTATGTTTTTGTAATGACGATAAGCAAGATATATAGCCAATATGATTTATAACGATAAATATAATTCGAATTAGAAAGAATTCATAATATTATTAAATTATAAAAATATTTAGAATAAACAAACTCACAATTTCTACATCAAGTAAAGATACCTATTTTTAAAAAGTTTTGACAAATAGGTAATTTATTTACATTTCGTCGGATATACATATGCAAGATATGTATTGTCTTTAGTCAAAAAATTCGGTGTTGAATAAGCACGTTTAGCGATACCGTAATTACGATTTTACTATTTTTACGACGATGTCTGTAGGTACGTGATATTGTGTGTCTGTGTAACGAACCATTCGAATTTTATAATAATGACGTGAAGTTTTTAACAAGTAGTTTACATTATAGTTTAATGAAGGAGCGGATTTTACCCTAAAAAGCTCGGGTAGTTTTGAATATTTGATATGTTATAGCGTATGATGCGTTAGTGAAAAATCCAAATTTCCAAAATACCCCCTCCTATATGCTCCCTCCGCCATCTTATGAAAACACCGAAAATCAGCACTTTTTCAGTTTATTGCCTCTAACTTCTTTCAGGTGAATTTTAATGCAAAAAAGTTATTTGCCGAAATGTAGAGGAAAAGATTTTCTGAATTTTCTTTATTTAAAGTTTTTGTACGAATTATAGCAACGGAGCTATGTAGCTCACAAAAAGGATAAATTGCACACTCAAGCAAAATTTTGAGTTTCTCTCCACTTTGCATAGCAATAGCTCCGTGTCACACCTCATAATCAGTCTTGTAGAGAATTTAATCATCTACAAAGTCTATTTTTTACGACCAATGCAAAGGACATTCCAAATTAGGCTATATAAGTACATATTGTATTAAACATTTCTGGAACACACAAAAATTCTAATTACATCCATTGTTCATATATTTTTATATTTTCTAATTCTTTCTATAAATAAATTTCTACATACTCTTCTAAATGTTCGAGATTTTTCAAATTTATTGACGAAATTGGCGGTATTTCACGCATGTATGTAATGTATCTATAATTTTAAATATTTAATTATTAATAATAAAATAAGAAATATTAAATGTTACTTCCCAGAAAAAGCCTTCAGTAATGTAATGATACTGACATTTTTCTGTCAATTACGAACATTCTAATTTTTCAATTGGTTTCCGTGGAGTTATTTTGGGCTGTGAGACTCATTACAACGGATTATTTTATATATTCATAATTCTTCATAATAAAAAATTTCAATGTCTCGGATAGAGGATTTTATATTCTTTAATAATTTTAGTAACATAGATTTCCAAATAATAAAATTTAGATGATTTATTTAACTACTATCGATCTTTAGTCTTTTAGAATTTGAGAAACCGTCCCTGCAACAACCACACATACACACACACACACACACACACATCCACACAAACACACCACATAATAAGACATCATTGACTTTAAAACGTGCATATTCATTATAACCTAGATATGCGATTTTAAGTCATGAATTCAATACCCCTCTTAGCGAGAAGTAAAACTATCTACATTTGTCCTAAACATGTTTTTCAATCTATTCCAAAAATTCATTTAAGTGACTTGTAAGTACAATGGGTGCGATTCAGTGGGTTATATTAAAATCTGTACTAACACTTATATTAACTAAAACACTGTATTAGCTTAAAACACATTTTAAAACAAAGGTGATTCAGTGGTCTGTATTAAGCTGTTTTAGTTAAAATACAAAATTACACTTGGCAACACTGTAATAACTGTCAAAGTGCGAAATTGGCGGCATTTGAAACGTCAGTATTTTGTATTTGTGTTGTTTTAGCTTATGTTACACTACTTTATGACCTATATTTTAAAATTTAGCATATTAAAATGTCAGGGAAAAGAATTACAGAACCGATTGGTTTAATGACGAAAAGATTATTTTAATAAAGCCAATTACTAAACGGAACGATATTATTGAACATAAGGGAAATGACATTAAAATAATGAAAAATAAAAAAGCTGCTTCATTTTGAAGTGGTAAATTGGAATGTCCAAATAAATAAAAGTGATTTTTGTTCTGGGAATGTACCTAATTCGAATGAAAGGTTAATTAAGTATAGGACTGGTTTTATTATTATATTAAACACAGATTTTATTAAGAAACAAGGAAAATCATCTGGGCCACTTGAATGTTTATTTTTTATTTTAGATTCTACTAATTTACTGAGTTCATCTTCACAATAAGGATGTAAATAAAAACTATTAGAAATCGAATTCATTGTTACAGAACTGCAGCATCCATCACGTTTAGGTATTTGCTGGACAATGTTCAGAGGTGCATCTCTAAAGAAAGAGTTAAAATTATTTGCTACATCTAGAGGGTCAGAGATTTCCTCATCATTAACTTTAATATTGATGCTACTTACTATAGATTTACTATTGGAGTTTTTCTTTACTATATTCCAGGTAGTTTTCGAGATGTTATCTGAAGAAAAAATAAGTTTTTGAAAATATTTCCTCTTAGTTTCATTTACTAACTTCGCGTGTACTCGTTTTGCCTCTCTATACATACACCTTAGATCAGAATTTGATTTTTGCAACTGATATAAACTGTAAAGATTCCTGCTGGATCTTTTAATTTCATCAGTGCACCACAATTTTGAATTATCATTAATTTTTTTTTCTTGTAAAGAAAAGTGTTTATTAAAATAATGTGATAAAATATTGTCGAATTTATTATAAGCCTCATTTAAATTTTGGTTGAATAATATTTCTTCCCATTTTTCATTATTTAGTTCAGTGCAAAAGTTGTCAACATTATTCTTACTAAAATTTCTATACGTTTTAGAGACATTATTGACACGTAAAATTTAAATTGGCAATAATAGAACTGTGATCGGATATAAATCAAAAAGCTGCATCATTTTGAAGTGGTAAATTGGAATGTCCAAAGAAATAAAAGTGATGTTTGTGCTGATTGATATTTTTTATTATTGTAATCAAGTTTCCATTATTGTAAATAAGCATTTCTTTGTTGTAATCAAAATTTCTTTAAGGCTTTTTTTGTAATAAAAAAAAAATCAAAATCAAATCAATATTATTTTAATTCAATGTAGCGGGGCCCTTAAAATGTGAGGGGCCCATAGGCAATTACCTACTCTGCCAATGGGTAATCCGGCATTGATTGAAATGCCAATGCAAAGAGTGAAATTACGCATTATTTAAAAGAAAAACTAAAACTGGAGGAGCTACATCACCGCCAAACCCAGATATGTCAATTCGAATCAAATTTATTACATGCTGAAATACATTTTTTGATAAACGTTATCACTTTCGGAGAGAGTATTGTCATAGTTTTTCGTCTTCTGAATATCCCTCTTCGTCTTCTACAATCAACAACACGCCAAACATGCTCAACTCTTTCACCAGCACGTATTGTGTCACCTATTAAACAAACTCAGAAAATAAACAACATATAAATAATTGTTGTAACTTGCCTGAATTTATTCATATTAACCTCAATTTTTTAAATTACTCATTTTCTTTTTTATTATATCATTTTAAGTTAAATATTTGCTTTAGTATACTTTATGAAGAGTCAAATATATGAATAAAACTCGATTTCTGGACTGACATTATCTTTATTGAAAACACAAAAATTGTTTCACAACGTTTCGGATGCTAAGATTTGCTTCCGTCATCAGGTGAACTGATACTAATTTACATCTGTGTAAGAGGAAGAATTTATACAATGCGGGGGTCATGCGTGAATGGCTCTTCGGGCGTATCGTGTCGTTGGTTGGGTGGTGGTGTTGTAACTGGTTCCTGATAGGTCGGCTGTTTTTCTGTCGTAATCTTGAGTGAGTCTTCTTACGACAGAAAAACAGCCGACCTATCAGGAACCAGTTACAACACCACCACCAGTGGCGGATTTACGCATAGGCACAGTAGGCACGTGCCTACGGCGGCAAATTTTCGGGGGCGGCAATTTTTTTAAATCAGAAATGTATAATTTTATAAAAAAAATTGCCGATCCAAAGACGCGACGAAAATATAATGGAATATGCGCTCTATTTTCAACAAATGTATATGTGTAATAATTAAACTCATGTTTCAGACTTTATTTTGAGATCCTTCTTTTAGCTAAAATAAATAAAGAAATGCAAAATTAAAGCGCGGAAGCATGTGTTTATGTATTTTTAAAAATAAAGTCAGACTTTAACTAATCTAAAGGCTATATTTGTGAAAATTATGACTTCTTTGCTTGCAAATTTTCAAAAAAAAAAAAAAAAAAACAATCTAACGCATTAAACTCAATTTGACGAAATCGGGTATATAATGTAATGTAAATAAATATGTTATCTATGTTCGAGTGAATGAATGCATTTCGTGACAAAATGATTATTATTAGATTTTAGGCTGTGTTTGTGAAAAATGTGACTTTTTCGCTTGAAAATTTTCAATAAATACTTTAAAATAACAATAACCTAAATCACAGAACACAATTTGACGTAACTCTGATGGTTATATTCATTTTATAGGAATTTAACCGTACCTTTTTTCAGAATAAATACCAAATCAGTATAAATATTGCTTTCCGTGCCATAATTTTTGTGAAATTTCGTATTTATAATGCTTTGCAACTATATATAACCATCAAAATAAAATTTGAGGGTTGGTTATTCCAGACTTTAGCCTTAAAATTACCTATTTAAGCTCCTTTTATATTTTAACAAAAATAAAACATGCGAAAAGTTTAAACATTAAAAAAGATATATTTTAACATTTCTGATATTCAAATATCTATATTATCATTGGTTAATATTTGAAACTTAGGTTATTGTTCTGTTAGAAATAAATTTTAAAATTATGAAAAGCGGCAAATTTCTGAAATAAAAGCGGCAATTTTCTGGGTGCCTACAGGCGGCAAAACTGTTAATCCGCCCCTGACCACCACCCAACCAACGACACGATACGCCCGAAGAGCCATTCACGCATGACCCCCGCATTGTATAAATTCTTCCTCTTACACAGATGTAAATTAGTATCAGTTCACCTGATGACGGAAGCAGATCTTAGCATCCGAAACGTTGTGAAACAATTTTTGTGTTTTCAATGAAGATAATGTCAGTCCAGAAATCGAGTTTTATTCAGATTAATACATTATCTTGCGAGTTAAAGTTTAAAGACAAGTCAAATATATAATTTTAGTTTAATATTTCATATTTGACATTATGAATTAAGGTTAATACAATACTTAAAACAGATATAACCCATTCTAAGAAGTGTTTTAATTTCCTAGGCAACTAATACACCTGTATTAAAATAAACACTCTAAAACAGTCACGTATAGTAGTTCTTGAGATTATAGCACTTGTTTTTTTCGCGTCCGTAGTTTTTTTCAAATATTACTGGGAAAGTTCATACAAAATAATATCAAATTTATATCAGTTTATAAATAACAGTTTGGTGAAAAAGTGGTTAAAGTGCGTACTTTTAAGAAGATTGGTGTGACAGTGAAATAAGAAAATTGATATCAGATCAACAAATTTAAAAAAGAACAGATAAAACATTTTTACAAACAAGTGTTTACTTATCTTAAGGCGGTAATTTAATTAATCTGCTATCAACCTTGAATCAATATGTCTGCTTCTCAGTGCGCCGTGTGTACAAGAGGTGTCAATAAGAAATACCCGGGCGTTAGTTGTGTTGAGTGTTTAGGCGAATATCACTCTAGGTGCGCGGGAATAACTGATGAACAATCAAAACTCTTTGAGTCCTTGGCGGCATGTTGGTTTTGCCCTACGTGTCGTACCAACAGGAGGCCCTCTCGTTTGATTACCCAGGAGCCCGATTCACCCTTAAATACCAAGGCTAATGTAACTGAAGTGCTGAAAACTATTAAATGTGATATTCTTAAAGAAATGAACAGTAAATTCGATCAGTTGTTGAATTCAGTCAATTTTTGCAGTGATAAAATCACTGATTTTGAAAAGAATTTAAAAATACTTAACGATAAAGTTAAATTATTCGAATCTGTAGTTAAAGAGAATGAAATATTAAAAAGTGAGGTGGTACTTTTAAATAAAAAGATTGATGATCTCGAACAATACTCTAAATTAAACAACGTTATTATTACTAATTTTCCGGAAAAATCAAATGAGAACATTGATAATATCATAAGTGAAATCGGTAATAAAATTGGCGTAACGATTAATAAAAGCGATATTGATGCAGCCCACCGTCTAAGATCCTTTCACCCGCGGAATAATAGAACAAGGAATATTGTAGTAAAATTTGTATCCCGGCGTGTCAAAGCAGACTTCATATCTGCTGCGAAACGGGAACGAAACTTAACTGCGATGTGTTTCAATTCGGACTGGCCAAATAACAAAATATATATTAATGAACATTTAACTCGTAAAAATAATGAACTTTTTAAAATGGCGAGAGATAAACTAAAACCTAAGGGTTTTAAATATGTGTGGGTTAAAGAAGGTAAAATTTTTGCTAAAAAAGATGACTCCGCCAAAACATGCAATATATTTTCTACCAACGATATTGATAAATATATACAATAATTTTAAAAGATTAAAATAATTTTATATTAACCTTTATCATTTATAATGGCGCTAACTTTATATTATCAAAATGTGAGAGGTTTGAGAACGAAAACAAATATTTTACGGATTAACTCTGCAGTTAGTGATTACGAAGTTATATGTCTCACAGAAACATTTTTAAATACGTCGGTAAACGATAGTGAGTTATTCTCTTCTGAATATAATGTTATAAGGTGTGACCGCTCTGAAACATCTTCAACTAAAAGTGACGGTGGTGGTGCGTTGATAGCGGTACGTAACGGTATTAACTATATCGAAAAGCCTGAATGGTGTAGTGGTGCAGAAGAAGTGTGGGTGTCGTTGAACTTAAATTGCAGTAATAACAACAAACAAGTTATACACGTCTGCTTTGTCTACCTACCCCCAAATGATACTGTAGCATTATCCTGTTTTTTGGACAATTTTTCTGTCATTTTTGACTCTATATCGGATAAAAATTTTATTATTTGTGGGGATTTTAATTTGCCTCATTTAACTTGGTTTCCTGAAATTAATTCTTATGGCCTTAGACCAACAAATACTTATAACGTACCTTCAACAAATCTCGTAGATTGCTTGTCCTATTGTAATGTAGTTCAATTTAATCATGTCAAAAACATGAATGGCAGAATATTGGATTTAATTATATCTGATATAGAAAACATTGAAATAAAAGAATGTAACTCTCCTCTAATTAATGTTGACGGACATCATCCCCCATTAGATGTATATATTAAATGTAATATTAATCAGAATCTGCCAACACTTCCAAGAAAAATATACTTATTTCGTTCTGCCGATTATGTTATTGTCAATGAAAATATAAATTCTGTTAATTGGGATACTTTATTTAATGGTCTAAATGTAGAAGGGATGATATCAATATTCTACGATACTTTGTATAATATTATAGATAATTTTGTGCCCGTAAAAAAAAATCTTATAATTCATACCCAGTATGGTATACCTCAGAACTTATAAAATTAATAAAATTAAAAAGTCTAGCTCACAGAAAATATAAAAAGTTTAAAACGATAGTATCTCACAATCACTTTTCTGAGTTAAGGAAAGAAGCTAAACTTCTGGCTAATAAGTGTTATCATGAATATATAAAAAATATTGAACTGCAAATTCCAGAAAATAATAAAAAGTTTTGGTCTTTTATTAAATCTAATAAAAATAAAAGTAGTATACTAAACACTATGAGTTATGGGAATAAAATTGCCAATAATGGTAATGATATATGCAACTTATTTTCTGAATATTTTAAAACTGTATTTAGTAACATAACTGTAAATAGTGATGTAAATGAAGATCAACTCAGTTGCAATTCTTACACGAATGTTTCATTGCAAAAGGATGAGGTTTTTCAAATTTTATCTGAACCTGATATAAATAAGGGTGCCGGGCCAGATAACATTCCTAATTTCTTCATTAAGAACTGTTCTGAATCACTCTGTTATCCTTTAATGTTAATATTTAACAAATCATTAAAGGAGGGACATTGTCCAACAATATGGAAGAAAGGGTACGTTGTACCTATTTTTAATGGTGGTAATAAAAACTGTACAGAAAATTATCGCCCTGTCTCGAAGATCTGTATTTTTGAAAAAATTTTCGAAAAACTTATTTATAAAGTATTATTTTCCATAGTCAAGGGTCAGATAATTTATGAACAGCATGGTTTTTACCCTGGTCGTTCAGTTGGGACTAATTTGCTTATTTATACTAATTATATTTTAAAATCGATGGATGAACGTATTCAAGTAGACTCTATATACACTGACTTCAGCAAGGCCTTCGATAAAATCAACCATAGTGTTTTAATTAGAAAACTTGCTGATGTTGGTGTATGTGGCAGCTTATTACACTGGTTCAAGTCTTACTTAACGGGGAGGAGTCAGTGCGTTATACTTAATAACTTTCAGTCTCATTTTGAAAATATTCCCTCCGGGGTCCCGCAGGGTTCACATCTTGGTCCACTTCTTTTCAATATTTTCATCAATGACATCTCTCAGTGCTTCACAGATTGTAATGTCCTATTATATGCTGATGACCTGAAGATTTTTCATACAGTCACTAAAGTTGAGGATTGTATTGCCATTCAATCCGATCTTGGCCGTTTTAATAAGTACACCGCGGATAATTATCTATCATTAAATACTTCAAAATGTTATCATATTAGCTTTACCAGGAATAGGAACACCGTACATTTTTCTTATGAATTAAATGGATCAAGTATTAAAGCAGTATCTCAGATAAAGGATCTAGGAGTTATCTTGGATACTAAATTAATTTTTGATATTCATACAGATAATATAATAAAAAAATCCTACAAAATGTTAGGTTTTTTAATTAGATCTTCACGATATTTCAAAAACCCTCATACCATAAACACTTTATATATATCTTTAGTACGTTCACAGTTGGAATTTGCAACTCCTTGTTGGTCTCCACAATACCAAGTATACATAAAAAGAATAGAGAGAATTCAAGAAAAGTTTATTAAATATTTGAGGATTCGATTTCCAAATTATATACCGAATTTATTGAGTTTGGAAAAAAGAAGGCTATTTCTTGATTTATCAATTCTTTTTAAAATTGTGAACAATTATATTGATTGCCCTGTTTTATTAAATCGAATAATTTTTCGTGTACCGAATTATACGACAAGAACATTCGATCTATTCACTTTAGAAACGAATAAGACAAATTCAGCATTAAATGCCCCATTAAATCGTCTTCCACTTTTATATAATAATTTTGGTAACTGTGATGGTTTTCCTGATTTATTTTCTCATAATCTTATTAAATTTAAGAAACAATTAAAATTTTTCATAAAATCTTTATAAGGTTTATGTATGAACTGATATAAATCTAAAATATTTACATTCTATATTTGTATATATATATATATATATATATATATATATATATATATATATATATATATATATATATATATATATATATAAGTTAAGTAGAGACGTCGCCCCATATTCTGCTAATATATCAAAATTCAACTGTGGAAGCGTGCAAATGGACACCTTCCCATGGAGATAATCGTTGTAAACTATATATAAGACATGTAGCATGTAAGAACGAGTGTATTCCTTAGACTAACAACTGTATCGCTTCGTGACAAATAAAACTTTTTAAAAAAGTTATTTTCGAGTTTAAAAATATATCTGGCGCAGTCTTTGTAGGATTAGTGAAAGTTTGCAAATTCGGAAATTCGTAAAATTTAATCCGTTTAAAATTCGCAATCGTCCGTTTTAACGGTTAATTCGCTAACCGAACTTTACTATTTGTGTTCGTAAATTCGACACAAAATCTTCATTAACTCAACGAAGAAACAGCTAAAGAAGTAGACTGAGTCGTCGAAACAGTTAGTACTCCAGTCCCTTAACGTCAAGGATCACCAGAGTCGCTACATCTCCGAGATCGAGCCCAAAGCCGCAGCGAGCCCAGCAGCCGTATCGAGCCCAGCAGCCACAGCGTGCCCAGCAGCCGCACCAAGCCAGCAGCCGATCATCGCCGAGAAGTCGACATACCTTCAACCCTCACCCATCAACAGGCAGAAGACACCATATTATGATAAGACAAATCATTTTACTATTGTAAGTGATATAAAATTTTATTTTTTCTTATATAAGTCTGGATTCTCTTATACAAGCACTTGCAAATTTAACTATAATCAACATGCCTGACCACGTAGGAAACATTTTCCAAAATTTAAATAACGAAATTCTCAAAATGCTAGACTTAGCACCAACATTCGATGGAGACGTAAAGTCCCTATCTAATTTTATTAACACAATAGATGATATGCACACACTTATAGAACAAACTAACCCATCAGAAATAACAAAAAAAATTGTAATGCTAACTCTGAAAAATAAAATTCGCGGAGTAGCCGCGCAAAGTTTGAATATGTCAAGTTTCACTAAATGGTCAGAATTAAAAGACCACTTACAACAAAACTTTTCTGACACACGCTCTGCACACACACTCATGTACGAGGCTAGTCATTACAAACAAACAAAAGAAAATATCTTAGACTATTTTAATAAATTTAATGATTTATATCTCATTTATAAAAGCAAAATCGAATGCAAATTCGTAGCGGCTGTCAGTAAAGTTATTGTGGACCATTCTGTAGAATACTTCGTTCAAAGTTTTATAAACAATTGTAGAGAACCCTTTAGAAGTCAACTTGCTGCCCGCAACCCTCGAAAACTCACAGATATCCTAAACTTGATAACCAATGACTTGCAATATATCCACACACAACAAAAAATACAGCAACAAACCTTGCCACAACCACCTAAACACCAAATACAATTTAATTACCCTAAACATCAGTCACCTATGCATAAATATCCTGCTCAATCTACTAGCCGAATGCACCCTTCATCTCAATCTACTAGTCGAATGCACCCTCCACCCCAATCCCAACAAAGAACATTCGCACCACAAGCAAATGCCCGTAATGCATCATTTCGAAATCCTACTCCTATGAGTATTCAAACAAGACAAACTGTTATGCGAAACCCTAATTTCCAAGAATTACATAATCAAAACGTAGAAAATTTCGATGAATCTCAAGAACAAATCGAATTTGCGCAATTATATGAAACCGAGAATGAATACATTGAAAATCCTGACACTCAAAATTTTCCCGAACTCGAGTCACCAACATCGAATCCCTAACAAATAACTTTAGTGCATTACCTTTTATCCAAGTATCAGATTACAAAATTCTTTTAGACACAGGCTCGACACATAATTATATTCATCCAAAATTAATTAAACAAAATACGACTACATTTCCTGAAAATTTTAGTGTACACACTTGTAATGGAAAATCAACCGGTTCTGAATTTACATTTTTCAAATTTAAAAATTTAAACATAAAGAGTTACATATTTGACTTCCACAAAGACTTTGATGTACTTTTAGGCATACCTGGAATAACATTATTACAAACAAAATTTGATTTTGTAAAAGGAGAAGTAAATTTTCTTAATAAATATAAATATGAATTTCAATACTTAGACCAGCGTAAGTTTAATAATAATAATATAGAGATAAACCAGCAAGAAATACGAGACGAGCATTTAACAGATAAGGAAAAACATGCACTATCTATTACTCTCAACAAATATAAAGACCTAATATTAAATGAACACGAAAAATTATCACATACTAGCAAAATAAAACACCATATTAAAACAACCGATAACATCCCCATTCACTCAAAACAGTATAAATATCCGGAAATTTATAAACAAGAGGTACAATCTCAAATTGATAAAATGTTAGAAGATGACATCATTCAACACTCTTATTCACCATGGTCGTCACCTATATGGGTCGTACCGAAAAAACAGGACGCCTCCGGTAAACAAAAATACCGTATTGTCATAGACTACCGTAAACTAAACGAAAAAACCGTGGACGACAAATTCCCTATACCAGACATAACTGATATTCTCGACAAACTTGGAAAATCAAACTATTTTACCACCCTAGATCTTACTTCCGGTTTCCATCAAATCGAAATCAATCCCGACGATATCCCTAAAACTGCATTCTCGACAAATTTTGGCCATTATGAATTTAAACGAATGCCCTTCGGTCTCAAAAATGCCCCGTCAACATTCCAGAGATTGATGAACTTTGTGTTAAAAGATTTAGTTAACAAAATTTGTTTCGTCTATCTCGATGACATTATAATTCTAGGAACATCCCTTCAGGAACATTTAGAAAATATTGAAAAAGTTTTCAAAAGGCTTCGCGAAGCCAATCTAAAAATTCAGTTGGACAAATGCGAATTTCTCCGTAAAGAAGTCGCTTATCTTGGACATATTATCACTACAGAAGGCGTTAAACCGAATCCAAGCAAAATTCAAGCTATCAAAAACTTCCCAATCCCGAAAACAAAAGAACAAATAAAATCATTTTTAGGCTTACTTGGCTATTACAGACGATTTATTAACGATTTTTCCAAAATTACAAAACCCCTCACGTTTTGTTTAAAGAAAAATAACAAAATCGACATAAATAATAAAGAATATAGAGAATGTTTTGAGAAGTGCAAAACTCTCCTATCTAACGATCCCATACTCCAATATCCCGATTTTTCAAAAGATTTCCTCCTTACTACGGACTCTAGCAATTTTGCTCTTGGCGCTGTCTTATCACAGCGAGATAAAAATAATAAAGACCTACCTATCGCGTATATATCACGTACACTCAACAACCATGAAATTAACTATAGTACGATAGAAAAAGAATTACTAGCTATAGTATGGGCAACTAAACAATTTCGCAATTATCTTTTAGGCCGTAATTTCAAAATTATTACAGATCATCGCCCACTTGTTTGGCTAAATTCCCTAAAGGAGCCAAATCAGAAATTAATACGATGGCGACTGAAACTTGAAGAGTTTAACTATACCATAGAATACAAAAAAGGTTGTCAAAATCACGTAGCCGATGCTCTTTCTAGGATTAGACCACAATTCGAAATTCGTTACAAAAATTCTGATATTTTTAAATCAAACAATCCGTTAGTACACTGTGTATCAAAAGATAAGAAACTATCTAAAGGATTCGCTGAACAAGTTAAATCACATTACCCGTTGCAAAATCTTTTCAATTTGGATAACAAAATTTTTATTCAAAAACACCCAAGATTGATATTACATCTTATCACAAAAAATTTATATTATGAAAAACCTACTCCTGAAAATATTAAAGCTTGTTTAAGAAAATTATTTGAATACTGCATTCAAAACGATATTACAGAATTAGATTTACCACGTATCTGTTCCGGTCTTGATAAAATACCTTGGTCTGAAGTCGAAAATTATATAAAAGAAATTTTTGAAAATTCTTCAATTATTTTTAACGTTCACGAAGAACCCCCAAATTTAGAACTAAATTTAAACACAGACAATGATTCCGTTATAGTTGAAACAGGTTCAGAAAATGAAACCACAGAAACTTGTCACTCTGATGACGAAAGTCCTGTTAACGGATTAACCTATTTAGATACTTCCATAAATACTTCCAAAAATCAAATCGTTGTTAAAGAGACAACAGGTAAAAACGACATCAAAATATTAAAACTTTTCGGACATACAATCCAACGCTTTTACGTATATTTAAATAAAATAAATTGCAACGAAACAATAAAAAATTTCATAAAAGATTATCTACAACCCGGTATAACTTATTATTGCATAATTCCTGATAATTTCAAGTTACATTTTAATGCTATATTACAAACCTATATTGACAGTGGAAGTTATAAACTTGTATCGTGCAAAACAATGACTAAAGACTTAGAAGACAAAGACGAACAACAATTAACAATTCAAAATTATCATGAAAGCAAAACCAATCATAGAGGTATAACTGAGACTTATAATAAATTAAAATTATCATATTACTGGCCCAATATGTTAAAGGACATCCAGAATTATATAAATAAATGCAATATTTGTCTGACAACTAAATATGAACGAAAACCCATTCAAATGCCACCAATTCTAACACCCACCGCTGAAAAACCCTTTGAGAAATTACACATTGATATCTTATCACTCGAACAAGTAAAAATCCTTACCATCGTAGACTCTTTTTCCAAATTCGCCATGGCCTACACAATAAAAGACAAAAATGCTATCACAATATTAAATAAATTAATAAAATATTTTACTCATTTTATTGTACCAAAAGAAATTGTATCCGACAATGGGTTGGAATTTAATAATAAAATAATTCAAAATTATCTAGCCCTGAGAAAAATTAATATTCATTATATCTCTGTAGATAACCCTAACAGTAACGGTATTGTCGAACGTTTCCACTCTTCACTAATTGAGCAAATGAGAATTATAAATCAAAATCCACTTCTCAAGTCACTAAAAATAAAAGAACGATTAAATTATGCATTGTTGTCTTATAACAATAGCATTCACTCGGTTACAAAACGAACACCATTGGAAATAGTATATGGACAAAATTTCGAATCAAATTTACAACCTGAAGAAGTAATGGTCGAAGATTATATACAAAAACATGCAGAAGTTCTTAAAGAAATAAATCGACAAGTAAAAAGTAATATAGAAAAGAGAAAATTAAAATATGCCAAACCCCAAGAAAAACACTTCGACATTCCTAAACAAGCCCACGTCAAAATTCATAAACGAAATTCGGGAAAGATCGAGAAACCAAAATTCAAAAAAGTAAATGTCAAACAAATTATAAACGAAAGAGGCCAAATTTTAGATGAACAAAATAAAAAACATAAATTGTCACAATTAAAAAAGCCTCGTATTGTTACAGATTAATTCCATATGGAATATTACAAATCATACGTAACGAACAAAATCCTGGAATCAATATCCTCGATCTTGGAACAGTTCATATTCAGGTAAATACACAAATAATTACCCTCAAAATTTCCCTTGAAAATTTATTCCAACAATATGATATACTAGAAAAGAATTCCGCCAAATTATTTCAAAATTTAGAAAATTATAATAACTCTAAAAATCATAATAATTACAATAAATTAGCAAATTACCAGAATATCTTAAAAAAATTAATATTACATTTAAAAGAAAAAATCCAACTATTAAATATAAAAAGAACTAAACGAGGAATACTTAACGGCTTAGGCTCTATTATTAAGAGCATAACAGGCAATCTAGATCAGTCCGACAAAGACAGATATGATCAGATAATAGAAAATATCGATAGTAACCAAAAATTAATTTCAAATAAAATTAATACAATAATAAAAATTAATAATAATATCACGGCACAATTCCATGACAAAATTAATATAATAAATGAAAACAATAATTTACTGAATAAAAAACTAAACAATATTCAAAAAGAAATTGGGTTTATTCTAGAAGAAGTAGATACTATCAAAGTACAAAATCTTATAAATGAATTCATACAAGTCGGACAAGACATATACTTCTCTCTTATCCAATTGGAAGAAACTCTTACCTTTTGTAAATTAAATACCCTACATTTTGGCGTAATTAACCATACAGAACTTTTGGAAGAAATAAACAAAATCGAAGACAAATACCTACAATCAGCATTTGTAAATAACCTATTAAACAACGATATCATAAAGACATATTGTTCCTACAAGAATCCTAATCTGATAATCCTTATCGAAATTCCTTCTAACACCCGAGTTGAAGAAATAATTCAAGTCACTTCCATTCCTACGAAATTACATAATGTTTATGAAACTATAAACGTAGTTAATGGATTATATTCTAAGAATAATTGTAAGATTAAGCTATTAGATAAATGTACCCAATTAAATAATAATGAATATTACTGTTTATCACAAATAAATGAATATGAGAAATGTCTAGAGAACGTAATTTGTTATAAAGACTTTCATTTTTGTGAATATAACAAGATATCCAAAATTAATTCAATCATTCAAATAAAAAATTCAAAATTAAATTACTTATACTTTCCAAATAAAAAGCAAGCAAAATATCTCTGTAATAATAACATGGAAATTCATGAGCTCGAAGGAATATATCGTACCGAAAATTGTGTAATTAATAATCAAATCAAACTATTAAATAACTACGGAAATCTCATAGACTTAAACAATAATATCACAAAAACACAGGTTGTTCATTTGGATGATGAAATAAAAAATTTATCTGAATTTCAAAGTAGTAAAGAAAACGATATTTTCCTATACCCCACTTATGCAAATCAGTCTAACAGTCATATTCATTATACTATAATCTACATTGTATTAATTATTATAAGTGTATTGATAATATTCTATAGTATTAAGAAATGCAAGGATTATCTCTCAAAGAAAAATGAAGTAAATGATTCTAAAGACATTGAAATGAATACATTAGAACCAAAGCCAAATTGTAGTAAAAACTCAACTCTTGACGATTTCGTTTTTCCACTTAAGGGGGGAAGAGTTAAGTAGAGACGTCGCCCCATATTCTGCTAATATATCAAAATTCAACTGTGGAAGCGTGCAAATGGACACCTTCCCATGGAGATAATCGTTGTAAACTATATATAAGACATGTAGCATGTAAGAACGAGTGTATTCCTTAGACTAACAACTGTATCGCTTCGTGACAAATAAAACTTTTTAAAAAAGTTATTTTCGAGTTTAAAAATATATCTTTTATATATATATATATATATATATATATATATATATATATATATATATATCGATATAATTTATACACTAAAAATTATCAAAATGCGTTATTTAGATGTGTTTAATATTATTAATTTATATTGAAATATTATTTAGCTACTATATTTTGTATAATATTTTGTATCGTAATTCAGTGTTATTCTGTTATTGGGACATTATGTCCTGTTGAATAACCAAAATAAATAAAATAAAATAAAAAATAAAAATAAAATAAAATACAAGCCACTGAATCAGGTTTTTTAATACAACTCGTAATACAGATCTTAAAACAGCCTAATACAACCCACTGAATCGCACCCAATGTGTTTGAAAATAATCCTAACTCGAAGTAGGCTATGAGCAAAAAAAAAAAAACGTATATCAATTTCAAAGTATCTGATTAAATGTTAATTCGACACGACGTATTGTCAAAAATGTTATCTAAAGAAATATTTTTGTATCTTTGAAATAGAAATGAAATAGAAAACAGTGAATCTATATCCTCCTTTATTATATTTTCTCCTTGAAATTACATTTCACGATCAAATGTGACAACTTGATTTTTGAATTGATTAATGATCAGACATAAGTCTCTATGTTCATAGCCTACACTGAACACTCACTGCACTTGTAAATCAAGTAAATGAATAAATACTTTTTTTGGATAGATTGTAAAAAAAAAACTATTTATGACAAGTATTGTAGTAGATAGTTTAAGGATTTTATAAATGTTTTACTTTTGAAAATCGATGGGGTGGTTATCGAAAAATCATGTATTGAAATTTTTGATCGATCGCCATTTTGTCATTTGAAAAAATAAAAAATAATTGTAAATGTCAAATGTTTTAGAGAGCCCAAAGGTAAATTTAAGAGAAAAGATTTTTTCAATTGTGTTTCAAATAATGGAGTTATGACGATTTTTCGAAAAAAAAAAGAACTCCAATAACTACGAACCGGGGCACCAAATCAAAAATTAAAACTAAGAAAAGTTGTTGGTTTTAATGAGTTCTAACTACCAGTGTCGGGTGTAACGACTTAGTATTAACAGCCTGTATATATAATTTTAGACGTACTTTTCTCCTACAGTTCCGGAATAGATGAAATATGAAATATACAGATTACTGCGAAACATCCATTTTGAATAATTTCTTTATTAACATTTTAACCACCGAAAATCTGCACAATTTCAATTTTGTTTTAGCTGTATTTTTGTCTGGTGCATTTTAACGCAAAAAAGTTACTTGCCAACTTGTATAAATAAATATATCATCACGGCATATGTAGACATCGGTAATGATGACGATATATTTTACCGTGTGGGCGCTTACCAGGCGTCACCTCACGGGCACTCATAGCTGGTGTAGAGAGTGCACCACAGGAGTCACTTTTGTGCCATTTAAAATTGGAAATATTTGGTGTCTGTCGGGATCGAACCCGATTCCCCGAGGTTCGCGACCAGACACTCAGGCACGCGGCCACGGGACCCCATACTGATTTGTATAGGACAAAATTTTCTGTAAAACAGGTATATGTATTATTTTCTACGATTGATAGCAACGGAAATATGAAGCTCCCAAGGAAGTTCAAAATTGCGTACTTAACAAAGTTTTGTTTCTATCCATTTTACATCGTAATAACTCCGTAATACTTCATTTTCCTCATGACAAATCTTGAGAATTTACTTACGTATAAAATACATGTATAATTTTTTTATGACTAATGTAATGAAGTGGGAGTAAAATTAAAAAAAAAGATAAAATGGATATTTCAAACTGAGTGCAGCAAAGTTTTCCCTCCGATATTATCACTATACTTGTTTTTATGATGCGGAATTAACGTAATACAGATTCCGCGAATATAATTCTGAGCCGAAGAACTTTAGAAAGAAGTCGACAATTAAATTAAGGAAGTACCTAATGTTTTTTACCTCCCGCTACCCTAGGTAAGGGAGGTATAGGGATCGTGCCAAAAATAGCATATAGAGATTTTATATAATAAGCACGTTTTGATGTCCCCAGAATCCGATTTTAACATTTTTACAATGATGTCTGTAAGTATGTATGTGTGTGTGTGTCTGTGTGTGTGTGTGGATCTTGTGGACACGATTACTCAAATACTATCAATCAGAAAAATTTGAAATTTTGTATACCCATTCTATACTAATATGGGAAGTGCTCATTAATTTTTAGTGTATATGGGATAACCGGAAGTATCATTTATACAAGCTTTTAATAGTTTTTCTTGTAAAAAATTCATTGAATATAATTTTTTAGCAACTTTTACTAATTAAAATTGAATATAATGGTTTAATCTTCAATTCTACGATAATAACATTTAGTAAATAACTCTAAATAACTTTAAATATGAATATATAATATAATTTATTTCCATGTATCACCTAGCCTATGCGTCAAACAAAATCATAATTTTAATGACAGGTTTGACATATTTAAACAAATGTCACTGACAGGCAGCAATTATATTAAAATTAATGATGAAACCGTGTTAATGAGAATATAATAGTAAAATATTTTATTAAGGTTTGTAAAAATAATATATTTTCCATCATACATAAATGTTAGATGTACAGGATGATCTGATTTAAATTTGCCAATTGCTATTTGTGCAGCACTATAAATTAATATTAATTTAAAACTACACATTTATGAAATGGATTATGTACGGCGAAGAATTTACAAAAATTGCGTTTTAGAGCACCTAGAAGATGATGCTGAGTTTCATAAGAATATACGTGTGTGACGATTTTTCCTTAAAGCCTTTTAAAATATGATCCAAAACTTGGTATTTAAAACTCATATATAATTTGAAACAACATATTAGATTTTAACCATATATGATAAATCGGATGTAAGTAGTACCTACTTAATTTGGAGCTCTAACAAATTTTTGAGGAAAAACAAT
Source organism: Ophonus ardosiacus (assembly GCA_943142095.1). Classification (NCBI taxonomy): domain Eukaryota; kingdom Metazoa; phylum Arthropoda; class Insecta; order Coleoptera; family Carabidae; genus Ophonus; species Ophonus ardosiacus. The sequence goes on from OW964841.1 coordinate 6,527,699, forward strand.
AAAACAATCCAAAATTCGTATTACAGACTTTTCTATTTATTGGACAACAAATTAGATTTTATTTACAAACGATTAACCGGAAATGATACTTTACTTAAAGCTCACTGCTATTTTAAACATGGAATTGGCGGGAGGTCATGTGTTGGCCACATCAGATTTTTAAGTTTGTTCTACTAGTCCCATGGGACATCATCGAAGTTCGCCAATACATAAATACGTTAATTTTGCATCTCTACAAATTGTTCTGTATGAAATAATACTTTTGTAATTAGAAAGAATGAATCATAGAGAGTTGTTGCGCTAAACTTGTAAAAGCTACTTTTTTGTCCTTGAGTTAATTGAACACCCTCCCCCACCCTGGTACATTGATCGTAAAATAATTAAATTATTTAGGTAACTAAATTCTTTACAAGATTAATTACGAAGTCTTTTACGCTAAACTGATGTGTTACGGAGTTATTGCAGTGTAAATTAAAGAGAAACTCAATTATATCCTATTGTTAGCTTCATAGTTCCGTTGCTATTAATCGTGCAAAAAACTTAATATCAAATTTGTAGGAAATTTTGTCTACTACAAGATAGAAAATAACTTATTATACGCTATAATGCACCAGAAAAAGTTATAAGCAATAAACTAAAAACAGTGCCGATTTTCGGTGGTTTTTTACAAGATGATTGATGGAGCGGTGGAGGGGTAATCGTAGAAAATTGGAATTTTCAATAACCCACTATCCCATACAATATATCAAAAATTCAGAACTACCCGACCTTTTGTAGAGTACCCTTCTTTTTCAGCCTCCGATCACTGGACTAATCAAGGGAGGTATTGTTTTTAGTCAAATAATTCAGTAGTGAATTTCTCATGAATAAATATATTTGTAGTATGACGGCGTCTGTATACGTGTGTGACTATTATTAAGTATAATAATAATTTAAACAGAGTAATATTTTTCCTCTTTTGCAATTATGATAAAGGAGAAATAAGACCAATATGATTTACTTAAATATCTAAATATAACTCGAATTAGAAACAAAATCATAATACGATAAATTTTCCAAATATTTAGAAAACAACAGTTATTTATTCTAAAAAAAAAAAAAACAAGTCAAGGTAATATTATATTATATAATGTTGTAGATTATTGCTAAAGATTCTAAAGGTGATTATGAATAAAAGTTATGATAAACATTGACGATGACCAACTTGAAAACGGTTGTAAATAAAATTATGTAACATGTTATATTTGCTATATCATTTAAAAAAATTATTTTGTTGTTTTCTTATATATCTAGGAACTGCCACTTTTTGATCCTGAAAAAGCAGGACATCGTGCCGGACATATTACAAAATTCATTTTAATATATGAGAAGCGAATAAGGAAAATATCGTTATACCATTCATGTGCAGAATATACAAATATATAAGTATATGCAAATTTCGATAAAATAATTACTACAAGTTATAATACTAATAATTTATTTATAAAAATGAACAATATATACAAGTGTAAGATTCACTTTGTGGCTGCGTGTCGCTGGTTTGAAATGCAGGCAGAAAGCACTTGACTTTCCAAAGTATAAATACATTCCTAGAAAAATAAACAACGCTCGACGCTCCAACCTTATCGCCCATATATTCCTGACAATACATAGTTCTATAGTAATTCACCCAACTCTACAAGCAATGAGCTTTGATAGTTCTCACTATCAAGGAAAGAAAAGATTATAGTATAATACTGTATGTTTATATCATATCTCTGTTCTATATTCAAGTTAATAATAATTGGGAAAAATGAATTAATTAAAAACTTACCTGTTTTATAGTTTTTATCTCAGAAGTGGGATCTGACTTAATTGGGCATTATTTAAAAAAATATATATATTTTGTTATTGAAAAAAATATACATTTCACAAACTCCGACTGTATGGCGTTGTCTTTATGTGTTGTTTATTTTTCATCCCTTCTAGGAATGTATAGTGCTTCATGCCTGTAAAAGTTTACAGTCACTGACACTTAACAAAACATAAACCCGTAAGAAAAATTTGTTGGCCTGCTCGTCGTCTTCACTTAAATCGTCAATTATATTAAATTGTACGCAAAAGACGATAATTACGTTGGTAATACTTGTGTGGAAACTAGTATTAAATTAATTCAGGACTATGAATATTGTTTGCCAAGATGTGTAACAAATGTCGAACGCAGCACAGAGGTATAACAGCGATGCAAAGCTTTCTGAGAAACGGGGTTGTACATACCTTCCAAGCCGGACCGGGAAAATTATTCAAAATATTAAAATTAAATTTTAATTACCCGTAAACTGTTCCAACCGGTGGAAATAAATTCTACAAAGTATAATGCATCTCAAAAGCAAAATTTATAAATGTTATTAAATAAATACCGTGATTATTTTTACTCAAAATTTAATCGAAATGGGATACATAAAATTTTCCGAAGTCGTAATAAGTCGTAATAATCAAAGAATTATTAGATAGACATTATTCAAGAATCAAATTCAACAAATATTTCTCTTATTTCATTAGTGAAGAAGAAAACGGGTGATATGCGTCTTCATAAAGATTATCGCAAATTGAATAATGTTACTGTTAAATGAATAAATAAATAAATGTATCATCACGGCATATTGCCTATTACTGGGTGGGACAGTATCTGCAACTCATGTAGACATTGGTAGTGATGATATATTTCGCCGTGTGGGCGCTTACCAGGCGTCACCTCACGGACACTCATGGCTGGTGTGGGGAGTGCACCACATGGATCTCTTGTGTGCGATTAGGGGTCTGCACTGGCCGGGGTCGAGCCCGGGTCACCGAATTGGTAACCAGATACTATATGCGCGCGGTCACGCGACCCCACATGTTACTGTTAAAGGTAAATATTCTTTACCGCGTATAGAGGATCAGTTTGATCGTACATGGAAATATGAATTTTATGGGCTACCATCTGCTCACACAAAAATGTTCCCATTATCTTTCAGAGAATAGAATGATGGGTAAGATTTTAGGCTCATATAAAAGTAATATAACTGTGGCGTATATCGATGATATGTTAATACCATCTAGATTTATCAAGGATGGAATTAAAAACTTGGAATTAATTTTGAAAATATTGCGAAAGGAAGAGTTAACATTAAAACTTAGTAAATATGTGTTTTTGCAACTAAAATCAATTATTTAGGATTTGAAATTAGTCGTGACGGCATACGGCCGGATGAAGTAAAAATTAAAGCTGTAAAAGATTTCCCAGTACTGCAAAATGTACAGAATATTAGACAGTTTATTGTATTAACAAATTATTTCTGACAATTTGTAAATAAATATGGCTGAGTAGCACAGCCTCTTACAAAATTGTTAAAAAAGGAAACGTGGAGTTGAATAGAGTAGCAATTAATTGGTTTCGAAAAATTGAAACAAATTTTAATTTAACGTCCTATTTTGGCTAATTGTAATCCTCATAATGAAACGGAAGTGTATATCGTTGCGAGAAGTTGGGTATAGCAGGTACCCTACTCCAAAGACAGGACAATGGTGTAATATAGTTTACAGACTACCGCATACTGCGGTCGTCAAACAAACGGTTGTGAAACAAAATTTCATTCTTAAGGCTGTAATGTAGCTATTCTCAACAAAACACGAAAAATCGCAGTTTTTTGACAAGATTTTCTCACTTACTATACATTGTACGTAAATTTTTTTTTTAATTCAGATAGTGCTAGTGATTCTTAACAAAGTTACGTATAGTATTTTGTATTTTTTTTCTTAGTTTATTGTTAAAATTAAACTGAAACTTGTTCATCTCGCAAAGTATGCTTTCTTTATATCAAAATCGTATCTACACTGCAATGCAGATAAACTCAAAGTTAATATGAAATGAAAGATAAAACTTTAATTTAAGTAGTAACGTATCAATTATTTAAATTTTCTTTATAGTAAAGTCAGAAAAAAATAGACAAAACGTAACAAATTCAAGATTTTTCATTACGTTTATTTACCACTGCAAGTATGAATTTAAATGTAAATTTCATGCATGATGAAAAAGAGACTTTACTTTACCATTATTTTGTAATAATGTATTTTAAAATCATGTATTTGTTACATATTTTGAGTAGAAATAAAACATATGTTAGTTAAAGCTTTGGCCGAATAGATGGCGCTAATATCGGTATTTAAAAATCTTGTTTGTAACTCCGCCCTTCGAAATTGTGGTGGGGTAGCAGAGAATTGGAAAGATTTTGTGATTCCTTGCGATTTCATGAGTTTTTGGCAAATCTAGTAATTTATAATCTGAAAAAATTTAAACTAAAATATCACAATTTTTATTATTGCTAGGTATATAAGTATTTGTGTTTACTTAAGAATAAATAGGTAAAAAGTAGAGACCATTATTTTTACACTACTAATTATTATAATCATACTATTTAGCGAATTCGACAGGTTTTCTGCATTTTTAAGTGGATTATGTACATAATCACTTTTGGTTACCTTTATAATATACCTACTGGTAAACAACTTCCAACTCTGCAAACCTTTCTCGAATTATCATTAGTAACAAATTGAGTAAAGAGATCTTATTATAAATACTATTGTAGTTATGAAATTTCTGAGTAGCTACTAGTAACTTATCGCTTGCATCAGTCAAAAGTGTATAATCAGGGATGATTGTAATTACCGCAAAATAGATTCTTTTGACTAAGCAAATCGTCCAGAAGTACTTAATGATATACCGCGAAAAGTAAATTCCCATTATATAAATACTTAATCCTTCTTCGCATCGGTCTGTTTTCAAGGTTCATACATTTCTAAGATGATTTAATTTGTATAATCCAGGATGATTACGGCCATGTAAATTTTCATCAAGAAATTATAATATAATGTTAGCTATGATATTTTGTGTTATTTTCTTTTTGATGTTCTACAAGAGATTAGAAAATGTTTGACAAAAATTAAGTTAATTAATACATAATATAATAATGAAAAATCTTGAATTTGCTGCATTTTGTCTATCTTTTTTTCTAACTTTACTATGAAGATACTTTAAATAATTGATACGTTCCTAGTTAAGTTAAAGTTTAATCTTTTATTTCATATTAATTTTGAATTTCTCTGTATTTCGCTGTAGGTATGATTTTGATTAAACATACTTTTGCAGATGAATAATTTTCAGTTTAATTTTAACAATAAATTAGGAAAATAAATAAAAATATACTTTACGTAATTTTGTCATGAATCGTCAGCACTATTTGAATTAAAAAAAATCTGATGTGGCCAGCCCATAACCTCCCGCTGCATGGGTATTAAGCCATGCAGTATAAATAAAGCAATCATTATGTTCAAATATTTTTACACTAACTCATAACAGTTTTTACTTTACATTTAACAAATATATCATACACAACATAAATTTCACAAATATTGACAAAACTAATAGAAACATTTAACAAAAAAACAAAATAGTACTCGCATCTTGACACAAAGTATTTTCAAACCCGTATTCTGGAAGACAACGAAGCATATCAATAGTACTTCTAATATTTATGCATGAATGAAAATATTTTATTTTTACAAACATTAATTTTATTAGATTTATTTATTTATTTATTTATTTATTTATTTGATTACACTGCCCGACAGGCGAAAGCCTAATAATGGAGCAGGAATAATACACAAAGTACATAATATAAATAAGCAAACATACAAATAATACGTAAGATATACAATATAAATATGCAAAATAGAGATATACAAAATACAATAGAATGATAGAATGGGTAAAATGTTGAAAAATAAATAGTTAAAGTCTAATATAGATCTGAAGGCGTTAAATTTGATTGACAGCTGTCAAGAATTGCTTAGGTTTGAGAAGAAAAATATCAACTGCAGAAAATATAAAATTGTAAAGTTGACACATACGATAAATAGGCGATGAAGAAAATACATTTGTACGGGGCGTTGGAAGGTAAAAAGTTGTGAAACTACGCGTGGCAATGGTGGGAGTGTGGAAGGAAAGGGTAGTGAGACTCTTAGGGTCATCAATTTCTCCGTGAATGAGTTTACAGAGGTAGTGTACAGAGATTATATCACGTCTTTTTAAAAGGCTAGGCATATTAAACATTTTCAATAAGTCGTTATAACTGACGGGATAATCTGGATAATGATGATGCATTTTGAAGATTCAAATACATATATTATTACTACATTCTCCTTAACACGGTTTCATTATTAATTTTAATGTAATTGTTTCCTGACAGTGACATTTGTTTAAATATGTCAAAATTGTGATTGAAATATTGTTCTTGTTTGAGGCATACGCAAAATGATATGTGAAAATAAATTATATTATAAATTTATATTTAAAATTATTTAGAGTTATTTACTAAATGCTATTATCGTAGAATTGAACATTGTACCATTATATTTAATTATTATTAGTAAAAGTTGCTGAAAAATTATATTCAATGTATTTTTTTCAAGAAAAACTGCTAAAAACTTGTATATGTGATACTTCCGGTTATCCGATATACATTAAAAACTAGTTTCTAGTTTTTTTTTTTTTTTTAATAAGTACAATGAATACAGTAAAATACTTATAGAAATAACTTTTTCTTCTTTTCAACGATTTTTTTACAAAACTATTTGTTTTCTTTATTAAATGTCATTCCTATCAAAGCCGCCTTTTTATTTCAATAAATTAAACTATTTAAATATAATAAAATTTGCATATAGTACGACACAACTAAATATTAAATCTCCTAACAAAGTGGCTGATAAATATAATTTCCTAACAAATAAAAGTATCTCATCAAAAAATGACATAACGTGAAATTATTACAAATAAAATAATTAATTAAAGAGATAAATTTATAAAGAACTTTGTTAGGAGATTCAAATACCGGTCCTAAATGTAACATATCTTTGAGTTCTAGCAATTGCAATAATTTGCAAGATTTTTTAAATTTTGCAAATTTATTTTTCCGATATTTCATTATTTTATCTAAAGGACTCCCTCTCCCCTAAATAAATCGAAATATCTGATTGGTAACCCGTTTTTGGGAAACGTAGAAATTGCATTGTTCTTAATGCTAACGTAGTCATTGATTCGTTCTTCGGATTTGGCTTCGGTTATGGTACCGTGGATTGGTAAATTCAATTCTTATAAAATAGGGGATTGGTATAAAAAGAAATTCATTAAAATAAAGTGTATAGTTTTCATTTGCACGTTGTGTACAGTGGAAGTCTTGTAATAACTATATAAACATGGAAGCTAGTAAGTGTAAAAGGAAAAGAGTTTTGAAATATGCTGTCAAATTTAGTAGTGTCGTTTACATAGTTTTTATGAGGTACACAAGATATTATATACCCTTATAAAAACTAAGTAAAAGACACTGCTAAATTTGATAGCACAAAATCTTAATTCGTAGATGGCCTTGATCGGACTTCAAAAATTTTAATGTATATATTTTTTTTAAATATGTTAAAATTATTCATCAGGGCTATTTTATAAAGACGTGGTAGTATATAACCTTATCATTTGTAAAAAAATATTAATTTTTAAACATATCAACCGATTTAAAAAAATTATTGAAAACTGAAAAGAAATCATGAATATTATATCCAGATTCAAGGATAATTCCATATTGCAAAAAGACACTTTTTATGTTATACGGAAAATACAGACAAATTGAAAATATAAAACAATACTATGTCGAAAATTATATCATTAATAAATATACAGTACAGTTTAGTTTACAAATTACTTATAATTTAAGTAAAAATTATTCATGTAACCAATGCAGACAGAAAGTATTATACATAAAGTATAAAATAAATATTCACTTCTCTACTGACAGAGAACTCTGTTCAAATATCAAAGCATAATATCACAGACCAGAGACACTATATAGACAAGAAACTCCCTAAGAATATCTCTAACCACGTTTTGATTGTGACACAGGTCGCCAATGGCGCTGTTCAGATTAAAAGCGGTAATTTTAAAATCTTTTAAATATGAATATTTGAAAGTAATTCACAGAAATAAATCTGTATTAAAGGAATAAATTATCAAGTTGAATTAAATTCAACTTAATAATTTATTCCTCTATACAGATTTATTTCTGTGAAGTAAAAGATACAAAAACAAGTATAATTTTATATAATGGATAAGAAAAAAAGACAAGTATATTTAAGTAAGCATTTTTATTTTATTATTTACAAATTATGTTGTTTTATAACTAGATATGTATTTCCAGAATTAAGTTCTTATCATTAGTAAGCACAAATAGAAAGAAAAATTCAAAGACTATTCAACATGTAAACCATTCCAGAAATCAACAACCCGTTTCACTATATTCGACTTAATAAATGCAAGAATAACCTTAACCATATAGGATTAAAGTTTTACAACAAACATTCACATTATTTGAAAGAAATTAAAACTAAAAAAAGTTTGTTTCCTTAAAAAATTTCATTATAACGACTTTCTTTGTGATAAGTCCTAACTTTACTCCAATTTGTAATTATTAAACTAATCATTATTTTATTCTATTTTATGACGCTTATCAATATTGCATTTATCAAAAGAATTAAATAAATTATTATTACTATTATTATATCTTGGGTTGGACTTTATCGTTTGTTAACATAGTAATTAACTTACTTTTACGAAATTTAGGTGTTTGTGGAATAGTCTTTTTTCCCAACCTCTTGACATTGGGCAATTGCGATGTTCCAGGTACCGGATTAGGGACCAACTCTTTTGTTGTTTGAAAAGAAGTATCTCCGCTCGAAGCAGAAATGCTGCTACTATGAAATGTTGTTTCTGGAACCGAATTAGGGACAGACTCTTCTATTGTATGAAATGAAATACCTTCCCTCGAAGCAGAAATGCTGCTACTAAGAAATGTTGTTTCTGCAATTTTAAATATTGATGTTAATAAGAATTGTACACATACAGACATTTTTGTTTATATATACTAGCATAAATTATCCTGTATGAAACATTAAATACTAATATAAATTATAGGAATTGTAGACAAAATATATGTACCTGGTAAATGAAGAGATGGTATGCTACCATGTTTCAGATTTGTTCTATTCTTATTCGACTGGAATTTGCTATCATTACAGAAATGAATGTCGCAAATCCTGTAGTTCGACTGAACTTTCGTCCTTTCCTTCTCGAGAAGATCTTGTCTTCTAATAACTTGCATCCACTGGAGGAAAATCTAAAGAACCCATACAGCATATAAGTAATATATCATAACCAAATGATGATACGCGAGAAATTGAGTTTCAGTAACATTATAATTCATAATATTTTAGTAATACATAAAAATGTACAGTTGTCACATTTTCAATGTTTTTCTCTTGAAGAACGTAGAAAATATATATCGAAAAGCATATGAAACAAGCAAAGGAATATTCAAAACAGGATCCAATTTAAAAAAATGTTACATTCTGTACACCTTTTAAAAGTTTTATAATAATGAACATCAACTAACCTTTTCATCCTTAGGAATGCCATGCATAATTTGGTTTTTGCTGCTGTTTATGCACTCAGGCACACAACAAACATACACCATCATAATTACTTTTCTAGCAAAGTATAAAACGCCAAACACTAAACGATGAAGTAACTGTAGTAAGAATTACCCGTTTAATATTAGGTTTTAATGAACTAAATTGACACACTGACAGAATTATAAATAAACAAAACAATACAACTGCAATACAAAACATTGATATCAGGTAATCTGATATTTTATATGAAATTAATATTAAAGAGTTTTTAGGATTATATTATCACATTCTTCCAGCCATTAAATTCAGTACTGAATGTAGTCTTGTAGATATGTAGGTTGCCGACGTTGTCTGTTTGATCGTCGAGTTCCTTCACTGGTTAGGTTCTCCGGAGCCAGCGACGGTTGTTGTATTTGTTGGTGATTTTCTGAAAAATCTAATCTTTGAGATGGTGTAGATTCAGTCTCTAGGTCCGGTACTGGCGGTCGTAATTGTTGTGGGTTTTCTTGTATAGGTGTAGATGTAGTTATAGGTATAGATTCAGTCTCTTCTTCTCCGTCAGATTCAAAGTTTATGTTACCTCTGGGGGCCAAATGCCTGTTACTAACAGTTGTTTCACGTCCGTCATTATAACGAACAAATGAATAATTAGGGTTCGACTGTAGGATTTCTACCTCCTCGACGAGATTATTCTTATTTTTATTATGGGATTTAAGAAAAGCAGTTCCACCTTGTGCTAGCCAAGTAGGAATTGAGGTCCCTATAGTAGACTTCCGGTTGTAACGGAACATGCGTTCATGTGGAGTAGCATTAGTAGCTGTGCACAGCAGCGATCTAATTGAATGTAGGGCATCTGGAAGTACAAGTTCCCATCTTTCAATAGTAAGTTTATTTGTTTTTAGAGCCAGTTGAACCGTTTTCCAAATAATGCCATTGTACCTTTCTACTTGGCCGTTTCCTTGTGGATTATATGCGGTTGTTCGACTCATGGCTATACCTTTTTTTTGAAGAAAATTTTGAAATTCAACAGACATGAAAGAAGCACCACGGTCGGAATGAATATATGATGGCATTCCAAACATAACAAAAATCTGATCCAAACGGCTTATGACAGTAGAAGTTGTTATGTCAGGACAAGGGAATGCAAAAGGAAATCGCGTATATTCGTCTACAATAGTTAAGATATATTTGTTTCGTGTGTTGGAAGGAAGAGGTCCTTTGAAATCGATAGATAATCGCTCAAAAGGTGAAGTGGCTTTTATGAGTGTTGGAGTATCCCTTCGGCGGTAAAACTGAGGCTTAATCTCAGCGCAGGTAGGGCATCCTTTAATCATATTTCTTATTTGTTCTGTAGAGAATGGTAAATTTTTAGTTCTTACCCAATGAGTCATGCGAGTAATACCAGGGTGGCAAAGGGTTTTGTGCAAATGGTAGAGTTCTGTATTCGCGTCTGCAGCTATACTCGAACAAACTCTGGACAACGTATCAGCTATTATGTTTTCTTTTCCTGGCCTATAAGCTATGTCAAACTTATATTCTGATAATTCCAGTCGCCAACGTTCAATTTTCTCATTTTTAATTTTGCTTGAATGATGTTTATTTAGCATAAAAGACACGCATCTTTGATCCGTTATCACGGTAAAATGTCTTCCAAGCAAGAATTGACGCCACTTCCTTATAGATTCAATAATAGCGTATGATTCTTTTTCGATAGCTGAGTGGCGTCGTTCGCTGTCCGATAGGCTGCGAGAAAAAAATGCGACAGGTCTACCTTCTTGTGACAAAGATGCAGCTATAGTATGTTCGGAGGCATCAGTTTCTATAGTAAACGGAATATGATCATCAATAGCTTTTACCATTGACTTAGCTATTTCGGCTTTCAGAGTTTCGTATGCTATTTTAGCTTTATCATTAATAGGGTACGCTTCAACTGTAGTAAGATGTCTGATCTTTTCCGAGAATCCTGGTATCCACTTCGAATAATGAGCGAACATTCCTATGGCTCGCCTCATAGACACTGCATCTTGAGGGATAGGTAAATCTAATAGTGGACGTAAACGATCAACGTCGGGCTTGATTTCATTATTTGATATAGAATATCCCAATAAATTTATTTGAGATTGTCTAAAGGTGCTTTTTTCTAAATTGAGGGTAAGGTTGAATTCTTTTACTGCTTCCATAAATTGTTTTAGTTTTCTATCATGGTCGTCAACATCAACTCCACAAATAGTAATATCGTCAAGATATGGATACACACCTTTCAGATTTTTCGTTTTTATGATTGTATCAATAGTTCTCTGGAAAGCCGCCACTCCATTGGTCACACCAAACGGTATTCTTTTGAACTGGTACAAATTACCATTAGCTTCAAAAGCAGTATACTTTTTATCTTCTTTAGCAATCGGCACTTGATGGTAAGCGCTACGAAGGTCAATCTTACTGAATACATGATATTTAGCAACTTTATTAACAAGATTCTCGATATTAGGCAGGGGATATGCATCTAGGTCTGTAAATCTATTTATGGTTCTAGAGTAATCTATTACCATTCGTTTCTTTTTATTAGCATTAGATGTAACTAGAACTTGAGCTCTCCACGGTGATGAACTCTCCTCAATAATTCCGTTTTCAAGTAAAGTTTGTATTTCTTTTCGGATGAATGCTTCGTCATCGTTAGAGTGTCGTCTTGATTTGATAGCTATTGGACGACATTCTTTATCTAAGTGTTCAAAGAGTCTGACGGATCTTACGTTAGCACTTTTAAAAGAAGCGCACGTAATAATAAGCGGAGATTGGGGTCCATCAAAATCGACTTGCAATGAAGAGTGTCGCTCAAAAAGAGAAGTGCCTAATATGACTTCAACACACAGTTCCTTCATTATTAACAGTTCTACATTTTCGTGACGATGGCCTCCAACTTTTAAAGTGGCATTACATTTACCAAGTACTTCAGCACGATGATCCTGCGAAGCTAAAGTTATAGTTTCAGTATGGGGTAACATTTTGAGGCCATATTGTTTCACTACATTTTCATTAACAAAATTGTTCGTGCTCCCGGTATCAATAAGAGCTCTAACGGGGTATCCATTTATTTGCGCGATAACAGTAGTTTTCCGTAGTAAAGAAGGGGCAGCAGCTGACATTACCATACAGTTAGATAATTGATTCTCTTGAGAGGCTATCAACTCCTCCGAGTTCGTGGACGCTGAAGTAGATTGGTTCTTACATACTTTTGCAAAATGCCCTCTTTTGCCACAGTTCAAGCACTGGATATTCTTAGCAGGACATTCTGTTCTTGGATGACGAAAACCACCACAAAAGTAACATTTTTGTTTTGTTTTCTTTGAATTTTGATGAAAAGCATTGATTATTTTATCAGTAACAAAACTCTGAGACTGAGACAAAGCTTGTTCTAAAGTTCTTGCTTGTTTGAATGCTTCATCTAAGGTAACAGTTGTATTTTCGAGGATTCTTTGGCGTATACTAGCCGATGTGAGACCAGAAATGAAAGCATCACGAATAGCTAAGTTACGGTGTTCATCTGCAGTTACAGATTTAAATTCGCATTCTTTCGCTAACAGATTTAATGCTTGCAAATATTTATCAACAGTTTCGTCGGGAAGTTGACGTCTAGAGGCGAGTTGATGACGAGCGTATACTTCGTTCTTGGGTTTCAAATAGATTTCATCGAGAGTAGATATCGCGGATTTATAGTCTTTACATTCACTGACATGAGTGTATATTTCTGGAGACAAATAATTTACTAGAAGTTTTAATTTAGTTTTCTCATCAGGAAGAGGTTCTCCCAAACTCTCAGTAAAATTAGAAAAAGTAACTTTCCAATGTGACCATTTAGATGAGTTATCTCCACTTGTATCTTGAGGACTTATTTCGAACTTCGTTGGTTGTAGGAATTTATCCATATTAGTAGTATATATTTAGTTCATTAAATTGTAGTAAGAATTACCCGTTTAATATTAGGTTTTAATGAACTAAATTGACACACTGACAGAATTATAAATAAACAAAACAATACAACTGCAATACAAAACATTGATATCAGGTAATCTGATATTTTATATGAAATTAATATTAAAGAGTTTTTAGGATTATATTATCACATTAACAACGACCGTTATCTTCAAAGTGACGTTTGTTTAAATTTGAAAACAAGCGACGCACACGTGATTAGCTGCTGGTGGCGCTTTCTGCGACCCTGCGACCTGTGTACGAACTAGTTACCCCCACTCCTTTAATGAAAAATTCGTTGCATATGAGCGCGCACAGCATGCATAATATTCTCCCTAATTCATAGAAACTCAAACGGTGCACAAAATATCTTCATCTTTGTTCAACATCTATAGTGGGGGAACGTTACGGGCCAGCCTCCCGCTTTCCACCCCCTTTACACTTGCAAAACCTTAGATGGTCAGGGACGGGTACATAACAGCCTTAATTCACTTTTAAAAACATTGGCAGTAGTTAGAAGCTTAAAGAAATTCTGAGTATATTTAATCGGTATAAATGTCAAGTTGTAATTGACTGTAATGCCTTAAAAAGTGCATGTTTGAAACAGAATCTAATACCAAGAATTTCACGTTGGGGGTTAGATCTCCAAGAATTTACATTTACAGTTGGATACCGACCGAATGAGTCATATAGATGCTTTGAGCCGTAATCCGGAAACTACAGAGCAACCGGCATAAGAAATGCAAATTTTTAAAATAGAAACCGCTGATTGGGTGTTGTCGACCTAATTAACCAATGAAACAGTTTGCGAAATTCATGATATAATTTCGATGACTCTTGAAACCGAATACGGGAAAAGTATTTATAAAAATTATGCCTTACGTGATGGACGAATCTATAGAATCACAGCGCGACAGCGCGAGGTATTCAGTGGGTGGTACTTAAAGGGTTACGTGTGCAAATTGTCCATAGTGCACATGACGAAATGGGGCACTTTTCCGTAGAGAAAACGTTAAAGAAATTATGTGAAACATATTGGTTTCCAAAGATGAGAACGTACGTGCAAAAATACATTTCTTGCTGCATTTCATGTATTTACAATAAAATTCCAGCTGGAAAGAAGGCAGGATTTCTAAATCCAATTGAGAGAATTCCAATACCCTTTCATACTCTACATATAGATCATTTAGGCCCATTTCCGAAATCACTTTAAGGTAACACGCATTTAATTGTTGTTGTTCATGCTTTCACAAAATGTGTCTTTGTAAAAGCGGTGAAATCTACCAATAGTAAAAAGGTTATCAAATATTTAAATAAACTATTATTTATCAGATAGAGGTACAGCCTTCACATCAAAAACATTTTTAAAACGGGAGTAAAACATATTTTAAATGTTGTGGCTACACTACGAAGTAGCGGTCAATTTGAGTGATTTAATAGAACTCTTTTATCAGCATTTTCAATTAGTTGCGAAGATGCAGATAAATGGCAAGATTACATAGGAAAAGTACAATTCGCTATGAATAATACGTACAGTAAAAGCACAGATAAAATACCAAGTGAATTATTTTTCGGGTCCATTTTCAAATTCATTATTAACAGCGGAAATATAAGTTGAACAATCACGTTCACGTGATATTAATGTAGAGCGTGAAGAAGCAACCGAAAAATTATTGTTTGATTTTTTGCATATATTTGATAAAATAAAAGCGACATTCAGATATGGTAGTATTCGAGAAACAAATTATTAACGAGGGTGCTAGTAAGAAATTAAAACCACCATACGCGGGTTCTTTCATAGTAAAAAGTATCGCGGAATGAGAGATTTGTGATCTCCGTAGATCAGATAGAAGCCGCCGGGCTAAATAATACAGTGACCGTCAACAAGTTTAGTTGCGAACCGGAGCGGTCCTGCAGCTGGAGGTATGTCTTCGAACTCACCGTGTCAAAGTGGTGCGAGTGATGAAGACTTAGGGTTGAAATCAGAACATAGTTCAAATACTGATAATTGTTTATAAACTTTAAAACCCTCCTCGGGAACGAGGAGATAATCAGGATAGGCCGAATGTAAGATTCACTTTTCGGCTGCGTGCCGCTGGTTTGAAATGCAGGCAGAAAGCACTTGACTTTCCAAAGTATAAACACATTCCTAGAAAAATAACCAACGCTCGACGCTCCAAACCTTAGAGGCTGGGTGACTGGGTCATTTGTGTTGTGACCAGTGTGTAATGCAGATGTGTGTAAGTGTCAATAAAACGAGCAGTTTGGTGTAATGAAAAGTGAGTGATTAAACTCACGGTCATTCTAATTGTTGAACAGGTATGATGATCGGATGCAAATCAACAGATGCTTGATTGATATGTTTATACACTGTTTGTATATTTGATATGCATGGTATATGTGAAGTATACATTTGTATTATTTGTTTGTAGCCACAACGTGTAGTTATATCCTAATATCCGAAGGGTTGTCTGGGACAACCTTGGGTCCATAGAGCCTCGTGCTCTGAAGGTGGCTAGAGTACATAGTGGAGAAACACCGAGTGGGTCTGGGACCCACAGGCCTCTAGGAGGTCGGACTCTGGGAGTTCAACATGGGGGGGACATGTGTTGGTGGCTATGGTACTGCTAGTGACACCAAATGAGAGGCTGCGATCCATAAGAACGTCTGGGACGTTAAGGATAAACCTGGGGTTTATTATGATAGGTCTGGGACCTATGTGTGTTCGTAAGCTAAATTCTCATGATGGGTCTGGGACCCATGGCCTCTTGGAGGTCGAGCTCTGGGAGCTTAACATGTCTGGGACATGCGTGGCGACGGTATCGCTAGTGGCTTAAAGCGATAATTTACAAGAGCCGTATTCCAGCATATTGTCCCTGCACTAGGTGCATACTTTTGCGGATAGGGGTACCGGAACCCACGAGGTGCTAGGCCGTATTTAATATGCGGGGCGCCTGCCCAAGTCTGGGACTTGGGAGTAACCTATTCCTGCCCCCCTCCTTTCTATCTCATTAGATGATAAGACATGCCTGTATTAATTGTTGTGATTAGAATGACAACGTATATTTGTAACACCTAGGGAAACGCGCCCTAGAGGAGCTGTCCGATGCTGACGACCTCGTGTGCGTGTGAAGAAGAGGACGCCGATAACAGGTCAATAGAAATGTGAAATGTATATTATATTAATGCATGTATTATCGCCCATATATTCCTGACAATACATAGTTCTATAGTAATTAGCCCAACTCTACATGCAATGAGCTTTGATAGTTCTGACTATCAAGGAAAGAAAAGATTATAGTATAATACTGTATGTTTATATCATATCTCTGTTCTATATTCAAATTAATAATAATTTGGAAAAATTAATTAATTAAAAACCTACCTTTTTTATAGCTTTTACAAGTTGCAATTTTATTCTATAAACCATTACGCACAATAAAGAAATGAGTTATACAATTTAGAGTTATTTGTTACTAAATTTATTAGTACATTTTTTTGTTTTCTTGTGTCGCTCTTAATAAATCTTTTTTCTCTATAAATTGATTGTATATTTTGGCCCAAGTACTTATATTATCATAATCTTCATAAAAATTTGTATAAATTGCAGTTCGGTTTGCATGGTCTCTAGGTATATATCTAATTTATTTCTTGTATCTGTCCACTCAGAGTTGATTTTAAAAAATAATCTCTTGACCGTATGCTTGATCGCCAAACTAGGGATCCGGGTTCGGTCCCGACCAACGCCAAAATTATTTTTCCAATTTTAAACCGCACAAAAGTGGCCCCGGGCTACAATTCTTACGCCAGCAATGAATGTCCGTGAGGTAATGCCTGGTAGACGTCCGTATCATCATAATTACCGATATCTGTGTTCTAAGCAGATTTGCGCATCCAATAATACTCAATAGCGGTTTCTCCACTTGGTCAATGACCTCCGATATTTATCACAGCAGAAAAGAAACAACACCGTGTTAAGACTGCGTTACAAGCCCTTTATGAAAAATGCGGCCAAATTTCAAACTATACCGGCAAAACGCATTGGTTTACCCCGATAGATGCCTCTGCTAACTTTATGATGACATCTATTAACCAAAGGCATAATGCAGTATTAGAGCGAATTTGAATTTTTGTTACACTGATTTGCATGAATGTATAGCTTGCGTCGTTAAATTTTGAAGTGGATTTTCACGCGTTTTATTGTTTCGTGGTTTTCTTTCTCATGTTAGTGTTTTATTATATTTGTTAAAGTGGACAGAAAAACTAACTTGTGCAACTAATAACAAAATGTCGTGGATACACAAAATTATATGTCCACATATTGCAATAGTTTTATTGTACGATTGCTATTTCTTGGATATAGTAATGGTTGATACGGAATCTGAAATTGACGTTGAAATATATAACAGAAATTGTAAATCTTTAACAACATTTTCAACAGCAAAAACGCTGGAAGAAGAAGAAGAAGATAACACTTATTATTTAAAAATTAACTTCTCTATTCCAAAGATTGAAATTCACCTAATTACCTACATGATACAGGACAAGGAGTATATACAGTACGATATATGTGACATTGCATGCATATGCGAAATAGAATTAATGCTCATCGCTGAAGGATTTGATTCAGATGGTTATGGTCCTTTGTACAAAAACATTATATGTGTTGCAGAGGATTTCAGCTTACATTTGTGCGATTGTGGTACTTGTAAAAGCATAACAGATTTTATTTAATATTTTAAAGATGGCATTTATAAACCAAGAGCAACTTCTAAAGCTGCAAGAATATATAAAAGCTATAAATCTACATAAGAAGAAGTTAAAAAGATTAAAGCGTGATATTAATGCGTTTTGCAAAGTCAGAAATATGTTTGCAAGTTTTAGCAATTTAAGTATTAATAATGAGTTCGAAGAAGGTGCAATTCAACGAAAATGTTAAAATTCATCATATGATTGTTTGGGTGTACGCATACAATCAAGCTAGAAAAAGTCATTGGATACAAATGGCTGCAGATAGAATCCGGTTTAGGTATAAAATTGATACTTTTTATAAAATTATACTTGAACCCATCTTGAAGCAAAAACATGAAAAAATACTTTAAAAATAGTTGTATGGGAAAACGTCGTTCACCTTGTTCCCATCAGACATGACTTCAACCAACTGGTTTGTGATGAGCCATGCTGCTGCCGGGGTTCAAGGTTTAGCGCAGGTGTTGTCGAAACTGGTTTTGAAACTGGTTATGAGGATCCAGTTTGTGCAGGTTTCAACTTGTCTAAATACGTTCGTACAGGATGTAACGATGAGTCATGCTGCAGCTGCAGAAGTCATGTACTAAAAATAGAATAGTTTTTTGTACAAATTTACTGGTATAAAACCAGCGTCAATTCTATAGAACTTCGTACACACAAGTTACCGAACAGTGTACATAATCCTCACCAACATCACGATGGCTTCAATACTTAACAAAGTCAACCAGCTCGCTCAAGTAAAACCGTTAATCCCTGCTGATCAACTTGGTCAAGAGAAAAAGCATCAAATTGTCAAGATAGTTAAAACTACAACAAAATATGGAGAACGCATCCTCATGGAGTTGGAAACATGCAAGGTGTTTTTGGGTCTATCGTTTAATAAATTGACTCAACAGGACATTGATGAACTAAATAAAGATGCAGATGCTGCGAAGCTATATTTAATATTTAAGGGAAAAATTGGGAAAATAAATCAAGTTGAATTTTCCGAATGAATAATTTAAAGTTGAGCATCAGATCATAGTCAAGCATAAGTAACTGAACAGTAACGATTTGCAATCAGAATAAAAATGGCTTCAGTTGTAGTGAAACTTAATCAAATTCCGAATGCTAAACCTATTTGTTATATAAAAAAGCTTAATAAGAGTGAAAAGTATAAAATTATCCAATTTAAGAAGTACGGCGAAAGAATTCTTTTGGAACTTGAAGAATGCGTCCTGTTTCTGGGGGTTCAATTTAGCAACGTAACTCAAGAGGAATTGAACGAGTTGAATCAACAATCCAACTTAGGAAAACTGTATTTCCAATATATGGGTAAAATTGGTCAACTAAATAATGTAAAATTTCTAATTTTTATGTAAAGTATTGTCAATATAATTGTAGAATTAAATGTTGCTTAATAAACAATAATTTTATGTGAATATGTGTTTCATTTTAGCACAACCTTTCATACCCACACACACACACACACACACATACACACACACGTACACTAAATAAAACAAAAAATTAGGTATAAATTTTATTTATTTAAAAGTAATACAAAAAACCTTATAAATACATTATATGTTACATTGCATGCACTATTTTATTAATGGATATCTTCCTCCAGCTTGATCTTCATTAAAATTTGACGACGAATGTATGGTACAACTTTTATACTTTTGAAATTCTTCATTTACACGCCAAGTTTCGGGGAACTTATACCATTGATCCTCAATTTGTCTCTTAGCATACACCATAATAAATTCCATGGGTAATTGGGCTATTTCCTCTGCGCACACAAAATTCAATATACCGCCATGATTGTAGAATGTTTGAAATGCATTTTACATGTTAAATTTATTGTTGAACCATTTTACTAACGAATAAACATTTCGAACGGCATAATTGTTAAGATGTAATTTGCAATATTCTACCGCAATTGGTTCACGCAGCAGAGATAATGCGGGACAACCAATATCATCTAAATTAATTACTTTACTGTGCACATACTTTTGTAACCAATTCTTTTTTTCTAAACGTTTAACGGATATAGTATCAATTTCTGTAGAATTCAACAATTCCTGAATTGTTATACTTATATTAGAGTACGGAATTTCGCCACAACACCACTCTAAATTATGAAAATATTTAGTTAACCAAACTACATTACGTTGTGTTTTACTGCTTAAAGTAGACCAAGAGTACGGTGGTTTAAAAATTTTTGACACACATAATTTACTTTCAATATTAATTATTGCAATTTCCTTGCAAACAAATTCATTATTTTCAAGTATTTTGAATCCTTGCAAATCAACGATGACTAAAGACATTTTTGAAATTCAACGCTTGAACCGTGGAATCAGAATGAACAAAAATGTTTATTCTACAGCGCTTTTATGTACCCAACTGTTATAATCACTACTAAATCCAAGCCATTTTACATAAACCATATCACCTTTTCGTTTCACTACTTTTTCTACTAAATAAACATCAGGATGTTTTACTTTTTGCAATTCATCAGTGTAGAATAATCCGCGAATAGATTGATTTTGATAATCTTTAAGCTCATATGTTGTAGGATTAGTAAGTTTTACCTTAGTAACCACAAATACTTCATTACTCCAATTCGGTGTATAACCTTTCTCAAAGTTACCACGATGTTTACTTATTCGCACATGGTCTCCAACCTTGAACTTTATATTTTTTAAATTAACAGCTTTAATGTGATTATAAGCTGAGTACAGAATTTGTTTTTCATTACTTTTCATAACATCAATCGGTTTCATATTAATTGTTCTATGCTTTGTATTATTGTACTTATTTACAATACTTTGCAAAATATTTAACCACTTATAGGAGCCTTGAAAGCTAAATTCTTTCCACATTAACGATTTAAGTGTGGGGTTGACACGTTCAACTATGCTTGCCTTTTTAGTGCTAAATGTAGAATAATGATTGATACTGTACTTTTTCATTAATTTTTGGAAATTATTATTATAAAATTCTTTACCCATATCAGTATGCATGTTTTTTGGTATGCGATTGCTACGTTTAAAAATGTTTTGCATTGCTTTTGAAACATCACCTCCCGTTTTATTTTTTACCGGCTCAACCCATACATATTTGGAAAAAATATCAATTACTACAAGTATATACCGATAGCCTTTATTTAATTTTGCATATGGTAGCATTTCCACTAGATCTGCTTGAAATGTTTCATCCAAACCTTTTACAATAACATGTCTACGCTTAAAATTAATTCTTGCCGGCTAATGTAGCTCGTTAACAATATCACGTTTAACCTTAGACATATCTGCCGGTTATAATGATGCTTGTGAACTTGGATTAGGTTTCACCGCCTGACTCCCTCGTTCTGATTTGGCAACAGACTGTGACTTCTTTTTAGATGGTTGCTCTAGCTTTAAATGTTTATACAACTCCTCGATATTATGTTCTACTTTTTTAATAATTTGAGTGGCTGTATTCATTATATTAGATGTTAAAATCATATGTCCATCAAGCTTTTTAATAATATTATTTAAAGCTTCTTCCAGATACTTCTTGTTTACAGCATCATTATCATCAGTGGGAACACTTATACTTAAAAGTCGTTTGTTATTTAAATTAAATGTATTACCGTCTTCATCATAGTCATCATAAGCTCTATACTTGGTGGAATGATGTCCAAACTTAAGAGGCATCTTGATACTGAAGTTAAAATATGATACTTGCCTCTTTTAACTCTTCTATTATTGAGACTATTTCATTATTGTGATTATTGTTACCGGCTACTTGTGACGCTAACAACAATTTTAACCTTTCAACAAATTCATTGGGACTATCCCAGTGTACATAATCTATAGGATTCTGATTGTAAATCATATACAAACCACCACCTTCCTTTTGCAGCAAAGTTGGCTTAATAATGATTTTATACTTTTCAGAACGATTCCCTAAAATTTGGCCTGTTGTAGTATTACCCCGCCTATGCGCATTTGTTCTTTTTAATATATCATGATAATTATCCAGGTCGCTTTTTTTAAACCCTACAGGATACTTTTTAAAAATTAACTCGCATAGACCTGGAATTCCAATATACCTTACTTTTTGTGCATCTTTTACGTTGAGAATGACATCATTACCATCGAAATCAATATTTGTATTTCCAATTGTGAACTTATCAGTAGTGGGATCATGTTTAATACCAGTATTGTGATCATAATCTGATGACTCAGAGTACATATGTTCAATGTACTCTCGAGGTAGTGAAGCATATTGCTCAAGGTATTGATCAAATACTTCTCTAGATAAATCAGCTGTAATATCATAAATATTATAAGCATCTTCTTCTTCTTCTTGCGGTTCATGTTCTGCAATAATTTCAGTGTCAACAAATGATGGTAAATCCCGCACCTTTTCTTTGGATTTATTGTCAGATTTTTTTGTTTCTTTTGTATGCTCCAAATTAGCTCTTTCCATTTTCGGTTCAGTTTTAATTCGTTCCTGCTTAATATTGCTAATATCATAAAGTTTACTTGATAAATATTTTAACTTTTTTGTTAATGGTTGATATGATTTTTCAAGATCAATTTCCTTTTCTATAGTACCCTCTTTTAAAGCCTGCAATTTTCTTTTGACATCCTTACGAGCTTTTATTAATCTTTCTTTGAGATTTTTATTCATACCGAAACGGGTTAGAAACAGGTCAAAAACAGCTAAAAACGGGTCAAAAACGGGTTAGAAACAGATAACAAACGGCCAAAAACGGGTCAATAAGAGCTAAAAACTGGTTAATAACAGCTAAAAACGGGTCAATAACGGTTAAAAACGGGTCAAAAACGGGTTAGAAACAGATAACAAACGGCCAAAAACGGGTCAATAAGAGCTAGAGGATACAAATAAGGAATGGTGTGTATGTGAAATTTGTTAAGCTATTTATTGAAAATTATAAAGTGATCAAACCCTTTTCTATATCTGCCGTTATTTAGATCACACTCTTTGTTGATGATAATAAATCCATAATTATCACACCAACAAAATGAGCATATATCTTTGAACTGACTGTACATGACTGTATATGACATCTGTCCCCACATGATCTGTGTACACATGTTTGAGATTCATCTCATCCTGCTTAAAAAGAATTATAAGGTTTGCATTGTCACGAATTAAATGTTTTGGAATGCGTGTGTATGTCTGACATAAATAAAAACAGTCAACTAATTTATGACGTCCCATACAAAAATAATCTCGCATAACATTTTGTTTATCACAACTAACATCATCAAATATAAAAACTGTGTTGCGTTTAACACTTTCAGGTAAAATTACATTATCACTGCTACCATAAGCACTAAATGTAATTCCAGGTATTGGTTTCAAGAGTTGCTCCAAATACTCGTATTTAGGTTGACTTAGAGATTTTGAATAAACGTTTACATGTTCAAAACATAAGCCATTGGGATGTTCAATTAAAGCAATTATGAGGTTAGTTTTACCACAACCAGATGGTCCTGTTACAATACATCTTATGCATGATGGTAATAATTTACTGTGACGGACAGTTTGTTTAAATTCAAGATCACAGTTCTCAACGTTTAAAGTTAAAGGTTGTTTTATAACCTCCATGATTGTTCAATTAGTACTGATGTATAAATAAGCTGCACATATATATTATACCTCATTTGTAATGCGTGTGCAAAAGGTGACACATCGTAAACGGGGTGCTGGAATTTTAAATAGACTTATAAATAAACTCCCCATAGAACTTCATATCCCTGGTTATAACTATTGTGGACCTGGTACTCGGTTGGGGAAGCGACTTTTACGAGGTGACAAAGGTGTTAATAAACTGGATGAAGCATGTAAGCAGCATGACATAGCATATTCTCAGAGTAAAAGTCTTAAGGATCGTCACGAAGCAGACCGAATTCTAGCAGAACAGGCTTCTCAACGATTGAAATCTTCAGACGCATCCTTGAGTGAAAAAATTGCATCTCTTGGTGTAAATTCAGCTATGAGTGCAAAAGTTAAATTGGGGATGGGCTGTGAAACAAAAAGAATGGGAAAAGCGCTACCTTTCAAAGATGTTGTGAAACGTGCTCGACTAGCGTTGCGAACAACTAAAGCCAAAGACTTAAAAAATGCTGCTAGGGTAGCTTTTAATTCGGTAAAGCAAATCAGACGGCAAATTAGAAAACCTAGAATTATACCTATTCCAAAGTCTGGAGGTATATTACCATTAATACCTATTTTTGTTGCACTTAGCGCGCTTGGAGCACTAGGTGGTGGGGCTGCTGGTATTGCGAAAGCTGTGAGTGACATTAAAGGTGCCAAACAGCAATTGGCCGAGAGTCAACGTCATAATAAAACAATGGAAGCAATTGCTATGGGTAAAGGCTTATATTTGCGATCACACAATAAGGGTTTTGGTATGTATCTGAGGACACCAACAAAAACACAAAAGAAAGGTTCGGGAATGTATCTAAAATCACGCTC
Organism: Ophonus ardosiacus; assembly: GCA_943142095.1. Classification (NCBI taxonomy): domain Eukaryota; kingdom Metazoa; phylum Arthropoda; class Insecta; order Coleoptera; family Carabidae; genus Ophonus; species Ophonus ardosiacus. The sequence continues at coordinate 6,552,434 of OW964841.1, forward strand.
AAAGACAAAAAACGGTTAAGTTTAAAGTTACCAAAACGTGCGCTAACCAACATTGACATACTTAAGTATGCAAAACACTTACCATATTTCCGTGGGGTTTTCATGCGTAATAAATTGCCTGCGAAAATAGGTAAATTTGAAATGGGTGTAATAAATTTATATAATGCTGAAAATCCCGGCACTCATTGGGTTGCATACAAGAAGTATGGTAAATCTATAAATTATTTTGATAGTTTTGGTAACTTAAGACCACCGCGCGAAGTAATTAAGTATTTTAAAAGTAATGATAAAAGTAATAGTGTTATATATAACCATGATGTTTTTCAAACATACAACGACGTAAATTGTGGTCATTTATGTTTACGTTTCTTGTATAAAGTGGAGTAAATAATAACAATGACGATAGTTCATGTTAAGAAGTCATGTCATACACATTTACCTTAACAGGACGTAGTTCCTTATTCACAGCCGATATAAATCCTCCCATTGATTTGGATGATGGAGAATATGTAATCGGATTGATCAATTTTGAATCATACAATTCCATCCCAAATATTGATAAGGGTGTAAATAATTGTTTTTATTTTGGTAGTCGTAAAATATGTTTAGAAACGGGTTCATATGAAATTAAAGATATAAAAAATTACTTAAATAAGGCAATTCAGGACCTTCAACAAGTCGTGGAAGATAAAAATAAATTAATAATTAAAGCGAATAGAAATACCTTGAAAGTGGAATTGCTGGCTACCGTAGACGTTGATTTTCGACCAAGTGACACCTTCCGAGATTTATTGGGATTCAAACCTCGTTTATTAGTGGCAAATGAATTTCACGTTGCTGATTATCCGATAGACATTCTTAAAGTTAATTCTATATGTGTGCACTGTAATATAGCCACAGGTTCCTATAATAACAGTGCACCAACCCACATTGTCCATCAATTTTTTCCCAACTCTGAGCCGGGTGAGAAAATAATAGAGAGCCCTCAACACGCTATCTATATGCCAATAAATACTCATCGAATAAGTACAATTGTAGTACAAATACTCGACCAGAACGGTGATTTAATCAATTTTAGAGAAGAGGTCATCACTTTAAGACTACATTTAAAAAAAGGTGTGCAAAATGGTAATTAAATACAATCAACCAAAAATTACTAATAATTACAAACTACCTGCTACGCGATTGGTTAGTTCACAAGAAACCTTTGAGGTGTTAACACCATCCAACCACAGGTTTCTTGAATCACTTGGCTACAACGTTAATATTTCAAAATTGCAAAAAAAAAATCGAAAAGTTACAAAAGAGAAGAGGACAAGAATTATATTTTGGATTAGAATTAAATTTGAATTAATATTAAAGTGTAAAAATTACATACTTTGCGTTAAAAAAAATGGATGCTAATATCTTAACCGTCACCGAGGCAGCTCTTGAGGACAATTCTATAGTTAATGCCGAAAAACATACCCATCAACCCTACTCGGCTACCACCTTTAATAACAACGATGAAATTTGAATTCCAATTCAACAACAGGATGCCTACACGCTTGCATGGAACAGCTTAATCTATATCGAAGGACAAGTAACTAATAAAGATGGGACTGCATTAAAGGATGTTTTTTTTGTCAAATAATGGTGTAGCATATTTATTTAAAGAAATTCTATATGAAATTAACGGTATAGTTGTGGATAGGGTTCGAAATCCTGGTATCACATCCACCTTAAAATCATACGTTTCATATAACAAAAATGAGAGCACAGCACTTATGAATGCTGGTTGGTATGGAAGTTCGGAAAAAACTAGTATATTAGATAGTAATGGATATTTTAACGTATGTATTCCGTTACGAATGCTGCTTGGATTTGCTGAAGATTTTCGGAAAATTGTGATGAATTTGCGTCAAGAACTCGTTCTCATACGCAGCAATACAGATGAAAATGTCTTAGTCACTGCAGGAGCCACTATGGATAAACTAAAACTTGAAATAAGTAAAGTGCAATGGAAATTTCCACATATTTCTGTTGCTGATGCAGAACGCCTCATGTACAATTTAATTCAGAAAAATAGGGAACTGGACATTGCATTCCGAAGCTGGGAATTAATGGAGTATCCTGTACTTCAGCAAACCCAACGTCACACGTGGGCTATCAAAACTTCATCACAACTAAAAAAACCTCGCTTTGTAATTGTTGGATTTCAAACTGACAGAAAAAATAAAATTACCCAGTCTAGCAGTTCATCTTATAACTGTAATTTAACTAATATAAAGTTGTACCTTAATTCTGAAATGTACCCGTATGATAATTTAAATTTTAATTTTAACAAAAACTGTTTTGCTATCCTTTATGATATGTATGCGCAGTTCCAATCATCATGCTATGGTAAAACAAACGAACCGATACTGACTCCAAAAGAATTTAAAAATGTTGCGCCCATTGTTGTTATTGACTGCACTCATCAAAACGAAATTTTGAAAACTGGTGCTGTAGACATTCGCTTAGAGTTTGAAACTTCCATTAATGTACCTGCGAATACCACTGCATACTGTCTTATATTACATGATAAAATCGTAAAATATTCTCCTGCCACCAGTATTGTACGTGTATTGTAATTTTAGTTTTATTATTTTACATAATAAAATTGTATAATATTCTTTTTAACTAGTATTGTATTTAATAATGTTGGAACTGTTTTTATAATTTTTACAGAATTTTTTACTGTCGAATTGTTCATCTATTTGTTTTGCTAATCCTTTTCCAAATTTCAGATCTTTCGATATACAATGCGCAAAAATTCTTGTATTTGTTACATCTCCTTTTTTATAATTAATTTTAAAAGGTTCGCGTATTCGGCTAAGGAAATCTGCAATTTTATTAGTTTTGCCTGAAACATACTCTATATCAAAATTATATTCCGAAAATTCAATTTTCCATCGCATTAGTTTTTGATTTGCATTCTTCATATTGAATAACCAAACTAAAGGTCTATGATCAGTTCTGATAATAAATTTTCTTCCGTATAAATAGGTTTTAAAATTTTGTATTGACCAAACAATTGATTTTAATTCTTCTTCAATAGTGGAATAATTTTGTTCTTGCGAATTAAAAGTTTTTGATGCATAGCAGAGTGGTTTTTCGCCATCTGCAATTTTTTGTGAAAGTACGCTACCCATAGCATAATTACTTGCGTCAGTTGTTAAAATAAACATTTTATTAAAATCGGGAAATTCTAAAATTGGAGGACTTGAAATTAATAATTTTGATTTTTCGAAAGCATCTATATAATTTTTATCGGTAATATCAATTTTTCTATTTTTTCTTAAACAATCTGTAAATGGTTTCGTCAAGTTAGCAAAATTTGGAATGAAGCGTCTATACCATGAAAGTTTACCTAAAAATGACTTTATTTCTTTAATTGTTTTTGGGATTATAATTTTATTTATAGCTTCAATTTTATTATTATTTGCTTTTAAACCTTCCTCTGAGATTACAAAGCCTAGATATTCAATTTCTTTTTTGAAAAATTCCGATTTATCTATTTGAATTTTTAGATTAGCTTGTTTTAATTTTTCGAATACTTTCTTAATATTTTCTAGATGCTCACTTTCAGTATTGCCAAAAATTACTATATCGTCCATATATACTAAACAACAATTACCAATTAGTTCTCCTAATACTTCGTTCATACAACGTTGAAATGTTGCGGGTGCATTTATTAAGCCAAAGGGCATTCTTAAGATTTCATAATGACCTGATGGGGTTGAAAACGCTGTTTTTTCAATATCTTTATCTGCAATTTTGATCTGGTAAAAGCCAGAATGTAAGTCAATGGTTGTAAAAAATTTTGGTTTGCCAATTTTATCCAATAAAGTATCGATATTTGGAAGTGGAAATTTGTCTTCTTTTGTTTTTTGATTCAGTTTTCTAAAATTAATTACTAAACGAGTTTTTCTTTTCCCGGATGCGTCTAATTTTTTCGGAACTATCCAAACAGGACTATTATAAGGAGAACGTGATTTTCGTATGACACCTTCTTGTAACGATTTCTGAACGTGTTCTTCTATATCTTTTTCATAAATTTGTGGTAGATGGTAATTTTTTTGATAAATAGGCGTATCGTCAGTTGTATAAATTTCGTGTTGTGCATGTGAGGTACAGCTTAATTTCTCATTTTCTTTTGGAAAAAGGCTATCATATTCTTTTATTAATTTGTTTAATTTATTTTTTACATGACTATTTTCGATATGTGAATCCTTAATTTGTACAAAATTATTGTTTTCTTTTTCTTTTAAATTCTCAATTTTGAAATTTTTATTTCCAATTTTTATTTCATTTTTTCAAAGTCTAATTTTGTCTTATGATCACGCATAATTTTTATACCAAATAATAAATTACAATTATTATGAAAGGGTAAAACATGAAATTTATATTCTATACCAAAAATTTTTAATTTTACTGTTTCTTTACATTTTACTTTGTGGCTAGCTGTTTTAAATGTCATATATTCTATTTCAGGTTTTAAATTTAGATTTTTACTGTGTCAGGAGTTATTAAATTAATATCTGAACCGGAATCTATTAATATATTTAAATTATTATATTTAATTATAGGAATAGTTTTACAATTTGTGAACATTACTTGTTTTCGTCGGGAAAGTTTTGATCTATGTCTAAAAAATTACTTGTGTCTTGTTCTGTATTTTGCTCGTCATTTTCGTAGTCTTCAATATCATCTTGATTTTCAAAGTTTTCATGCGTTTCATAATTTTCTTCTAAATTTTCATTATAATAATTCCTTTTATTTTGGAATGACATGAGTTGTGTGTTACGCGTTTGAATTGACATTGGTTCGGGTTTATAATTTTTTGAATTTTGAAATTTTTTAATATTTTGTCTTGCTATTCTATTTGGTCCTGAAGGTTTAGAATTTTGAGGATTAAATGGTTTGGATGGGAAATTTGTGTGTGGTTTGTTATTAGAGACATTTTGTTTTACTGCATAAGGTTTTAATAAATTTTGCGCGTAATTGAATTCATTATTAAATAGCTGTTCAACTTCTTCGAGAGTTTTAAGGTTTTAGGCTTAAATTTGCTTGGGCTGCTAGTACGTTTAATTTATCTACCTCACGTATATAGTGCGGTAACAATTTAACATCTCCATTATAGGAGGGAAGTGCATGTGCAACTTCTTTGAGATCGGCAAATGTTAGTGCCATTTCTACGTTATTTAAATTTATTACATAATTATTTTCAATATAATCTTCCTCTGTAGGAAGAGGCATACAATGCAATATGACTTTTCGTCAAATAATTAATTTATAATTTATTATTACAATTATTAGACTTGACTCACAGTAGCATCAGGAATACTGTTGGTCCATATAGCATCTTGTGAGAAGCGGTTCGGCTGGGCTGTTGACGGACAGTAACCGGAAGTTTTGTACCTTAGTTGCTTGTAGAGGAGTTGACTCGACTGCTTGGAGATCGGTTTCACGGAGTTGCCGGATTGACGTTTCTTCTTTTGCAGAATTTGAGCGGGCAGCTTCCCCTGCTCTAGTAGTTCTTCTCGTGTTGATGATTCGTACAGTTAAGCAATTGAAATTGCAAGTTGTTGACCTCTGTACATCCACCAAGACTGCGCCAATAATATAAGTGATAGCTTTGAAACTCTTTTTTTTTAAATAAAAGAACTCAAACTATTTTATATTATAAATTTATTTGTTTATGGTTGGATGGTTGGGAGCGAAAGCGAACAACAACGAGAATTGAATCTACTACTTTCATACAAATGAACTTATAGGATGACCTATACGATACAAACTTAAGATAAAAACTTATCTTTCTAATGATACATCAGCTTATATACTGTTCTTGGTGGCATTATCTCTTATGAATAATGAACATCTGCATAAACTAAACTATTACTCATTACTTTGTTTATTCAGGTGGCAAACAAACTTATCACTATTATAATTCCTCCCCTTCAAGATTGTTTGTCACCGATCATGACAATTGACTGATTTGTTGTAATTCAATATTATTATTTTTGGAACTTTTATCAATCTTTCTAATATGAATCATTTTAATAATTTTGAAAAGTAATAATGCGACCATTACAATAATGCCAAAAAATATATAATGGATATTTTAAGATATTTTATGTTTTGTATTACAAAAAATCTATATACTTTGTTACTAAGTTTACTTTTCGATATTGTGAATATACTTTTCATTTGTAATTTAGTCGCTTTATTTCCAATGACAACTCTTACTAGACCCAGTGTTCCATTTTTGGAACGTCAAAAAAAGCATTATATAAACAAAATAACTAAAATGTTTTATGTTATACTTTTGATACTTATGTAAAAAATGTAAAAAAATTATTACTACAAAATGACATATCACTCCTTTGAAATACTTATTTTCATTTTCACTGTATTATTTCGTTCTGTATTGATTGCTTATTTTAGTTTCTCGTTTCTAATTCAGATTAATTATATAACTGTTCGTTCGCTATGTATATTTTTTTTATATATTTCTTTTCATGTATTAACATTTTTGATGTAAGGTTAATATGGAAGAACAGCTGTTGCTGAATATTCGCCAATAAAGGTATTTATTATTATTATTATTATTATTATTATTATAAAGGACTTAAAAAATAATCCTGAAATAAGAAAACGTAAATGAAAAAACGAATAAATATATCATCACGTCATATTACCCATTTCTGTGTGTGCCACTATCTACAACACATGAGGCGTCACCTAAGAAAAAGTACGTTACACTATAGCAGTAATGTAGAAGGAATGAAAAAAAAAGATTTTTATATAATGTAAATAAAACAAATAATTATTTAACATATATATATATATATATATATATATATATATATATATATAAATAATATAAGTGATAGCTTTGAAACTCTTTTTAAAAAAGAACTCAAACTATTTTATATTATAAATTTATTTGTTTATGGTCGGATGGTTGGGAGCGAGAGCGAACAACAACGAGAATTAAATCTACTACTTTAATACAAATGAACTTATAGGATGACCTATACGATACAAACTTAAGATAAAAACTTATCTTTCTAATGATACATCAGCTAATATACTGTTCTTGGTGGCATTATCTCTTATGAATAATGAACATCTGCATAAACTAAACTATTACTCATTACTTTGTTTATTCAAGTGGCAAACAAACTTATCACTATTATAATTTATATATATTGATACCTGTTAAGGAGTCACTTCCGTGACGTTGATAGGGCGTCCTGACTTCCATATTAATTAATGAATATATATATATTATTAAAGATTATATATATAGGCTTAGGGGAACTTCTAAATTAAGGTTTAAAAGAGGGGTAAGAAAATATTATATTAAAAATTGCACATACTAAAAATACGAAGTTACTTCCATCACTGTAATTGTATACAAGACATTAAAGCGTAGGGCTGACTTCCGCAGCGTTGCCAAATTTCATGTCGGCTAAACTAGCAAGCACATATCAGCAAAACACCAAATAAAGTATATGATGAATAAGGGTCTCACTCTGTGTGAATGAAGTGCCACAATGTCGAATTTTGGACTATTATCTTTGTTTAAACAATCATAATTTTGTTGTCTTGGCTGTAAGTTTGCGGAACCGCTCCAAACCACCATGCATGCCCAATTCTGACTTTTTTTTTTTTTACAAAAAATTATGATTTGTGTGCTATTTAAGTGTCCTATTTGGTCTATTATATTATTTAAAAAATATTTAAAAAATACTAGATTGTTTGCAAGGCAGCAGATCCGCTCCAAACCAGTAAACTTCAACTCTAAGTAATCTGGGACAATGTATGACATAAAGGCTTATTAAATGGGGATATACCTTATTTTGGGCTATGAAATTTATAACATAAAACTTTATGGCCAAGATAGAAGTTAACCGTAAAATTGTATTTATTGTATATATTAACAACAGATGACACAGTTATTGCAACTTTTAAATTTACAAATTTAAGGTGTTATGTTTACTAGTCACTAATTAAATTAATTACTTTACAAAAAAACCCTAGTCTAAAGATGATGCAGAATTTGAGCAATCAGAAAATAAAATATCAAAGACGAAAGACGTTTCATGCAATGAAAAATATTTCATATTTATCTTATATCCAGCAATACACATGATGTACAACTTTTGGGATTCACATATAATATTTAAGTGTGATAAAGTCTACTGTAAGAAATAATAATAAAAAAACTGAAATTTATTTATAGCTAAGAGTAGTAATTGAAATGATGGTACTTTAAAGCTTGATGGTTTAATAGTAAATTTGTAAAGATTTGTCAAATTACTATTAATTTATATAAAAAAATCTGTTGTGGCCAGCACAATACCTCTCGCCATTTCCATTTTATGTTATACAGGGTGTAAACGGCTATAGGGCTATAACATAGAAAAATAGTTTTTTAGATGCCGAATTCGATATTAATTTATTGAAAAAAGAATTAGTGCATATTTATAAAGAAAAACATTACGAATTTTTTGATATCAAACACATTAAATATCTGTTTCATATAAAGCCAGAAAATAAATTTAAAATTTGAACAATTAAGAAAAAATATCAATAGCCGTGAAACTAACAGAAACAAAACAACACAATTGTTGACTTGAGACGCTCATTAATAAACGTTTCATACACATTATTTTTTAAATTATAATTTTCGTTTTATTAAGAAGAAATCATGGATAATTTGTCTCATGAAGAAAAATTACAAATTATTAAATGGTTTTAATTGTTCCCTTGTAATTTGCATTTTTTCTCGTTTCTTATAACTTATTACTTACTACATGTACATCATCTTTAATTTGTAAATACATGTTACAATAAATAATAATTGTTTCTTAAATAAATATCATAGTGTTTACTTTATTTTGTGTTATTTTGTATTAGTTTATAAATTAATAACTTTAAACTTTAATGTCCCCTATCATGTTAGTAAAAAATGGCAATGTTTTGTTACTGTTAGTTTCATGGCTAATGATATTTTTCTTAATTGCGCAAATTTTTAAATGCATTTTCTGGCTTTATATGAAACAGAAATGGAAGGTGTTTGGTATTAAAAAAATTTATAATAGGCACCAATTATTTTTTCAATAAATTAATATAGAAACTTTCGACGTCTAAAAAACTGTTTTTCTATGTTACAGCCCAATGACCCATTTTAAAATTTACACCCTGTATAAGTATTGTATTGCACTTTGCTATCGAACCGTCGTTTTATAACAAAAAAAATTACAGAACTTTCCCCAAATATTGCTTTTATTATATTTAACATGTCTTCTGCACACATACAATTCTAATTATATCTATTTTTCATTGTCTGAGGAAGTTCCTAAATATCAGAGATTCTTTCAATTCATTAACTAGATTGGCGGTATTTCTGATGGATATATGCATTTTATTTACAATTTTAAATATGTAATTAATATAACAATAAGAAAGATTAAATGTACTTCCCAGAAAAAGCTTTCAGAATGTCAGTAATACTGTTGATATTTGGCACTAACATCTGTCATTTACAAACTATGTTATAAACAACTGGTTTCCTTAGTGCCTTAGCCTCTGCGATGTACTACATTAAATTATTCTATATATTACAGTGCCTTTATCCCTAAATCTATACAAGATAAAATAAAATTTCAGATGTAGAATTTTATGTTCTTCAATATATGTAATATACATATTTTCAAAAAATAATATTTACAAGATTTCTTTAAAGAAAGAAAGAAACTATTATTTCCGGTTGTCCAATTTTAGTAAAATATAATCAGCTTTTTACAGGAATGTCAATTTGAGGAAACTACAGTTAAATATTTTTTAAATCTTAAAGTATTTGAGAAATCGTGAATCCAACATCCACTCATACATCCACTCATCCACGCACACACAAACACACACGCACACACACATACACACGGACATAATCGTAAAATGTTATAATCGGATTCTAGGGACCTTAAAACGTGCTTATCTACTAAAATCTGGATATGCGATTTTTAGCATGATTCCAATACCTTTCTTAGCGAGAGGTAAAAAACTAAAATTTTACTTCTTGTATATTGTGGAGAAGGTAGGAAAATGAAGCACTCAATTAGAGAACAATCTCGCTAATAATTGAAGGGTACAGGGAAAAAACATGGAATGTCACAATTTTTGTGAAAATTACATTCTTACATCATCTATTAGAAAATGTCCGCCTTAATCATTTACACTGGAGTAGTGGTTAAAAAGGAGAATAGTCAAGCTACAAATTCTATTTGAAAAATATGCATGGTGGTTAAAAACAGGAATTGTCCAAGCGTAAACGGAAAAAACAGGGATTGTCCAAATGTTAGTGTGTGTAGTTCCGTTCATGTTAGCGATATCAGCTGTTGTTATTTATTTCGTCATTTCAGTCTACTGTTCTGTGTTATATTTTTGTGACAACTTGAAAATGACAGATTCTGACAGTGATAGTCATGGTTTAACAGAAAAGGTTAGTAAAAAGAGAATAAAAACGAGAAGAATGACAGATGTAATGAAAATAATGCGGTTACAGTCACATGGATCAGGAATGCCATGTAAATGCGTTCGATTGAGATATTTTGATACTGTAAATAGGGAAGAAAGGTTATTATTGTTGAAACAATTTAACGAATTGACCACGCACAATGAACAAAAACTGAAAAAAACCCTTTTTCAATTCAAAAAGTTAAAAAGATTCAATGTACAAAGGATCACCCCCGACTTATAATGTACAAAACAGCATATAATGGAATTTGTAATACAAGTTGTATCAAACTCCCTGCGAAAAAGGCCATAAAAAGTTCATTATCAGAAGAAGAATATGAACTTCCACCACCGGCACTTTTTTTTAGATTTGATACCTATTTCAGCAGCTAAATATAGAAACCTTATCGTTTTGAAGAATTTTTGTAGTCCCGAATCTCAAAGATACTATCTAAACTACCCTATGAATAGCAAAATTCCTGGACATACCTCGTTATTTACCACTCGTATTGTACTATATGTAGTATTTTGGTTATTTTTTATTATTATTTATAATGTGTTTATTTTGTACGTTCAGATTATTAAAAAAAATACTTCAGTTTAACTTTTAAAAAAGTTATTGCGTTTTGAATCTTAAAATTGAAATATCTCAAAACTACGCGCCAGCAATGCTCCTTGTTTTTCCCTGTACCCTTCAATTAATATTTAACTATATACATATTTCACGTTATTGGTTTTGCTTATCAAATGAAAATTACAAATTTCATTTACAGATTGATATACGCAGTAGTTTTTGAGATATTTTTATTTTTAGAAAAAAATTAATTATCCAAAATATTTAGTTAAGAGTTAAAAATCAATCAACTTACTATAAAAAACAGAGCAAAATATAAAAACGAAACAAAACTGTGTATAACTATTGTTAATTACGTTATTTTTAATAGTTTTTTTTTTTAATAAAAAAATCTGATGTGGCCAGCCCATAACCTCCCGCTGGGTATTTAACCATGCAGTATAAATAAAGCAATCATTAAGGTCAAATATTTTTACATTCACTCATAACAATTTTCATTTTACATTTAACAAATATATCATACACAAAATAAATTTCACAAATATTGACAAAACTAATAGAATCATTAAATAAAAATCAAAATAGTACTCGCATCTTGGCACAAAGTCTTTTCAAATCCGTATTCTGGATGACAATGAAGCAAATCAATAGTAATTCTAATATTTATGTACGATTGAAAATATATTATTTTTACTAACCTTAATTTTATTAGATTCAAATACATATATTATTACTACATTCTTCTTAACACGGTTTCATTATTAATTTTAATGTAATTTCAACCTGACAGTGACATTTGTTTAAATATGTCAAAATTGTTATTGAAATATTGTTTTTGTTTGAGGCATAGGCAAAATGATATATGAAAATAAATTACATTATAAATTTATATTTAAAGTTATTTAGAGTTATTTACTAAATGCTATTATCGTAGAATTGAAGATTGTACCATTATATTTCATTATTCCCATTTTAGTGTAGAATGGGTATACAAAATTTCAAAATGTTCTGATTGACGGTATTTGAGTAATACACACACACACACACACACACACACACACACACACACACGCACATACACATTCACATACACATACACATACACACACACACACACACACACACACACACACACACACACACACACACACACACATCATTGTAAAAATGTTAAAATCGGGTACATATTCACTAAAATCTCTACATGTGATTTTTAGCACGATCCCTATACCTCCCTTACCTAGGGTAGCGGGAGGTAAAAATTGAAAATGTTATTGCTGGTGAATATGCAGATATGGTATTTATTTATGGATATTGCAACGGTAATGGTTGTCATACCACCAAAGAATATCGCCGTCGTAACCATGAATGAATTTATATAAATTTCATTGTTTCGTAATTGTTACTTATATTTTTCTAAAATTTAAAATATCTCAAAAACTACTGCGTTTATCAAGGTATAACGACAGTACTTTTTTGTGTATTTTTGTATTGTATGTAATATTTTCTAGGTAAAAATAATAAAATATTAATAGGTCAAAAAATAACGATAAAAAATCTACATGACTCCCCCATATGAGACGCCTCTGGTTGAGATACAGAAAGAAAAGCAAGTAAAATTATGCATCTAAATAAGTAGTATTCTCAAACCAAGTTTCAAAATTTTAGTTCAACTAGTATCAGAGTTATTAATAAAAATGGGTTTGATGAGGTGCACTTTTAAAGGCCTGTAACTCTATAACGAAAAGTTTCCGGACATACCGTCATATAACAATTTTTGGTCAAAATGAGCTCAGGAATAATCTATTCTTTTTTGTTACACGAGCTTCGATACACTCTGTATATTCAATAAAATTATAACACGAACATACACTATATAAAGTGCACTTGACACTGACATTTGTCATTTAGAATTATTTGTCAAACACATACACAGACCCACGAACACAAAGGCACACACACACACACAATACGGACATCATCGTAAAACCAGTAAAATCGTATTGTAGGGACCCTAAAACGTGTTTATTCATGAAAAACTAAAAAGAAAACTAAAGGTGACGGAAGGTAAAAAAAATAACTCTTCATTTTAGTTATAAACATGTATACGTACAGAAACTATAAACAGTTGCCTAATGTCAACATTTTATGTATATAGTAAACATATAACTAAATTAAGATTGTCAGTTATAGCATAACCAAAACATAATAAATGAAAAGCAAAAAATTTGTAACTAAAATAAATTTTAATTTTGCAAGATTATGAAAATTCGCATTGTTTTGTTTAATCATAGGCAAAAATTTAGAGCAATCGAATTGCAAAAATGAAATTAGGCTAAAAATAATAGTTCTGAATAATTATAAATATATTTTCTACTGGGTAAACGCAAACTTAATGTTAGCGTACACATTTTACTCATTGTTTATAACTATTAAAAGAGAAGAACACAAAATTAGAACCACATAACAGTAAATTGCAAAATGAGCAAATATTTTTAGCACTCAAACTTTTATATTTTGCAGTATAAATACGCAAATACAAAGGTAGCGCTTACATTTTATTTTTTTTATAACAATTACAGAAAATTAACAAAAAATTAGGAAAGTAAAACAAATAGCACAAATTACAGCTAAAAATAATTTTAAATTATTCATTATTAATAGATACCTACGCGAGTGTGAAGTCGGCGTATTCAGTTTATTTTGTTTATAACAATGGAAGGAGTTGAACACAAAATTAGAACTTCACAGCAGTAAATAGCACAAAATGAGCACAAAATTATGGCTAAAATAAAAATTTTAATTTTCATCACGGGTACGCAAGCGTGAAGTTGGCATATACTTTTTATTTTGTTTATAACAATTGAAGGAAATCAGCACGAAATTAGAACTTTACAGCAATAAATAGCACAAAATGAATACAAAATTATTGCTATAATAAAAATTTCAATTTTCATCATGGATACGCAAGCGTGAAGTTGGCGTATACTTTTTATTTTGTTTATAACAATAGAAGGAGATCAGCACAAAATTAGAACTACAGCAATAAATAGCACAAAATTATGGCTATAATAAAAATTTAAATTTTCATCATGGATACGCAAGCGTGAAGTTGGCATAAACTTTTTATTTTGTCTATAACAATTGAAGGAGACGAGCACAAAATTAGAAATTTACAGCAATAAATAGCACAAAATTAGCTGAACATTATGGCTATAATAAAAATTTAAATTTTCATCATGGGTACGCAAGCGTGAAGTTGGCGTATACTTTTTATTTTGTTTATAACAATTGAAGGAGATGAGCACAAAATTAGATCTCTACAGCAATAAATAGCACAAAATGAGCACAAAATTATAGCTATAAAAAATATATTTTTTTTACTATGAATACGCCAACTTCACGCACCTAAATACATAACGATAATTAGGTATTATTTAAACTTTGTACACAACGTCACTTGAAGGATTTTACCAATTAAGATATCTATGTTCCGAAACATTTTCATAGACAAGCCCTCAAAACGACAAAATAGTGTAGGGAAGTACAGAAATATTTGGGAAGAAGATTATTTTCGAACAAAATAAATTCTAAGAAATTTAGTTTCTATTATTTTTCGGAAATATAATTGACCATGCCCTTTTTGTAATAAATACAAATTTTCTACAAATTATTTCAATTTTGTTACTAATAGAACCAACTCTATGGAAGACATTGCTAACAAGATAGGTAATATTATATTTAAATGACGTAATTATTTATTTCGTTTATAAATACAGTTTGCTGTTAGATATAGAATTTTATAAACTTAATTAGAGAAGTCAATTGACAAGCATAAAATTATACAAGGAAATATCTGATTTGGAGAAAGAGATATTGTATAAACTGACCGAAATTTCTACTAAAATAGTTTCCTATATATTTGAAAATACATTTATAGATTAATATTAATGATAAATATTTTAAAGTTGTGAAATTGTTGATTTTTTACGTTATGATATGGGAATAGGAAATACATAACGATAATTAGATGTTATTTTAAACTTTGCACACAATATCACTTGAACAAATTCACAAATTAAGATATCTATGTTTGGAAGCATTTTCATATACAAGCCCGCGAACTTAATTAGAGAAGTCAATTGACAAGCATAAAACTACACAAGAAAATATCTGATTTGGAGAAAGTCAAATTATTGTATAAACTGATCGATGGTTATTAATACGTATTTATTTTGTTTTATAAATAAAGTTTACTATTAAATATAGAATTTTATAAACTTAAATATCTTTAAACCTTTTGTTACAGATTCGTAACTTATGTGCATCGTTGGTATATAGATATATTATCTCTGGTTGGTAAGGTATTCTTAGAAAACTTATCATTTTCACTTACCCATGGAAATGTCACTTTCTCCAATGGAAAAATAAAACAACTTTTTAGATTTATATTATTACTAATACATATCTCAAATATTTTAAAACGTTCGAAAACATCTTAACATGCTGTCATAGACTTGCAACTGTTGTATATTGAAAATTATTATCTTGTTATCAAGGTATCATATTGTTCAGTATTCTTAGAAAACATTCATTTTCACTTACCATTGGAAATGTCGCTTTCACCACTGGAAAAAACGAAAACAAGGATTATAACATGCATATACATATATTTAATATGCTACGCTATGAAAAGTTGTTTCTAGGAGAAATAGTTGGATATTTATTTAAAATTTGTACAAATATATTCCAAGACTAATTTACGTAGTATTATTTTTTCGTCTCTATAAAATAAATAAGAAAACTATCATAGGCGAATTAATATCGACAATTTCATTTTATTAAGAAATGGTAGAAAAATTAGCAAAATACTTATAGCTATTTACTATGGAATATAAGCTTTTTAACAAATTCTTATTTTATGTTCTTCGCACTTAAAAAAATTTTCTTTAAAAATGTTTGAAACTTATTTAATATCAAATGTTTTATTTTAAAGTAATATAAATGGGAAATTTTCTTTAAAAATATTTCAAACATTTAAAATAAATTGTTTTATTTTAAAAGAATATTAAAACAATAAATATGGTTGTTTTCACTTTTTATTATTTTCAAATATACAAAATAAATACATATTAAAATAAATTTATATTAATAAATTCTTTAACTAAAACATTTGATATTAAATAAGTTTCAAACATTTTTAAAGAAAATTTTTTTAAGTGCGAAGAACATAAAATAAGAATTTGTTAAAAAGCTTATATTCCATAGTAAATAGCTATAAGTATTTTGCTAATTTTTCTACCATTTCTTAATAAAATGAAATTGTCGATATTAATTCGCCTATGATAGTTTTCTTATTTATTTTATAGAGACGAAAAAATAATACTACGTAAATTAGTCTTGGAATATATTTGTACAAATTTTAAATAAATATCCAACTATTTCTCCTAGAAACAACTTTTCATAGCGTAGCATATTAAATATATGTATATGCATGTTATAATCCTTGTTTTCGTTTTTTCCAGTGGTGAAAGCGACATTTCCAATGGTAAGTGAAAATGAATGTTTTCTAAGAATACTGAACAATATGATACCTTGATAACAAGATAATAATTTTCAATATACAACAGTTGCAAGTCTATGACAGCATGTTAAGATGTTTTCGAACGTTTTAAAATATTTGAGATATGTATTAGTAATAATATAAATCTAAAAAGTTGTTTTATTTTTCCATTGGAGAAAGTGACATTTCCATGGGTAAGTGAAAATGATAAGTTTTCTAAGAATACCTTACCAACCAGAGATAATATATCTATATACCAACGATGCACATAAGTTACGAATCTGTAACAAAAGGTTTAAAGATATTTAAGTTTATAAAATTCTATATTTAATAGTAAACTTTATTTATAAAACAAAATAAATACGTATTAATAACCATCGATCAGTTTATACAATAATTTGACTTTCTCCAAATCATATATTTTCTTGTGTAGTTTTATGCTTGTCAATTGACTTCTCTAATTAAGTTTGCGGGCTTGTATATGAAAATGCTTCCAAACATAGATATCTTAATTGGTGAAATTGTTCAAGTGATGTTGTGTACAAAGTTTAAAATAATATCTAATTATCGTTATGTATTTCCTATTCCCATATCATAACTTGAAAAATCAACAATTTCACAACTTTAAAATATTTATCAATAATATTAATCTATAAATATATTTTCAAATATATAAGCAACTATTTTCGTAGAAATTCCTTGGTAACTATTCGCTAGTGAAATAGAGCAACATGACGTCTGGCGACGAAAATATGAACTAGTGCATGGTAGTAAGTCCCAGCCGAGTTAGCGGCGATCGCATCGTTTCTGTCACTTATTTAACAAATAAGTCATGAGTGGAATGAAATTTGTAGGCTCTACTTTATTTTACGTAAGAAAATAGTAGATGGCGTTTGAGAGCCGACCGTTTTCAAAGGAATTAAATAAATAATTTTAATTCGTGAGACCAAGCTTCGTCAATAATAAATATTTTAATCTGTAAAAATGTCAAAATCAAAAATTGCAATAAAATATGGTTAAACTCAATTTTGTGGATTTCAGTAGATAACTGACATGTGACATTTGTTTCATTTTCGTGAATTAGGTTTATATTCTGACCAATCAAAGGGCAGAATTTATATCCCTATCTAACCAACGTTATTCTTACGTGTAGTATAATAACAAAAAAAACTTCAACACGATTTTGTTGCATTAACGGATGTACGTCATTAGCAGAAACCCAGAAATAATTAGTTTCCCGAAAACAGGAACCTAAATTCTATGGAAAAATTTATTAGGGCAATTTGTCAATTTTAAATAGTTGATATACTAAAGTTATGCATTTATCTTTTAAAAATGGGAAAGGAACCGAGCAAAAATATGCGTGCTCCTTGCATTATATTTTGCCGGGTACAACTGCACGATAATAATTACTTTGTGACTTTATTAATATACTTTGTAGACCTGCCTGGACAAAGATGACCATGAAATAGTAACACTTATCCAAAGACAGTAATAATGCAGAAAACAAAACTCGAATAATGTAAAATCAAAATTCGAGAGAATGCTAAACATCATTTTTATATGAAACGGAGGAGTAGAAACATTATTTTTATTTAATATTAACTATATTAATAATATTTCTTTGCACTTCAAAGGCCGGAGTGTATAAGAATAGACAGTTGCGGGAAACCAAGCATCTACCTTAGGGCTGCCATATTGTTACGTCACGCGCTAAGCTCCTCCTCTTCTTCACTTGCGAATAATTAGGTATTATTTTTAAAACACTGTATAACAATATTTCCATATCATAACGTCACATCAAAAATTTCACCAATCTATAAACACATTTTTTCAAATTTCTATAAAAATATTTTCGTAGGAACTTCAGAAAGTATTGGTAATTGTTTTGTGAAATTTACAATTATGTAACTTCCAAAAATGAGTTTCAAATATTTTAAAGAAAGTTAAACTTTTATAAGTGTTGAAAATAAGAAAACACCAACTTATTCAAAAGTTTATATTTCAGAGTTTCCAACAGGTAATAGAAATTTTAAGGCCTGTATTAAACTAACGATATCAGTCAATTAGTTAAATATATTTACATTTTTTATTTAAATTTGGCGAGAACGATGAAACAAAGACAGCAGAGGTATATTCTGCTTCATCATTTCTGTATTCAAAATTAAACTTGTAGAAAGTTACAAAAAAATCCTAATACAATTCAATGCAATCGTATTTAATTATACTCCTAAAATATTTCTACATACGATACATGAAAGTAATGGCTACTTATATTTATTCAAACATATATAGGGTTTAAAACATAACGTTGTATTTATTAATGTTTCTGTAAACAAAATCATGTAGATTACAGGTTTGAATATTATATAGAAATTTATAAATATATTTGTAGATTAATATTAAATTTTAACTACTAAAATTTTTCTGGATGGAGTTCACCGTGTTTCTAAATAAAACGGAATCATAGTATTATAATTTTAAATATATTTGCAAAATTTAACAAGTTACAAATAAACCGAAAATTAGTATCACTCATGTCGATAATATAGGTTAAATTTTTTTTAACATAGTAAGATTTTCCACGGTATATCATAGAGAACATATAGATTTTTTAAGAAGAAATACAAAATCATGGCCCGTCAACGCTAGGCAGTTGCAAGATTCTTCTTCTTCGGTTTGCGGACATTATTGTTTAGTTTATTTATTATTTAGAATCAATGGTTATACACATAAGAAAATTTTACAACTTTTTAATAAATATACATTGTTTTGTAATGACAGTTTTATATTATATCTTTATCAATATTATTTTAAATAATAAATATATATATATATATATATATATATGTATTTTGTAATAGTTGTTTTTATTTTTGAATGGAAAAAGTAAAATTTCCAAGGGTAAGTAAAAAATGACAATATAATATATTGGTAATTGTTTTGTAAAAAAAACATCTAAAAATAAAATAAGCAAATATTTTCAAACAAATGGCATTATGACAAAGACAAAGTATGTAGGTAACATCCAAAAATACTCAATTTCCGAGAAATAAAAACTACGTAAATTTCCATGAATTGATTTTACAACATACTTTCAAAAATTATTATGTACCTATTTCCCGATTTATTTTTAAAACTAATATTAATTTATCTCAAATTCCTATCAATAGTTTCAAAAATTCGTTATGAACAAATTATCAACCTATTTTTAAACAATTATAATTAATAAACCATTAATAAATAATTAACAATAAAAATTTCCACAGCAAAAAACAAAAAACAAATGACGTCATACTCGACCTCGGTCAACATACCCAACATTTGGACCCCTGACCTCGAGCCCCCAGAGTGTAAACAATACCCCCACCAAAAAGTCGACGGCGCCGAAGTAGACGCGGTTTCTACTGATAGATTTCAATCTACAGTCGATTTCAAAGTTACAAAATCAGACCCCTATTCAAGTGTTTTCAGTTTTTAAATATATTTTAAATTTTTGAAGCTATACCGGGTGTTTATTTTCAATGTGCATATAGGATATTAACATGGTAAATTATTTTTTTACATTCTAGTTAGTTAAATAACTTTTACTCTTAGGTTAGGTTTCAATTTTTATACTAAATATTATTGTTGTACATTTCGGTTTCTACACAATC
The DNA here is from genome assembly GCA_943142095.1 of Ophonus ardosiacus. NCBI lineage: Eukaryota > Metazoa > Arthropoda > Insecta > Coleoptera > Carabidae > Ophonus > Ophonus ardosiacus. Next base: position 6,572,775 of record OW964841.1, read on the forward strand.
GTCAGAATGACCTACAAGTTTGTGTGTCTTCTTATATATTTAATTTAAAATACATCACTTCCATGGTTACCTACACAGCTACACACTACTTTCAAAAAACACCAGCAATGCACTACGTGTCTATTTTAAAATGCAACATTATAAATTAATTATATTTTAATTACAGCCTATATTACAGTTTAAATAGGTAAACAAAAGGGATTCTAGGTTCAAGATGGCATGTGTCCATCGACATCTACCATGGGGGTTAGTTTTTGAGCCATGGGGTAGTTCTTCAGCAATAGTGTTGCCGGAAGTCGAGACGAGACTTGATGTCAGTCTCGTCTCGTCTCGAGTCTCGACAAGACTCTCGACTTTGCCGCCATAAACAATTTTTGTATAATCGCATCTAATAGTACATAAAATTCTAAGAACAGCAGTACAATCGCGATTCAAATATTCCAAATAATATTTGAGATATTTACTATTAAGTTTTCTATGAATATCATCAACTTGATAATTGAGCTCTTGAAATAATTAATATGAAAATATACGTATATATCGAGTGTTGTTTCTCATTACTAAACATGAAATATATAATTTCAAATCCTTAGCTACAGAATTATTAGCAATAGTTAAACAGTTATGTATATGTTTAAAATGAAGCAGTAAGTAAATAGACAAAAATCTCCAAAAAGTAACTTCTTCCGCTATTTTTTATATAACAAAACTAGCCTTTCATGTATCCCCCGGTACGGGTACCACAGGTTGAGAACCTCTGCTTTATTTCAAAAATTTGCGCTTGCCCTCCCCTGAGAAAATTAAAATACATTGTATAAATACCTAATTCATTCATATAAAAAAATTGAAAACAATAATCAACGTTGACTTAAAGCCTTAAAGGAAATGTAAATATAAAAGTCGTAATGTACAAGCCCTTCTTAACAATTTCCTTAAAACTTTGTATGCACAAATGTGTAAAACAAACTGTTTTTCCTAATCCCTAATATAACATAATATAAAAAAAAATTGGGTAAAAAATAACATATTTCTTTTCTTGTAAAAATCCAATAATTGAACAACAAATTTTACAACGGCCTGTGCTATAAATGCTGCATATTACCAGACAATAACAACCACTTTTAGACATGTCCTAGTAATAAAAGTAGGTAGGTTTGCCCAAACCAAATCCAAATATTACAAAATACAATACTTTAGTCAGTCTAACAATTTTGCATATAAAACCATGTAATAAAGAAAAGTATAAACGTATAATACAAGAATTAAATGAAACATAACATAGACAATTTTATGAGGAATCATTATTATGGTTTCATAAGTGGAAAGAGAAACCTCTTGAGAAAGAAATACCATATGAAGAATTATTAGATATCTCCAAAAAAGTTCTATCCTTTTTTACTCCATGCCTTGATTTTATTTTTAACTCTACCTTCTACAACATGTAAAAGAAGTTTTAGTACATAAAAAAACTGTTGTGGCTATAACAAAACCTTCCGTCAATTTGTTGTATTTTGTAAAAAGTCCCCCAGAAAATATTCTATATATTCAATAAAATTGTAACACGAACATATACTTATTTTTTTTACAAATTCCATACCGAAAGTTCCTTGGAAAAAATTCTATAAATCCAATAAAATTATTACACGAACAATAATTATGTAAATTGTACTTGACACTGAAATCTGTCAATTACAATTTTTTGAATATATCAGCTGTTTCTATGATTATAGTAAAGCTAAGTGATTTTTGAAAGTTAATCTATTTATAATTCGTTAAACTGTAAAACTGTTATTATTAAAGTTTCTTAGTCACTAATTTTATAAATTTAAGCACGTATATTATAATTTATTTATGTTTTTCAAATAAGAGTTTTATTTTTTTTTGTTAGAGAATTGTGTTTATGTAACTGCTTATGGTTTTTATTAAATTGTAACGAAGTTAAAACTCCGCCACCATAATGTAATGATTCAAAGTGAGTTTAAGGGTCTTTTGTACCCCTTGTTGTAGCATAATACGAGCAACACTAAGTACAAAGTCATTTGCAAGGGCCTAGGTATGTGATAAACAGAAAATGTGTATGAATATCTGTGATATAGAGCAATGTTATAAGTTGACTTATATCTTGGTAATTAAGAATTGTATTACAATGACCTATTTACACCATAATTGTAACAATGTAATTTATCATGTATTAAAGTTTCAGAGTCGTAGAGGTACCGCGTCTCCGTTTTCCGTGATATATAAATTTCATATATGGAGTACATATGACAGAACAACGACGTGCGAGTTTTTGGAGTTACAAACTGTTTGAAACCAAATTAAACTTGTATCTTAAACTTCTGTATATAAGCCGGGGCCGATCTGTAGACACGTGAGTTGTGTTTGAGATTTCAAAGCACGACATCTCCAAGCAACAAAGAGTGGTAAGTTGAGTAAATAAATCATCCTCCCAAAAACCGTCCACGTCCGTCCAAAACCGTCCGTCCTCCCGCCGGTATTGCCTGCGCTGACACCCTGAGTTCTTGGGGAACGCAAGGTGGGCAATATAAAAGGTAACGTCCAGAATATTCGAGTGAGATTTTACAAGAATTCTTCTGGAGGTCATCTGCCGTCGAAAACCGTCCGTCCTCCCGCCGGTATTGTCTCCGTTGACACCCTGAGTTCTTGGGGAACGCAAGGTGGGCAATATAAGGGATAACGTCCAGAATATTCGAGTGAGGTTTCACAAGAATTATCCTGGAGGTCATCTGCCGTCCAAAACCGTCCGTCCTTCCGCCGGTATTGCCTGCGTTTGACACCCTAACATGTTGGGGACCGCAAGGTGGGCAATATAAGGGAAAACATCCAAAATACTCGAGTGAGATTTCACAAGAATTATTCTGGAGGTTATCTACCGTCCCTTTCTCACTCCGCCCAGTATCCCTGAAGTGCCGCCACTTCCCCAGACCACTCTGACAGATCGCGCCCCACATATCGCGGTGCCGCGGCCAAATTTCCGTACTCACCGACGTCACGATGCCACCGACGCCCAGCGTCGGTTTTTGAGATTTCGGGAGAAAACAGTTACCGAAACCGCGCTCATCATTTCGACCGGTACCTACGACGCTTCTGAAGCATAGAACGAGTGTAACACTAAATTTTTGGTAATAAAAGAGACCGTGATCCAACGACCATCTAGTGTTTGTTTTAAAACTTCCACCCTCACTTCCCTGGACAACATAGCAGTTGAAGTTACCCGACCGTTGGCGCCCGAGCACTTTTTTCACGCCAAACAGCCTGTGTGGGAGAACTGAAATTCTCCCCTTCACAAAATATACCTTTATTATTCTAAATACGTTTATTATAATTTACTTAAGTTTTTGGAATAAGTGTATTTTTTTGGCAAATAAATAACAAATATATGACTAACTATATTTTTATTCGCCCCCCCCCCCCCCCTGAGGAAAAATCCTGGCTACGCCCATGAATAGGAAGTACATCTGTTGAAAATGTAGAATATGGTTGTTTTAAACCGGGAATTTCCCTAAAATCCTAAAATATTTGTCTGCATTTTTGTAAAATTCTTAGAATCACAATAAATTCTTTAAAAATAAAAGAAAAATACTGTATATTTGCAGGGAACGTTACTTTTGTTATAATAAATTCATTGCTAACGTTGAGAATGCACCACAGATATAATTTTTGTATGCTATTTGAAAATTGGAAAAATTTTTCAAGATGTAGTCAGTATTTCATATACCCAGTCGTACCAATATATTAATTGATAATTAAACAAAAATTAAATTAAAATCAACATATTTGTACAAAACATGCATATTTTAAAATAAAGGTTAATTTTAATTTAATTAAAATATTGGTGCATTAAAATAACATAAGAATTCTAAATTTATGCTTCTTTCATTTCATCTCACCTACATTGTAATTTATATTCATTTAAAACTTACATTTTGATTATTTAGAAGAATAAGGAATACATCATATTTACTTAAATTAATGTTTCTGGAACACAACTATGAAAGTAGAAAATTACAAAATTTGAAAAATTAATATGTTTCTTATTTATTCCAATTTTCAAACAGTATTTACAGCAAAACTCTCAGTTTTTGAAGCACTTTTAGAATATATGTTTAAAAAAATACCTTTGCTCTGAAGTCGAGAGTCTTGTCGATACTTCAAGACTTTCTCGACAAGACTTGATGCTGGTCTCGTCTCGTTTCGACTTTTCTAGTCGAGACCAAATGATGGTCTCTTCTCGACAAGACCAAGACGAGACGAGACCAAGACCAAGACCGGTCTTGGGGCAACACTAGTCTTGAAATGACGTCGACACATCGTCTTAAAATGACGTGGAAACAACGTCTAAAAATGACGTCGACACAACGTCTTAAAATGACGTCGAAACAACGTCTAAAAATGACGTCGCACAGCTCCACGCTGAGACGTGGCCGGGACGTCTATATGACGGAATTGCAGACGTCTTAGTGACGTCGATTTTAGGTCATTTGTGTTACTTGGGTAGTGTGTACCTATGTGTTATAAACTTACGGTGCCTGTCCACGTGAGAGTAAATAAAATACAGAAATTTCATTCGAATGACCTCATTTCGACTAGAACAATTAATTGAATCAGTTGCTCTATAGAAATTTCATTCGAATGATCTCAGTTCGACTAGAACAATTAACTGAATCAGTTGATCCGATAATATGTAGCAAAACGAGATACTCAAATGAGAAAAGCAATAACGGTACGAGAACGGATACTTGTGACATTCCGCTTCTTAGCATCATCTTCATTTTTTATTTCTCTTTTGCGGTGCACTTGAGAACATGTGTTCCAAAGTACAGAATTATTTTCATATACGTCCATTAATTTAAATGTCTCTTCCTTGCTCCAAGTACGTCGTTTCATTGTTTATTGTTCTCAGAGGACTCTCACAATACGAACAGCGTTCGAAACTTGCGAGTAACTATCAGCACTGACAAACCCAACCAGATACACAGCCTAACGTTAGAAAATGTACTCTGACATTATATTTAGTTTTAAAGCGACGCAGAAAGAGAATGAAATGTAGTTTAGAGAACAAAGTGGTGGTATAGTTGACAACATATTCTTCCTGTGACATCGCACAAGCACCAGACTGACTGAGGAGTGGGGGTACTAAGCACAGAGGCACAGAACGATGCTGGTCGAATTGACTAACATAAGAAAATGTATTGTAAACTAATAAACTAAGTTCAATTTTTGGCTACTTACAATTACAACACTTTATATTCATTGCATCAGCAACATTATTGAATGGGTAATATGAATTTAATGAACTATTTAGTAAGAATGGAATACTTTCACACTTGAGGAAATTTCTAAGGTAGTAAGCTAGTAAGGTACTTCTTTATATTACTAAATAATACACAAATAAACAGAAACAATTATATATAATACATAGCAAGAATTCATAATAAATTAAACAAAAGAGACTTAAAATAAAATATTACTGACTGTTCTTAATTTATATTTCTTCCCTATCTTATTTACATTTTCTGATTTTGATTCCCATACACATTCTTTATAAATTTTTACTATTATTAAAAATTTTAACAAATGTGATTGATGATCATTACAATTATTGCCAAACCAATCGGGGAATCTAATTTTGGTTCGGTTCTTGATTTGCAAGAATAAATTATACAAAAATCTGTTGTGGCCAGCACAATACCTCTCGCCATTTCCATTTTATGTTACATAAGTATTGTATTGCACTTCGCTAACGAACCGTCGTTTTATAACAAAAACATTACAGAACTTTACCCAAATATTGTTTTTATCAGAGAATCGAACCTGAACCGAACCAAAACCGGAACCAAACCGGAACATTTTAGCGACCCCAAATCCCGAGCCGAACCTCAGGTATATTTTTCATTTAAACCCGAATTGGAACCGAACTACGAACCAAGTTCATTTTCAGTTCGAAACGTAAGCATAATCGTAATACAGCCAATTATTTCGGCGTTTGCGTTGCTGCCTGTGTTGTCTTTTTGTGAAAATTGCGTTCGTTTCTTGTCTAGCGTAAATTTAAAATTACTTCTATATAAAAACTTTTATTAAAAAATATTAATTCATTTATTAGATCGAACCGAACCTGGGTTCAATACCTGAACCCGGTACAAAACCGTAAATTCTATTAATGTTTGAACCAGAACCACACATGAACCCATTTCTCACAAAACATATTAAACTGAACCTGAAACAATACCAGTTTTTAACGGGTTTGATGCTCTGGTTTTTATTGTATTTAACATGTCTTCTCCATACATAGAATTCTAATTATATCTGTTATTCATTGTAAGAGAAAGTTTCTAATGTCAGAGATTCTTCCAATACATTATCAAGAATGGCGGTATTTCTTATGGATATATGCATTACCTACAATTTTAAATATTTAATTAATAAAACAATAAGAAAGATTAAATGTACTTCCCGTACTTTCAGAATGTCACTAATACTGTTGTTTTTTGACACTGACATTTATAATTTACAAACTATGTTAACATTTGAATTTGTCAACTGGTTTCTTTAGTGCCTTGGCCTCTGCGATTAGATTATTCTATATATTACAGTGCCTTTATCTCTAAATCTATACAAGATATAATAAAAATTTTGAATGTATCAGATGTAGAATTTTATATTTGTCAATAATAGTACTAACAGAAATTTTCAAAAAATAATATTTAGAAGATTTTTTTAAAGAAACTATTACTTCCGGTTGTTCAATTCTTACCAAAATCTAATCAGCTCTTCCCAGGATAGTCAGATTGAGAAAACTGAAGTTAAATATTTTTTAAGTCTTATAGTATTTGAGAAACCGTGGCTCCAATATCCACACACACAAACACACATACACACATACACATACGGACATCATCGTAAAAATATAATATAATCGGATTCTAGGGACCTTAAAACGTGCTTTTATATATATATATATGTGTGTGTGTGTGTGTGTGTGTGTGTGTGTGTGTGTGTGAGCTGATTAGATTTTGGACAACTAGTTTCTTTAAAAAAATCGTCTAAATATTATTTTTTGAAATTTTTGTTCTTACTAATATTAAAAAATATAGAAATCTCTTTCCGATACATTTAAAATTTTTATTATATCTTGTATGGAGTTAAAGATTTTTTTATTACTTTCCAAAATTTTATTCATTTAAAAAATTATATTGTGATATTCCCTAAATGTTTATTCAGCTATTATGTTTATAAGATGTTTAAATAACTATTTATGTACCATCATATAATTATTAACTTTAACAAGAATTTGTTCAAAATAATAGGGGTTTCCAAGTTTTTTTCATTTTTTAATATGTTAATCTCTATATAAAAATATTAGACCCGTGTTTTTTATTTTCGCCGAAAAGCGTCTAATAAGCCAGAAAAAAATTATTAAAGTTTCTATAAATGAGGATCGAAAAAATCATCGGTGCGTGTGACGTCATCGACACCGCGAGAACATACGTTTCTAGAGCTGAGTGAGACGGATATATAACAAACACGGTGGGTATGTCGTTCCGCACATGAACATGTAAACAAATGATACATAACCCAAGAAAGTTGTTGAATTCTGTTCCTCAACTTATTTTGTAATACTTATCGAAGATATTTTTAAAGAAATTGTGATTGTACATGCAAATCAGGTAAAACTTGAGTACTTACAGTAATTTTAAAGATAATTAAATATTATTTTTCTATTTTAAGAGATGGATGATTTCTTTTATTTGCTATTCTGGTTACTATAGCTCTAATAATGAGCATTTTTGTGGTGGTGAAATACTGTTTCGGTGTTTCGTACCGGGCTGCTATAATTCCTCAGCAAATAATCCAAAGAAAATATATGTAATGGTTCCAAAAAATGAAGAAAAACGTGCAAGTTATAATGACTAAAAATAAATATTCCGTATTATAATGGTATTAAATCTAAACATGTTAATTAATTTACTAATTTAATTATTTGTGTATTCGATTTACAGCCAGAAAGTAAAAACGCTGTTCCTTATTCTTATCCTATCCTGTTATCATTAAAATTATAAAATTAGCACATGTTTAACTTTGTAATTAATAATAAATTAAACTATTGGTAAAATGATGTTTTATTTAAGACAAAAAAATAACAAACAACTATGAAACTATTAATTGACTTCATAAATTTGGGGAATACAGCAATTTTCCAAAATGTTGTTGCCTCCTCCATCAACTGTTGACAAAAGTCTTTGTCGAATTCAACTTCTACAGTAACAGCTTCGTCTCCATACTCTTCTTTAGTTGCTCTGCAAATGTTGTTGTATTAAATAAATATTCCATAAATCTGCGTACAAAACATTACATACCTCTGGGCTTTCACATTTCTTATTTCTGCACTAACAAAACTAGGATTGTCTTTGTAAAACAAATGCAACATGACTGTATCTAAATACGGCAAATTTCGACTGTCTGCTTTCACAAATTCAGGATCCATATTCTAAAGAAAATGAACAGTTTTAATATAAATAGCATTATTGGTTATTAACTTCACTTACTTGTTTTTTTCAAAAGATTCTTCAAAGAAACTAACAGGAAATTCAGTAAAAATTTCTTGTAACCTTAAAATATCATCAAAATAACAAATGTTCTGGCTTGAACATCACGTCAGGTCACAGCGCGAACTGATCTGCGCGCTCGAAAAGCCATTAGCCAATCAGAATTTTCAGAGTGCCGTTGACGTCACAAAGATGGCCGATACTAAATTTTGTGCACTCAATTTAAATGCATTAAATTTTAATTTTGATTTTAGAGTAATAAAAATGAGCAAATTAACGATTATATTCATCTTAATATTACTTATACATGATGAACACTGATATCCAATAAGTCTTTCATAAAAAGCTGTAGCCTTGGAAACCCCTATTGTAATAGAAATCATCACCCGGCAAGGAGATGTGGCTCGTGGCTCGCTCGTACCTTCCCCAGATTACAGTTGCCCAAGTAAAATATCACACAATTTATTTACCCAACTGGGCGGTTGTAATCTGTAGTTACTGCACTAACGCCATCTAGACCAATCGTGATAACTACTACAAATAATCTGGCTCTTATGCGCCGGCTGGCTAAGGATCTGGTTGGGTTTGTCTGTGCTATCAGACAGCAAGGGTTAGGCTTGTCCACTTGCGAGCGAGCTCTCAGGAATATACTATTGGCGAGTTCAACGTTACTGCCTGCGAGTTACTCTCAGCAGCGCGTCCACTCGCGAGTACTGCTCTCGACAGCGACTCTCGAGAGTTTTACTCTGGACAGGCACCTTTTCAAGTAAAACCATTCATTAATCAATTTTTATTCATATACATATAAGGATGAATATGAAGGAGGCCTTCATTCAACATTGAATTTAGAAACCCATCCCTTCATTAAATTAGGTAATTTTAAATATTGTGTACATACATACAGTGTATGGCAATTTGGCATCGAAGAGTAACTAAATACTCCTAATTTAATGCTTTATTATAGAAATATTTACAAAAGTATAATGCTATTTGACAGTTATTACTTATCTATCTATCTATACATATATATAAAAAAAAAATCTGATGTGGACAGCACATGACTTCCTTGTACGTCTGTTACACTATACATATTTTGTTAATAATTAAAATATGTATTATAACAGACCCAATCATAAAATTGCACGTATTTGACATCAACATTTTATTTTTTTTGTTATTTTTGTCCTAATCCATAGCAAACTTAATTAGAGAATAAAAGAGCTAATTTAATCATAATTAATGTTTTCGACGCAGAATTCAATTCTCTAAAACTTTTATTTGAAGTATTTATTACTAAAATCAAAATAACACCATTTTTCAAGAAAAACTGATAACATCTTCAGGTAAAGTATCACTTCCGGTTAGACTATTTTAACCAAAATCTATTATGTTATTCCCATTGATATAGAAGTCTTATATATCAAATTTTAAAAGTTTTGGATTATATTTTAATATAGTTTTTCATTAAAATCTATTATAGGCTTCAGGTAAAGTACCACTTCCGGGTAAACCATTTTAACCAAAATCTATTATGTTATTCCCATTGATATAAAAGTATTATATACTAAATTTGAAAAGTTTTGGATTATATTTTAATATAGTTTTTCATTAAAATCTATTATAGGCTTCAAGTAAAGTACCACTTCCGGATAAACCATTTTAACTAAAATCTATTATGTTATTCCCATTGATATAAAAGTCTTATATACCAAATTTGAAAAGTTTTGGATTATATTTTAATATAGTTTTTCATTAAAATCTATTACAGGCTTCAAGTAAAGTACCACTTCCGCAAGTTATGTAATGACCAAAAAGGGAGGTGCACAACTAGATGTTATAATAGTTCTAAATACAAAATTTTAACTTTCTACGGCTTCCCGGTTTTCAGTTATGCGAGATACGTACGTACAGACATCACGACGAAATTAGTCAAAATGGATTCAGGGATGCTCAAAATGGATAGTTCCGTTGAAATCTGGAAACCGAAATTTTTCGCGATTACAATACTTCCTTTACTTCGTACAAGGAAGTAATAAGGTTTTTCTTTGGGGCCTTAGTTATGGACTTCTACCGAACCGATTTTGATGATTCTTTTTTTAAATGAAAGCTATTAGCATGTAGATGTGCACAAAAATCTAAAATGTTAAGATTTTCGATTCCGTCTATTTTTATAAGGCCTTAAAGATTTTTTATTAAGTACCGCTGTCAAGCGATAGATGGCAGCACTGAACATAAAGATGATGAAAAATACATACAATTTGTAGTGGAGGAGCGTTAGCTCAAAAAAGTGCATTATCTCGGAACCGGTTCAAACAACTCCGATTTTGATGATTTTTTTTTTTTTTTAATGTCGGTAATGCCAAATACTTCAACCTTTATGGTTTGAAAATTGACGCTCTTTGTTATTTATTAAATTATTTAATTTTTAAAAATTATTAATATCGGCGTTAAAATAATGTTATTTATGAAAGTATAATATTTAAAAACGACATCCAGTGACCTTGTATATTGGATACTGAGAAGTAAGATGTATTCTAAAAAGATTGGAGTATGTAATCTGATGTGGCCAGCACATAACCTCTCGCCGGATAGTTTACCTGTGTGCATAAAACAAAGATTATTTTACAAATACAAATACATTCAGGTATAAGTCTTTGACGTTCAAACTTCTTTATATATTTTTCTCCATATATTTACAAAATCTGTAGGTTATTTTAATATAAATTATATGCAACAAATTTCAAAATATATTTTACTATATTAAAATTTTATGCAGATAACAGGGATTATTAATTCGAACAATGTTTGTCTTCTCTACATACATGTACTGAAAACATTAATTTTTGGCAGTTTCAATTGTATAAGGTATATCTGGAAATGTGCGTATATTCGTACATAACTTCTATCAAATTTTCTTTTTTCATAAATGTATCTAAATAACACATTGATTTTATTTCAATAAAGTGATGATGAGATTGCGCTCTTTTTATACTAATATCGATGTGTAATGTCGTCAATATTATATCTTATTTAAGAAGAATTTGATAACTTTTTGCAGTTCAATGTTACTGTAGTCTACAGTGCTCGTGCATTTTCCCATAATCTTTGAGATAAATTTAACAGTCCTTTAACGTAGACTTGTCGTCTCAACAATAGTCACAGGGCAAACTAATAATTAAGAGATTCTCTAAGTATATTTTTCTTAATTCACTTTCATCTTGTGTTTATAACATTTAAATATAGTGTTCCTTCTCGTAGAGAGTCATCTTATTCGCACTTTGTTCGGCTTGTACCGCCTACAATTCAAATGTCTTGTCTTCTCGTAGGTAATCCATCCACTGCCTTTTCATTCATCCATGTGCGCTGAGGGCTGCCCTGATTATCTAATCTTGTCCAAAATTAGGAGCATTTTGGATATCCTCGTTTTTCATACGCTCAGCTGGGAAACATTCAGCGACTACTCGTATTTCATGCTCCTTCTTTGCAAACTAACATTCTGCTTCATATGTGAGGAGAAACTTAGGCTGGATGCGCATCGAGTAACAAAAACGTTACTAAACAAAATGTTTTGCGACATACTTAAACACACTGACTGATCAAAAACGTTGTTAAACTAAACGTTGTAACTTTAAACAAAACTTCCCACAATTTATTTGTGGCGATATTCTTATAAAGAGCAGGCCTTCCTTCAATTTACAGCTAAAAGTTTTTCGGCGTCCACCTCTATATCTATATTCATTGTGCAAACTTATATAACATAACAACGTGCTGTGTAGATCAAATGCGCAGTCGCAAGTGTTCAATGAAATGTTTGTTCCTGTTGGCCCGCTGAGCAAAAACAAAGCGTTCTTGCGTAACTGAGTTTGAAACTGTTGTTTCAGTGCTTGGTGTATGGTATAACTCACACTGATCAAGCAAAACAAAAAGGACACTTGAGTCTGATCAGACATCTTCGAACAAATTGTTGTGTATATTGGCATTTTTAATACTTCAGTGTGTGTTGGGTACGAGTAAAGTGTTTTGGCACGTAACAAAAATATTTTATATTACATTTTTGCTCAGTCAGTCTACGTGAACAAGTATGTACCAAGCGAACATCATCAGGCACGTTTATCAGGTTTATCGAACCCGCAAACACGGACTTTT